>KK112715.1:874116-1051630 GCA_000611955.2 Stegodyphus mimosarum | reverse complement strand
CTTGGGCTCCCGAACTAAAAGGGTTATAGATGATGACTCTTCACACCCAGGAATTGGCGACTAGGTCCCCTATAACCCTAGTCAACTTATAAAAAGGGGAGTATATAAGGTATATCTCCCACATTCTTAGCGTGCCTTCGTGATGTAGTGGTCAGCACACTGAGCCGGTATTTCAGAGGTCCGTGGTTCGATTCCCGGCGAAGGCTTTGCATATTTTTCATGACTCCTGCTTCGAAATAAATCTAATGTCTCTACAACTGTAAGCTTAATTTTCAGCTCATTCGGGGTAGAGTTTCTCAGTTTATATCCAGGCTTACCAGTTTTCTTTGTGTTGTATGTGGAAATGAAAACGTCGAACAAGGAGGAAAGAAAAAAAATTGATATGACAATGGAAATGAAACTGAATGCTTTAAGAGGACAAAGAAGAAAATATTAGTAAAATTACGATGGATTTAAATACTAAATGAAATATTATGAGCTGTGCATAACCCATCCATTCTTCGTAAAAAGGACTGCTATACAACAACTATTAAATTGATATAAAACATGATAGCATAAATACCATGCATGACAGGATGTCTAGTTTTCTACCTTTCTCCATTTAAAACAAGTTACATATTCAGAGAAAAAGGAAGTATGATTACGCAAAGTTTTATCTCCGGATATGACAGTATAACACCCTACTTGTTTTTAAGGATGCTCATTAGTAGTCTTATCAATTACTGAATGTTAGTAGAGAACTAAATGTTAAAAAAAAAATGGATGTATTCAATGTAAGTAACCTAAGTTATTATTTAAGTTTTATTTATACTTCATTGATAATTTCCTTTGTTTCTGATCTCGTGAGCAGTAGAAACTGTAACATAAATGTTCTAAAGATTCCTGAAAGTGTTAATGTTTTTTTCTCTTTAAACCGGGGCACAAATGCTACAGTTTTGCCCCCAGTTGGATGCTGGTATGTCGTGCGTTTACCACAGTTAAGCCGTTTGAGCACACTAACCTCTATTTAGTTCAGTTTTATTAAAGAATTATGAGTTAGAATAACTATAAAATCTTTATTTAACAAGTTAGAGAGTTTGCTTAGCTATATAGAACACAAATAGAATACAAATCAAAATTCAGTCTTTACAAACATTTAAATCGAAGTATTGATGTAAAGAACTTACAACAACTTACTTTTAAGTTTTAAATAGCTTCAGGCTTACCTATTAGGCAATATTATCAGGAGTATATTCCATAAAATGAAGGGAACATAGCTGAAAAATAATGAAGCACAAATACAACGTTAGCACAAAATCTTTTTAAGACTTCTGCATGTGAAATAGTATAAGTAGAATCATCTCTCTCCAATATGTATAGTTTGGCGCTCGTTTGTTTTTGACGTTGCCTAGTTTGATTATGCAAAAGTTACACAAAGTTATTCTAACAGATGTAAATTATGTAGTAAAAAATGTAATTAAGTAAAAAATTGGCTAATTTCATTTTGATGATTATTTTACGAAAAGTGTTATTTCCTACAAGAAAATAAACAATTCGGAACGTTTCCGTTGTGGAGTATTTTTTTATGCGCAGAACTGATTGGCTTGGCTTGTCAAAACTCACGACGGCTATCTGCCTACGGAAAAGAATGCCTTTGTAGAGAATTTTCTGAAGGAAACTGGCTTGTATTCAAGCCAACCATGAGAAAACCCACGAAATTTCCTATGCAAACCTCCTGGAGTTTAATCCAGGTCGGACTGTCAGTATTCAAAGTTCGTAATGCTCGGCCGCGGGTGAGCTTTTCGTCTGCTAATTTCTCTACGAGTAGAAAGATATACTTAACTGCAACAAAACATATTTACATATTACAAACATATTTACATATCAACATATATAATGCAACAAAACATATTTTCATTCGCTCATTTCAATTCTGTTAAAATGTTTCTAAACATAGGAAATTTATTTCTCATTTTAATTATTTCGAGAAACTAGGAATGAAATCGAATGACAAACTTTAAAAGTTTTTTATTTACAGTTCTTCCCTTGAAAATAAGAGCTTTCTTAAAAGCGGTAGAAGTATTTAATTTAACGGCGTCCAAGAAGTAACGTTGGGGCATATATACTTCTGTAGAAAATTACTTGGTGTGTGCTGTTCTACAACGGTGAAATCCAGCAAATTTTGGCATCCAATTATGTAATATAAAATATCTCAGCAGATTCTATATCAGTATCAAAATCATTCATAAAAAAATCAAATCATTTAAAATCATTTGCAAATTACCCTTATGTCATATTAAAAAATAATTAATTGGAATTATTTTCAAAACTTATAACATATCTGAAGTTTCTAAAATATTCTTATTTCAAATTTTGGAAGTTAAAAATTGAATTTATGTGCTTTATTAAATTATTTATAACGATAAATCACTCGAGCCATAGAAAAGAGGACTTCAAGGAAAGATTTTTTTTTTTTTGGAGAAAATTGGTTCGTGCTGATGTTAATAATAAATAATACTGAGAAACTACTTTCATACAATTAACCCGTAGAGTATCCAGGGACAATAGCTTGGCCGAATTACTAGATTTTCAGTGGTTTAATTTACTTTGCTATTTCTGAACCCATTTAAAAACAATTCTTGTAACTATTTTTACTAGTTTTCAATTATTATTCCGGAGTTGTTTCATTGATCCTTTAAAATTCACCAATTACATTTACAACTTTCTTCTTAATTAATACTTAAAGTAAAATTTTTAATTCTTTTTACAACCCGAAACCTTTAAAAAATAAACATATTTCAACTTCCGTTATCACATGTAGAAGTAATAGTCGTTCAGAAGATCAGGGCATGATATTTTTCAGTCAATTTTATATAACGATTATAGTGCACCGAAAGTAATCTCAGTATGTTATTTTATGTAATTAATGAAATTATATAAAATTTTTATTCTTTCACATCTGTGCTTTCAAAGGTTTAAAAATAATGACATTTCAAACTTTCAGGCTGTTGCCACTTCCCATTTGTAGTTGGAAAAAAAATTATTTCCGATAATTTAAATGATATTTTGGTAATTGTTCCGCTAATAAATTTCATTTTCTTTTGGTAAAATACTGAATTAAATGAAAGTAAATGAAATATATTAGAGAAACAAGTGCCAAGTAAAAGATTTAGAGTTCCATAAATGACTTATCTGCTAAAGTTATGTAATATTTTAGTTTGGGGTTCTTTTAGAATAGTATAGTTTATCTCACTTAATAAAAAATTAAATAAGATATCGGCTGGAAAACAATTTACAATTAAATAAAGAATTTATTACCATTAGGTACTTGCATCTCACAATATATTTCATTTCTTTCATGAAGAAAACAAAATATTAAATGAACGATCATTTATTGTTATTCTTTAAACAAAGCCATTCATTTTGTTTAAACTGAAATCTAAATAATAGACGATAAAAAAGAATATTTAATACATTTATTATGCAAAAAATACATTTATAAATTTAATCAAAGCTCTGTTTATTTATTTATCAAATGCTTGACCATTTATCATCAGGTCATTAGGAAACGAACTCTCCAATGCTTCTTTACAATGCAGTACAAACTCTTAAGTGCAGAGCACACGTCCAGATGAGCAGCGTCCATGACTTCTCCAGAATCACACAAAGGTGAGGAAGTCAGATTAAAACGAAAGAAATGAGCACCAACGTAGTCATGTCCAGTCAATAGTCTAAACTCAGCCACAGCAGTAGCACAAGGAGAGTCCGAGACACAGTCAGCATTAAATAGCCCCCTCCATGATTTATTTTCAGAAGCACTAACAACAGCATTAGGAGAAGATTTTCTGTAAATACTATTAATTTCAAGTTTAGCAGAGTGAAAAGATAGGTCTGTGGAAGACTTTTGGGGAATATCCGTACTTTTTTTTGCAAGAGGTCCGCCATCTCATTTCTCCAAAGGCCACAATGTGAGGGCACTGTAATGCTTGTTTCGTAATTAAAGCAAACTCTATTGGAACACAGCAAACTTTATTTAATAGATCAATTTCAAAACTGCAACATATAAGTCGAAGAAAAGGTAACATCAAAAAATTAACAGCCAAAACGTATTCTATCTCTTTTTAAATTAAAAATCATTATCTTACTTCGTGCGAGAACCGCACGCAGCTCTCGTGTTGGCGTTTCGAACATTGCCATTTATTAACAGATAGATTCCAAATTCAACTATTTCAAAAGTTTAAGATTATTATTGCAACAATATCTAAAGCTGTTACAATCTCTCCCCCAACGGAGAAACTTTTCCGAAGGGAAAAGTTCTTGAACGCGACTTTTTAGATGACTTTTCATATTTTCTTCGACTTTTTCCATGCAACCTTGATCGTGAACGGAAAACTAACTTGGATGGTGTTACAGATCGGCTGGGTGACCTCGCCTTTACTCTTTTATCTCTGCTTACACTTCTACTTTTATGGCGATAGCCAGAAGAACTCCTTCTGTGACGATCATGGCTCCTAGATCGACTATGTGAGATACTCCTCTTGTGACGGTGTAATCTTGACCTAGACCTTGTACGAGAACGATGTCTAGAACGAGGATAGTATCTATCTCTTTCAAGTTCAGGACAATCACGAGCCCAATGTCCTGTCTGTCTACAGCGATAACATTCTTCACTATTCTGACGTGATGATCGTCCATAACTTTCTCTTCTATAACTTGAACTTCGCTGATATTTAGAACCACCCCCTGAGCGATAGGATGGCCCTCTAGCCCATTCCCCAACAATGCTCTGGCCTCGAATTTCTCGTCCATTTTCGTACTTTATGGCATTCTCTGCATCTCGTCTATCATCATAATCAACAAATGCATATGCCATGCCAGTCCTTTCAGAACCTCTTCTTCCTGATGTTCCATACATTCCGTATTTGACATCGCATCTTAGAAGCCGGCCATATTTTTCAAAAACTTGTTCCGCATCTCTTTTCGTTTGAGCTCTAGTAGTCACTGTATTAACCTGGTGAGAGTGATTTTCAGGTTCTTTTTTTTCATTCAGTAGTGCAGCAGTTCGGTTGCCTAATAAATACCTTCCTTTGTCGAGTTCGTTTCCAATAATGGCAGCCTTGGTTATTACATGTCCGAGATCGCAGTTTAGTTCGACTTCAGCCAAGGGTAAACAGGTTGGATTTAAATCTAATGGTTGTTGCACCCACACTTTTTCACCTGTCAGCATTTCTGGCGTGATGTATTTACGACAAACTATATCAATACTAGCACCTGAATCTCTTAATATAGGAATTTTGTAGCCATTTACGTATCCAATACTAGTATAAGGTAACAGAAATTCATCGTCCGGTCTTGAACTAATTCTGTTTAGATTAGCAGAAGATTCAGTACTATTCTTAAGTTTTGGACACTGAGGTCTTAGATGCTGATAGGACCCACAGTGGTAACATTGCAGTGACTTTCGTTTTTCATATTTATCATCTGGACGTGGACTACTAGGTTGATAGATCTTGCTTCCCGAATTAAACTTTGAAGGCCATTTATTTTCAGCATTATTTTTATCATCGGAATTTGTTTTACTTTGAGTTTTTGGATTGTATTTCCCTTTCCGCCGATCGGCTGCAAGATTTTTTTGGAAGTTTCCACGGACGTTTTCGTAGGCATCAAGTTTTTCGGCTAATTTCTTGGACGAAATCATTTCTACCCATTCGTCAAGAAAATGATCTCGAATTTCAGGAGGGACTCGACGCTTAAGCTGATCAATCACCATCAAGTCCAACAACTGTTCAAAACTCTCAACTCCCAAACCAGTTACCCATTCCTTGCAATAATTTTCTAATTCATAGCTGAAATCCACCCATGTTGATTCGGTACTTTTTTGATGCTTCATGAATTTCTGCCTAAACCTTTCAGGACTTAATTTAAAACGCTTTAGCAATAAAGTCTTCACATGTTCATAATCTTTAGCTTTATCAGAGGGTTCTCTAGCTATTATTTGTGTTACTTCGTAAGGAAGTAGTCCTAGCAAATGAGATACAAATTCTTCTTTATCAATTTGAGCCCATTCTGCTTGCCTTTCAAACAGTGATAAATATAGACTGATATCTCCTTCTTTGTCGTCAAATTTCTGCATCAGATGTCGCAATTCCGTTTTCGCCCGGACCTGTCCGGTGGTTTGAGACTTTATCTCAGCTTCAAGTTTTAATCTCTCTAAATCATATTGTTCTTTCCTTCTTCGTTCCTCTACTTCTTCCTGTCTCCTACGTTCCTCTACTTCTTCCTGTCTCCTACGTTCCTGTACTTCTTCCTGTCTCCTACGTTCCTCTACTTCTTCCTGTCTTCTACGTTCCTCTACTTCCTGTCTCCTACGTTCTTCTTCCTGTCTCCTACGTTCCTCTTCCTGTCTCCTACGTTCCTCTTCCTGTCTCCTACGTTCCTCTCTTTCTTCCCTCTCTTTTCGGTCCTCTATTATCGTGTTTAAGACTTCTTTGACGAATACTTCGTCATAATCTCTGCTCTCAATAATTTTCTGTTTCAGATCAACTATTTTCAAATCAGCAGTCACCTGAACACCTAGTTCAGTTGCGAGATTCTGCAAATCCTCCTTACGAGCTCTTCCTAAGAAAGACATTTTTTTCTACTTCTTAAGTTTACGAACACCCTGTTCTTTACGCTTCCTCAAAATAGCTCAACTTAATTGCAATAAATAAATAAAGTGCTCTGGCAACAAGGAATTAAATGCACTTGTTTAAATGCTCAGAATAAGCAATACCACATTTATTCCGAACAACCTATGACTGTTACCATCAGTTGATATGCAGTGATGCACCATAAAATAACATACAATAATTTACGACTCAAATATATATGTAAAAATGCAAGATAAACTTGAGTATTAAAGTTCAATGATGAACACTTCAAACTATCGAAGTCCAATGATGGACACTTCAAACTAAGTCCAATGATGGACACTTCAAACTAAGTCCAATGATGGACACTTCAAACTAAGTCCAATGATGGACACTTCAAACTAAGTCCAATGATGGACACTTCAAACTAAGTCCAATGATGGACACTTCAAACTAAGTCCAATGATGGACACTTCAAACTAAGTCCAATGATGGACACTTCAAACTAAGTCCAATGATGGACACTTCAAACTAAGTCCAATGATGGACACTTCAAACTAAGTCCAATGATGGACACTTCAAACTAAGTCCAATGATGGACACTTCAAACTAAGTCCAATGATGGACACTTCAAACTAAGTAAGGAATAGTAAACTGAGTTTAGAACACAGAAAACTTTTGCACAGTTATACTAAAATTTGCAACGATGCAAAACACATTTTCGTATGCTTTTCTGCAGTGTTTAAAATCAAAATTCGTTCAAATAACTTTATAATATCGTTTGAAATTGGGAATAAAGAAATGCTATACCTTGCTTTCCAGGAGATGTGCCTTCAATTCAAAAGCACGCACGATTATTCTATCTCGTCGGTGCCTCCAAAAATAATTAAGACTGTAATGCTTGTTTCGTAATTAAAGCAAACTCTATTGGAACACAGCAAACTTTATTTAATAGATCAATTTCAAAACTGCAACATATAAGTCGAAGAAAAGGTAACATCAAAAAATTAACAGCCAAAACGTATTCTATCTCTTTTTAAATTAAAAATCATTATCTTACTTCGTGCGAGAACCGCACGCAGCTCTCGTGTTGGCGTTTCGAACATTGCCATTTATTAACAGATAGATTCCAAATTCAACTATTTCAAAAGTTTAAGATTATTATTGCAACAATATCTAAAGCTGTTACAGCACCCAGTGGAAAGCAATCTTTGCCTGAATTCTGCTCAACAGCTCCCTGCAGCTCTGAAAACGAGCACTTTGTTCTCCTAGGTTACTCGCTAAGGCCTGAAAAGCAGAAATTGTGTCCGATAAAATTACTGTCTTATCAAGAGGATAGAGACGGGCTGTTGAAGGGCTAAATGGATGGCCTTGACTTCACCGTCAAAATGGGTTGTATGAGATCCAACATGCAGGTAAAAGGAAAACAGATCACAGAAAACGCCAGCACCAGCGCCCTGGGTGAAATCCAAAAGGGGACCATCAGTGTAGATGGGAAGCCACTCACGAGGAGGATAGCGAGTATTAATGATTTCCAAAGCGATGGTACGAAGAGCAGTTCGGCATAGGTCGTTTTCCCTCACATTAAAAGTCAAATCAAATCTGACATCGAGAACCATAATCTCCAGTGGATTTACATGAGATAACAATTCATAAAACTTTTCGTTAATGGTATTACATTGAGCGTCCTCCTGGACGCATTGAAGGAAACCATTCTGAGGCTTTAGATTACGTACTCTGTTAAAATCGTATTCACGCCAAAAAGAAATATTTTGGAGTCTAGTAAGTCTGTTATAAAGGATAGCTGCATTCCTCCGAACCAGGTTAGTCGTTGGCTGTAGGTCACAAAGCAAATGCATAGCAAATACAGGAGTAGTTTTAACAACTCCAGTGATAAAGCGTAAAGCCTGGTTTCGGAAAACATTAAGTATTTCCAAGGCTCTATCCAAGGCAGACATCAACGCTTCATTCGAATAATTTAAAACCGGCTGGACATAAGTAGTGCTAAGGGTAGCTGTGCGACATCCTCATTTAGCTAAGCTCTGCGAAGAGAAAGGATAGAAAAGTAAACAAGTCGTCGTCAATTAATAATAGCTAAACTTAGATTTTAAATGTTCTTATTCCCCACTCTGAAATTGCAGAACGCATAGTTTTAAACTACAACACTGTTCTTTGGATGGTCTTATAAGTCTTATCTGTCAGTGACTTTTATTTTCGTTCCTCATCAGATACTCATCATAATGATTCCTAAATGCCCAGATGCTTTAGGAACTATTGCAAATCTTCATGTTCATTTACATCTTTAGAATGGAATATTCGACGATACCGGTAATGTAATATCTTTGGGAAAATCAATAGTTTTAGGAGACACCTCTCTTTTACCTAAAGGATAAAGGCAGTCTTTGAAATGGCTTTACCTTTTCTCCTTGATATATTCCTGATTTTGTGATTCGAGAAATTCCATCACTGCTTAGATACATTTGCAAAACAACATCAAATAACCAGTTAATGCGTTTCATAAAATCGTCTTCTACTGACTCAATAGGAGACTGCATCGCCGACTTGGGAATAACATTACCATTTTCTTTGGCCATAACGGACGAGTAATGCCAAATATTCATTCTTCAAATTTTATATCCTCCTCGAATCCGTTCCTCGTATCTTTGCTCAAATCTTCTTGTAATTTTCTGGAAATGCTTGAAACGTGCATGTTTTCCTTAAAGGGAATATCAGAAAAATTGGGAGTGGATTCCCCGATGATATTCGCGGTTGTAGTTCTTAACCTCGCTATCTGAAACTATCTTTCTTTCTCTCTTCCATTTCTCTCTCTTTTCCTCTGGATAACAGTAAAGAGCGAATTTAACCTTTTTTTCCCGTAACAACTTTCGCTTTTTAGAATTATATTATATCGTTTAACTGCGCTTTTCTCATTCCTGGATCTATATCAAAACTAAAATCTTCAGCTAACTGCACCAGCTCCTCAACCTTGGCTTTCATTAAATACGCCATTTTCTTATTTCAATAAGTTCTAGATTTCCTCTCAACTATTAAATTTAAATTTTTAAAAATGTGAAATATAAGCAATGCCTTCACCAGGACTCAAACCTGGACCTCTCGAATACGCGCCGAATGTGCTTCCGTTACACCACGAAGACAAGCAGAAAGGGGGGGAAATACCTTATATTTAATAAAGTTTAGAATTCCTGATGCAGTGTTAAGTGTTGGCATACATTTTTATATTTCTGCATTCTTTTCTCAGTTTACTATATCAGTGTTCAGTTTTCTTAGTAAGATGGCTAGCAAAAGTATTTTTTATCTTTTAATTATTAGCGTTTTGTGTGTTAACTTTATTTGTTAAATATTACGATTTTCGCAATTACGCCACATGAAATTCAATTCAACAGCATTTAAAAAGAGAACATCTTTAGAATTTTATAGACAGTGTACCGTTTTGGAGATAAAAAATATTCTTTCCGTGCAGTTTTGTCATTATGAAATTTAGAATTATGAAATTTAAATCGTTGAGTTTGTTATATTAAATAGATAATAAAACAAATTCGAAATTCAACATTCGGGCTTCCAGGTGCATATGTTCGGATAGAAGACTACGTCATTCAAAATTTGATGGCTCTAAGAACCGCCGTTTTTTCACATTGCGAAAACACATTCATCTTTTCATGCAGTTCTTCATTAATCAATTTCTTTAAAAAAAATACAGGACAACAATATTTGGAGACAACAATTTAAAAAGTCGTACGCGGCGTTTATAATGAATCAACGCAAAACTCCGTTTCAGGATTAATAGCCCATTTGGGCTAACAATACTCCTAATTGATATAAATCTGTCTTAATGCAATATTTAGTGCAACCCTACATAAAGATTTCAAATACACATAATTTTCGACTTTACTAAAGCTCTGATTTTTGTGAATTGGATTTTTATTTGATTCCAGAATTCTCTAACTACAAAGGAAAACTGTAGTTAAATTTATTAATATTTAGTTTAGGCAATTTAACAGTATTCGAAACTTGTAACCGAAAATTATACGGCTAACCATAATGTTGAAACAGGAGTCTAAACACTATCTCAATGGCAGATGATAAATAAGAACTAGACATTTATGATTCGAATAATACAGGTATAAATTACATCAAAGCTCCACGAGAAATAAACAAAACAAATAGTTGTCAAATAACAGCTGAATTAAGTGTTCAGATTTTAAATGTTCTTTACAGATTTAGTACCTTTTTATGTTATTTTTCATTTACTCAAATGTTGCATTAAGCAGTTTCACGAAAATTCTCTGATGCTGAAGTAATTCTGAAATTTCCTTATCTGTATTTTTATACGTTTCTGTAAATTTTACTTAAAACAGCATATAGTTTTTTTTTAACATAACATAACGCTTGACAACATCACGCAAATACTGAATGTATTTGGAAAACCTTTATTACTGCTGGCATCAAGATCTCAATTCTAAATAACAGACGTTGGCTGTAACTTAAAAACTGTTTATGTACCGTATATTCCAGAGTATAACACGCATATTTAATACAAAAATTATTATCGAATTTTGTAGTAACGCGTTAGACATCAGATGTAAAAATAATAGATTTAATAAAGGATACTCTATAGTAATTCAAATAACGTTAGAATGATTCAGTTTGTAAAAAAAGAACATATGCTGAAAACAAAGGTCTGAGAACTTTCTAAATTTTATATCACGCCCGAAGAGATTTTTTAACGTTTTGTGTGTTACCTTTATTTATTAAATATCATGTTCTTCACATAAAATTCAATTCAACAGCAGTAACGCAAAATAATTTAAAAGCAGCATATCCGATACAGTTTCGCGCACTGGAGATAAAAATGTTTTTTTTTTCGTACAGTGTTGCCATTGCTCACTCTGAAATCGTTGAGTTTTTTAATCAAAAACTTATAAATGCTTTACAAAATATGAAGTAGATAATAAAACAAATTCGAAATTTGGGCTTCCATTTGGGATTCTCATATTCCGGTGGAGAAGTACGTTATTCAAAATTGGATGACTCTATGTACCGTTGTTTTATCACAGTGCGAGAAACATACAAATCTTTATGCAGATTCTTCGTTATTGAAATTCTTTAACTATAATACAGGACGATAATATATGGTGGCAACAGTTTGAAAAGGGATTCAGACGTTTAAAGTTTTCGACACAAAATGCCAAAACGAAATTAATAGCCCTTCTGAGCTAACGTCCTTTGGGCTAAAAATAAGGAAAAGATGAGCACACAAAAATTTGATTTCTATTGTTGTTTTTCGAATTTATCTGACGAAAACATCAGAACAAAGGGATGAAATTCATCGTGACAAGGAGTCAAAGCCATCGCTCCCTTACCCGTCTCATCATCGAAAATACTCTCCGTCACAGACGACAGACGGATATGCGAGAAGAGGACGATTCACATTTAACACCAAACCTCGGAAAGATTCGGAAACACAGACTTGCTTTTGTATCAGTTGTAACTAACTATTATACCATTCAAGGAGTGAAGAAAAGGATAAAAAATAGCGTATTTCCGTACATATTCTTTCACTAAATTTATACTGATAAAAAATAGAAGTGCGAGAAAAAGGACGAAGTTCTCCGGAGGTTGGGTCAAAGAATATGTACTGTTAAGAAGGAAAACTTCACAGAAGCAGAAGTGGCTCCCTTCCAACGAAAAGGGAAACAACTACGCATGCGTGAAATATCTGTCGCCAAAAAGCGCCAAAGCTTGAAGCTGAATGTCGAAGTTGGTTTGGACAGGTTCGACTGTTACGTTTAGCAAGAGTTTAAACAAAGAATAGGTTCTTTGGTTTCAAGTAGCGATATGGACAATGGAAGTTCAACAGCCAGTGAAAGTGAAACTTCACCTAATATTTCATCATTTCCGAGTTTAAATTATCGCAACAAGTTAAAGAACGATTCATCTTATCCCGTGTTCCTCAATTTCCTATACACGTCGCGGAGGGGGAAAATGTCGGCTAGGTACCAAAGAACCGGCACATCACAGAGGGGAAATTCTCGCCAACAGATTCCGTCGCCAAATCCCTTGGCGAATGTTCCCTTTTCTTTGTAGCGGCGTTGCAGACAAAGTGGTTTACATTACGTCTATGGAGTCTTTCCTTCTTTACATAGAGGTTCTTTGGTTGGGTTGCACGTGCATTCAGAGGGGAATGGAGCTAATCTGACTGGCCCTGAAAATTCCTCCAACAGCATTTAAAGTTCTAAAATTTGAGTTTTATGTTAATTAAAAAAATTGTATTACCAAAAAGCCGTAAATTAAAATCAATTTTCATTTGCAATAATGCACAAGTATGAATATCGATTCAATCATATTTATGCAACGGAAGTATAAACAAAATTAACCTATGAAATAAATCTGTTTCACATTTATTTAGTATATATACGTCCAATAGGGATTTTATTTAATTCTAATAGCTATTTTGCATAAAATATTTCAAAGTGAATTATATCTGATTATTAAACATATAACATATAAAGAGCAAAAAATTATAATAAAATTAATGAGATATTCTTCAAACAAAAGTTTTTTGTACACAATTTAAATGATACTATTGACTTCAAATAGTGTTATGTAAATTATGTAATCTTGCCTAAATATAAGTCAAAATATCGATCTACGTTTTAAGTTATTCTTCTTCGATTTAATTCCGTTTTAAAAAATCAAACAAAACCTGTGTAATATGCATATTTGATTTTCTACCTAAATCATAGTTGTGATAATTCGTTATCACATTATTTTGTTTCGTTGATCATATTAAAGCACACAATGGCTATCTGCTTAACAGAAGTATTGCCTTAGAAAGACCTTTCTTAAAGAAAATTGGCTCTTTTCTCACTCACAGCTTTTTCACTCTCAACTTGCCTTACGACTCTGTTAATAATGTATATCAGTTTCTTTGAAATTCATTTTTTAACTTCACGAAGCAAGCCTCCATTATAGCTGCTTATGAAATTCAATTTTTAATTTGAAGGAAACAGTTTTGACTAAAGTACCAGTACCTTGATGTCGAAGCTCCGTTTTAAAGACATTTCAGTGACAAGACATGGGAATTCCCTGGTTTTACGTTGCAGAGTAAAGAATTAGGTCAAAAGATGATAAATTTGAGATGAATTTGCAAATGCGGCAATAAGATCATGAGCTTGAAACATTCACCTTTGATTTATCATTCCATTAATTACATTTTTAATGTCATTTAAAATTTTTCTGTACCTGTTTTCTGCTGGATGAATCCACCAATTATAATGTTTCGTTATTTTTTTAAATCGTGGATATAAAGTGGCATGGTTACATCTCGGTAAATTTTCCAAAGAGTAGAAGTGTCATAATCTTATAAAGTATTTAATAGCTTAAAAATTAATGTATACATGCTCAAAACAATTTTACATTTTTTAGATAAATAGTAGATTAGAGGAATTGAACAGATACCACTGAATCGAAGGATAAGTTGCGCTGTTATTTATATTACATAAACATAATAATGGACACTCACATGCACATCGTTAGAATTCCCGGTATTTTAAAAACTTTTCTCATTTATTATAGATGTAATGAATTTCATTGCCTTAAGGAAAACAAAGTTGCAAGAAAGCAGCTCTGAAAATGATAGGCCTGGGTCCTTAAATGGTTATAAGTCTGAAAATTTAGTCGTCAGGAATCACAGCCACGTCTGATCGTCCATCTTAAAAAACAAATTTTACTTCTCCATTTAAATGGATTCGTCTATTACAATTGATCCTACACTTCCCATTCAAAAATATTCATATATTATTTCCCCGCAGAATATCTCATGAAAATAAGCATACGAAAATATGCACAGAAATAGGGCTGGAACTGTATTTGTAATTGCTCTATCTTCCAACTTACATGAATAAGAAGCGCATTCCGGGATTTAGTCCATAATATATAAAATTATGTGTATGTCCTGCTTAAGTTGCAATGCCTCAGGGCATACTGTGGATATCCTAAGAATCTTGAATGTCTGTTTTACTGAGGACTTCCTAATTTAACTTCCTGGGAACGCCTTATTTGGGTTATTATCCCAGGGTAAGCGGAGATGTCTGGAAGATGTTAATTCTTCTGAAGTTTCACGAGGACTTTGTCATTTAATAACCCAAGGATATTCTTACTGCATATTTTACTGCATTTTAAGATTTCTCTCGTCAGATATTCTGATGATATTTATTGTCATGTTTGAAAAATCTTTATTCGGATCTTTTATTTCAGCTTTATCATCCATCATCTTTGAAAAAGATCATGATTTGGCTATCAGTTTAAATCTTTCAAAATCATAGACCTGATAGGGTTTGCCAGCGATCATTTTCGATACAGCTTCAGCAAAATGGATCTTGAAATGAAGCTGCGTTTGTTCGTCATACCATCCACACTGCGTTGAGATGAACCTGCGAGACGACACCACTTTTGCCAAGTGAGCTGAGTGAATTATCAAATTTGAACTGAACTATCTTTCACTGATAAAAAAATGTTGCGCCTTCATACTACTGTTGTTTAACCCAGAATTTTTTACAAAGCAAAATTCACAAAATATTGGAAATTTTAAAAGTTTAGGTTACCTAGTTGCACAGAATTAATTTTTTTTTGTAATAAAAATATGAAGAAATATAAGTTTGTTTTTGGAGACGTTTATTATAGCACACGTTTTTCTTTTATTTTGTTACCTCAGTCAACACTTTCCTGCAAAATCCGGTAGGCGTTATCTGATATCCTTTTTCCGCTGTCTCAGGAAGTAAGGTGATTCAACCTTTTTAAAATGGTAAACCCCTGAAACTACATTTTTTTCTAATCACACTCCTTTTTTATGGAATAATATGCTCAATACTGGTATCTACGATACGGGAATAAACTTTCAGATTACTTCACGTTTTTTATGTAAGCAGGCAAGAACTCTTCTTAAATATCGCAATTAAATATCTCAAATACTGTGATGGATCAATGATATTCCAAGTGGATTCTAAGTAATGCACAGAAATCCATATATATTTTAAAAATTTAGATCTTTATTTTTGTATAATTTTCTTAATCTTTTATTGAAAAGGTTCAATAACCATATTTTAAATTTATAAAAATGTCATAAATTCGCAATTTTAAAGCTCTCTGCAACGGACTGTAGAAATGAATCATTCGAATGATCTCCCAATGAATCATGTTGCTCAACAGAATAGTTGCAATATTGTCTATAAAAAATTCCTTCCATTCTCTTCTCGGATAAAGTTGCTAGAGGGTATCTTATTTAAAATGGCGAGTATTCAATTTATTCATTTGACTTTAACTGATAGAATGAACGGTATGGCCAAAGAAGAAATGTATAAAAGATGTAAGTAACATCAAACTAAGCAGTACCTCAAAAGTATTTATTCAAGAAAAAAAACTTACGAAATAGACAATTTTACTTTTGCTTAAGCAAAGCAATGCCTTTTGAGAACCTTTTAAAGGGCACTGGTTTATACTTATATTACGTATAAGGAGAGCCAGTAAAGCATTCATTCCATAGCCCATTTGCCGGGATTTGAACTCGGGTCGAACTAACCAGTGTTAAGTGATTTTACAATTCGGCTGCTGGTTACAGTGGAAAATTAAAAATGAAATAATAAATAAAAAAAAAAAAATCTGAAAGATTTCAGATTTTAAATTACGTCCAAAGGCGCGTTTTTTTAACGTTTCGTGTGCTACCTTTTTTTATTAAATATCATGTACTACGTACTCAAACCATAAAATTCAGTTCAAAATCAATATCGCAAAATCATTTTAAAATGAACATATCTTTAGAATTTCCGTAAGTCTCGTGCGCTGGAGATAAAAATGTTTTTTTTTTTTCGTACAGTGTTGCCATTGCTCGCTTTGAAATCATTTAGTTTGTTAATCAGAAATTCGTTGAAATGTTACAAAACATAAAATCGATAATAAAGCAAATTTCAAATTCAAAATTAGGGCTTCCAGATGCCCATATTCGCAGTAGGATTACGTCATTCAAAATTCGATGGCTCTAGGTTTTATCACAATGCGAGAAACATGCATACATTTATGCAGATTTTTCATTTTTTAAAATTTAATGCAGAGCGATAACATTTAGTGGCAACAATTTGAAAAGTGAAACGGGCATTCAGAGTGAATCGACGCAAAATCGCAAAACGAAAGTAATAGTCCTTTGGGACTAAATCCCTTTGGACTAATAATAGCCCTTGGATGTTAATTTGAGTATATTATACAGTTATTATTTAATCTAATTTGAATATAAGTATAATGAATAATCTTTTAAACATATGTAAGTCTTAGAATGTAACTAGACACACGAAATACGTCTTGCGGTTAGTACTATTGCGCAATAAAATGAGGCTTGCCTCTATACTTATCTAACTCACTAATAGTTCTTGCTTTAGTTTTTAGATTAGCTAATATCTAAAATTATATAAATTCTGTAAAATGTTAGTACTTTAAACATTGTTGTGATGCCTGGTTTATGTAGCGGACATTGAATATTTTACTAGCTTCGTGAGAAACTCTGTTAAATTATGAGCATACTTCTAACCGTAATTTAAAAAATCAAAGTGAAAAGTAAGTGAATTATAGCTTCCTCGCAAAGCAGGTTTAGGGTTGCCAAAAAATAGCAAAGGAAGGCACGGTTGCCATATTTGGCAAGAAATCGTCTACTTGGCGATATTTAACCAGAAAATTGGCGAAATACCATAGACGGATGGAGAACCCTACTGGAACGAATTCTTACTGGTTTGGCTCAGGGTTTTAATGAGTGTCGTTCTATTTTACTTTTTTGTTTGTTGAAATAAAGAATCAAAGAGATATATTTCTTTTGCCTAGAATAATTTTCCCGCCATGTTTTCTTGTAATGCAAACGAGCTACACTGAGTAGAAAATATATTAAAACAATTTTTGAAGCTCAAAAAAGTGACGAAAACTGTATAAATACTGAATACAGTGCGAAAAGTTAAAGCGAAAGTTATCCTTTCAATTAGAATAAATAGTAAATAAAATATTACATCCAGACGAATCCGTAGATAAATTTACAAAGCTGAAATGTTGTACTTTTCATATTTTGCCATAACAATGCTTTTTAACCGCTGTCAAGTGCAAATTAATAATATTTCGGTAAACTATTCTATTTTTCTATTTATAACTCTATACAGTGACCGAAAAATTATGAAATGATAATGTCATTTTAAAATCAGCCACTCTACTTCCTGTTCTGAGATAAATTTAAGGTCCACCAGAGAGCGAATAAGTTCGCTGAATACTAGTAGCTCAATTAGGTCTCAAATTTAAGCGAATGAGCTGGCTGCATTGTACTTTTCCTAATTTCTTTAAGCGTAACTTTACTAAAAAAAAGTTCTTTAGAAAGGTCTCCCAAAAAAGAATCCCTGTCATTTGACAGAAAACCTTGGAATAGTTTGGCTTTATCAATTAACCTAACGGAGATAAATTTTCTTTTAAAGGACATGAGCATCTAAATTCGAGCTTATCACTTTTTAATTCAAGAATATCAGTAATTTACTGAGGTAATTCCAGGTTTTTCTAGACTTAGAAAATACTCCACAACATTCGCGATACTTTGCTCTAAAATAAATTAATCCTTAACATACTTTTATAACTTCCAATTAACAGTCAAAACATTTTGTGAAGCAGTGCCACAAGAACACCTTTCGATCAAATTTGTTTTCTGCAGCAAAACCTGGGGCAATTTTAACCGAATGGCATTTAATGCATAATGAAATGACTGTTTTTTTTTTTTTTTTTTTTTTTACAAAATCCTTTTATTCTTTTTTTTTTTTTTTTTTTTTCGTTTCCCAAATACATTCACTTGCCAGTCATTCAGACAGGTGTTCATCTCAAGGACAGATGATTCAGTTTTGAATAATCAACAGGACATAACTCTTCTTTCCCCTCGGCAAAGCGTTTGCGAGAATTTTTTTTCTTTTTATGTTGATGTTTTTATTGTATGAAATAAATGATTGCACTTCCTTCAAGCCGAAGCGCTTTTAACAAGCTCTGTATCTGTGTAGTCAACAATGAGAGGCCTTTGTACAAGTAATATAAGAATACAAACTGAATGTTTGCAATTACGCAAACTAAAAAAAAGGTTATTGTGAAGAATGCGGAAAAGAGACGTTAGGCCCGACGCGTACGGCCATTAAACAATTGCGAAATTCGTAAGCTTAGTAATCATGGTTTGGAATTGGAATGCTATAGCAGTAGAACTCCAATGATCGAGATACTTGCTATCAAGAACCCCGCATTATTAGTTTCTTTTACCTGGATTAAAATTAATTACTTTTGCCGTTAATTTTTCTTAAATATTCTTATTTTTCTATTAAGTAATATAATAACAAAACACTGCATGTACTTATTTTTTTAAATATCATTAAATTAATTTTGGTGACTATGTAGAATATGAGACAGATCGGTTTATATTGGTATATATCTGTTTTAGTACGTATAGAATGTTTTATTTAAACAACCAATTGTTTTTATGCTAATTTCTTTATGTCATTTCTATATTTTTTCATCATTTACTACAATTCAAATTAAGAAGTTTTGAATTACGTTTTTAAATGGTTGATAGTTGATACTAGGCAAGGGCACCAGGGTTTTAGCGTGAGGTTAACAAGCGATGAAATACAACTTTATGTAATTTAGAGTTGTGTTTTTTTTTCAAGGTTCAGTTTAACTAATTTTATAGTTTAATACGTCTCATATGTGAAGCTCTTGCACTTATGACGAGCAATGCTTACTTCGATGAGTGCCTGCATGGACTGTAGTAGCATGACCAATTAACATTTAGTAAACTTTGCTTGACAACATTTATCAATTGTTCATCTACTTATTCAGCCACACACTGCAGTACGTCTACAGCTGTGTTCATGAAACTGTTGTTACAGTTTTGCAGTGTAGTCGCCCGCAATAGAACTCCTGGCCTCTCGACTGCCAGCCGAACATGTTCCAATTACACCACAAAGGCACGCGGTATGGAAGGATTACCTCCCTCCTTAACTTATATTTTGCCTCACCTTGATTGGGGAGGAGGGGACCCAATAACTAAGTTCTACTGGTGACTAGTTATCTTCCGCACATTTTAACTTGAGCGCCACTGCAGAAAGATTTAGAAATTTTTGAAAGCGGTAAACATGAAAAATGTTCAATTCCTTCGCCTGGATTTGAACTCGGGACCTCCCGATTACCAGCCGAAAGTGCTTAAAATTACACTACAAAGAGACGTAGTAAGAAGGGCAAATTTACCTTTCAAGGTTATAAGAGCTTATTAAAAATTTATATTGAGTTGGTGAAAGTTAGTAGGCTAAAAACGTAAAGATTTCAGTTTATTTGTTTGTACCTATGTAGTTTAAATACGCGATTGGATTTTACTCCCACAGTTTTCCTGCTGTAAAGTTTATATAGTATAACTATTTTAGTTGTATATTATTTGAGAGTTATTATTGAAGCTACAATATAGGCCAATTAGTGTGAAGTGGATCATTCTCGCGAACAAGATGAGGTTGAATAGGTAATTAAGCGAGAACAGCTAAAGGTCCAATCTTGTATGTAGTCTGTAAATGAATCAAAAGGCAATCTTATTATCTCTCTCTTTTTCTTCAGCACCATACGTGTTACTAGTCCCGCAGAACACATTTTGTCCGAATTACATCTCAGATGATTGCCACCAAATGTTAACGCCGTATATTATTTCAAAAACAAAATTAAATAATGAAGAATCTGCTTGTATTAATTATGTACCTCGCATTGTGGAAAAATGACGACACCCAGAGCTGCCAAATTTTGAATACATATAGTCCTCCACAGGAACATGTGCACTTCGAAGCCGGAATTTAGGATTTCGAATCTTGTTTTTTATTTATTTCATACTTTGTACCAATTTAGTAAATTTTGGATTAACAAACGCAGGGAATAGAAAGCAAAAAGTAACAACACGGTTCGAAATAAAGTACTTCATCTCCGTTGCAATAAACTGTTGCCATTCGGCAAAATATCAGATACTTCAGTTTTAATCAACAAAGTCGCTGTTTGAAAGCAATGTTTTGCCACTCTTGGAAATAAAATACTTTTATTTTCCACGCCCCAGTGCTTTGCTTTTAAGTAAAGCCTAAGATACCATATGTTCAGTGAAGCCAAGTGGAACGAGGCCTTATTCTATTCATTGACGAGTCTAGGTATGGTCTAAACTGTGATTCCAGAAATTCTTCATCTGCTGGGAGTGGGAAACACGCAGCTTGCTTTCCCTTGTTAGTGAAAGATCCTATATCCACGGGAGATATTTCATGGTTTGGAATATAATCGTCAAAAATGTCCGCCTTGAGCTGCATATCTTTGATGAATGTACTTTAACCCGTCGCAAGTATGTGGACCAGGTTTTTGAATCCCATGTAAGGCTATTTAGGGGTGCTGTTCGTCCAGATGTTTTGCTAATGGATAACAATACTATTTCGTATGGAATATCTCTGGTGTCAAACTATTCGGAAACATGGAGTGGTCAGCTTATTCACCAGAGTTGAAGTCGATTTAGCACCTATGGCCTTTCAAATTCAGTCTATTTACCAAACTGAAGCATCCCGACAAATGCTTCCCTGCCCCTCTGGAATCGAAAAAGGGCTCGTTCAAAAGAGTGATGTATTTTTCGACAAGAACTGATAACAGTTTGGCGACTTTTTTCTTTGTCAGCATGTGAGGTTTTTATTTCTGTCAGAAGTGATCATGCACCATAGATTTGATGCAAAAACGGGGAGGGTAATTTTTTTCGTCATTCCATAATTCAACATTTTGGGATAAATCAACTCTCAATATACATAACACTTTTGTACAAACTCTTTTTAATCATTTTTAAATAAGTTGTAGGGTTATTATTTAAATTAATCGGTTGTTATGATTTCGGTCTTTATTATAACGTCTCCTTTTCGTATTCCTAACCAGAATGCAAATGAGTTAGCCAGTATTTAAACTGACATTTCTGGATTTTAAAATAGAAGGTGTTTCTGGCTTCTTGTGCACGCTACGTGTTAATTTCCTGCCAGCTCTGATACTTGTAATTATTCGGCTTTGCGTTCTATTTTTGCTAACACTTTGGTTTCAAAGCTCCGATAGAGTTACTGAGTCAGCTTAAAATAATATTTAAATGTGTAGTCTTTGACTACTGTTCCACGCTACGTTAAATGTGTCTGTTCTATTTAATTGCATCACCAATAGCTGTGGCTGACACTGTAACTCAAGAGAGGGCGCTTATATTCTAATTTGTATTTAAATAAAGAGGTTGCTTAAGTCTTTTCATGACTTTGCAGTTACTCCAGACAAACGATAATTCGTCTTTTGTCTGTTAGGGTTTTGGGGCTAATTAACATTACCAGATCAAGTAAATTACTACAAAATAATAGTTAAATTCTATTTCTGTCAATACCCTTTAATTTTGACAATCAGCGTGTCGTCAGTTGTTTCAAATGCAATGTCTATTTTCCTTAGCAATTATTTTCAAGCAGCGTATTTATGTAAACGCAATGCGCATATTTGAAATCAGTTACATATTTACGTCTCGTAATAGATTTTATGTGTTAATTCTAAATATTTAATTTGGTACAGCAATTTGTTCATTTGTTGATTATTTTAGCGCTGTTATATAATTATGTTCAACTTGAAGTTATTGATGCAGATTTATGGAGCTTATTGAATGTTCAAACAGTAACAATCTCGAGTATGAACACATAATCATCGACGTAATCTTCAAACAGAAAAATGTAAGACACTATCGTGTGAACACACTATTACTCTAAAAAGTCCATCCATTATGTCGATTCCCTGGGTGTTCATTATGATTTTCAAATGATTGTTATTTTCTTATGTGCTAATAAAAAGAATGCGAAAAAGGTAACACAAAAATATTAAGCAACTGAACAGCATAGTTAATTGATACAGTAAGCAACCCAATGCCATTTCCCATACTGCACTTCTTCCTACATTCATACTTTCAAAATTTTATGTTGACTAAATTATTCCTTCGAAACACACGTCTTATTGTCCCAAAGTTATATTCCAACTCATCTGCATTCCTCCAAAGTTTGCCAAGTACATATCGAGTCAATTTATCACATTCTTAGTATTGTTGCATTCTACGGGTCCGTGGATTTGGAGTGACTGGTGACAATACTTGATGAAAAATCAAAACACAATTTATTCGTCATTATTATTTCACAGGACAGCTCCAAAGACGCATTACAATCGTCGCAAAACTACGATAAACATGTTGAATCAATCTACAACTCAGTCTTTAGGCTGTAAGAGTAACGACAGCTTCACGACAAAGTACAAGTACAGCTTCCGTCTCGGTCGATCGCTCTCGAAACTCAACGTACTCTAAATACTCTTCACGATAAGCTCTCGATGCACTACTACTCCGAGTACATTATGTGGAAAATTGGTAAGAATTCGTTCTAGAATGTTCTCTCTCCGTCTATGGCATATCTCCAATGTTATCGCCAAATGGACGGTTTCGCGCCAAATCTGGCAACCCTGCTTTTTTTCACTTTCTGGCAACCCTAAACCTGTTTTGCGGGGAAGCTATCTTACCGCAGCTGAGTATTTCGTAACAGTATATTAGTACTTATTTAATTAACTAGTATATTAGTATAAATTTCGAAGTCAAACAACAAAAATCTGCGTTATAGTTGCAAATTTTCACAGGACTAGTTTCGATGGGTTTTACTGAGCCATCATCCTCAACAGCCAAAACGCAAATACGTTTGCGGTTTGTTCGGTGTCTTATTTTACCTTAATTAGTATATTAGTACTTATTAACTTAAATCGTTCAAAATATGAGTAATTAATATATCTATTTTTGTTCGTTGCAGGAAAGCCATGTCTCCAGTATGACTCCGAATGTTGCATTTGCTCAAGCAAACAACCATCTTGCAATCAATTTGCATAGACAACTGGCTAGGGAAGGCGGTAATGTTTTCTTTTCGCCTTTCAGTCTTTCGATTGCTTTGGCAATGCTATACTGGGGAACTCGAAATGAAACAGCTCAGGAAATGAGACATGTTCTTGGATATGATTCTGCAAACATCACAGATGATAGCCTTCTGTCTAGTTTCAACGAGCTTCTGTCGACATTGGATAGAACTTCAGAGAACTATGTGTTAAGTTATGCAAATAGTTTGTTGTATCAAAGAGGTTTCGCTGTAAAAGAAGAATATAAATCAGTTATGAGTGAAATCTTCAGAGCTCTGATGGTTGAAGTCGATTTCACGCGTGATTCAGAGAACGTTGTCAAGCAAATAAATGAATGGGTGAAAATTAAAACTAATAACATGATCCCTCAGTTATTGAAGTCTCTTGATCCCATGACAGTTATAGTAATACTCAATGCCATATATTTTAAGGGAGCGTGGTCGAAACCATTTGATGAAAGACTTACAGGCTTGCAAACCTTTTATAACAATGGGAAGCGATATGGAGCAAAAGAAGTGGAAATGATGTACCACAGACAGACATTTTTTTACTTAGAGAAGGAAACTTTCAAGGCTTTAAAATTAACATATGAAGAAGGAGAAGTAGCTATGCTAGTCTTGTTGCCTCATTCTAGAAATGGTTTGAGGCAGTTAGAAAGCCAGCTGTCTTCCACTTTTGTTCAAGATGTAGAAAGTGCAATGTATGAAACAATTGTAGATGTAGCGTTACCGAAATTTCGATTGGAATATTCAAAATCCATGAAAAAAGCTCTCCAAGCTTTAGGAATGAACCTTGTGTTTCAAAATGGGGCAGATCTTGGTGGAATGAGTTATTCTAAGGAATTAAAGGTTTCAGATATCATTCACAAAGCTGTTGTTGTTGTAAATGAAGAAGGAAGCGAAGCGGCTGCTGTAACGGCCATTCTTGTGACCACTTACTCATTGTCCTTTGATCCCACATTTATAGTGGATCATCCGTTCATGTTTGTTATTTATGACACCAAAAGCTCTCATATTCTTTTCATGGGCAAAGTGAGTGAATTATGAACTAATAATGAGAATCTTAGCTCGAAAGTCAAGTCGAAAAGTTGCTTTTCATGAACTCAGATGAATCTACTTGATTTATTATCTTCTAATAGAAACAAGTGTATAGTGGATAGAAAGACACGTGTATAATTATATATGTAACCTGAATGATAAAAAATAAAGTAAATAGAACTATGTTTGCTATAATTTTACACTTCAGAATTGTTGCACAAACTTAAGACAACCTAAGACAAATAAGTGCATTTTGTTTACATTTGCCTGTCATTAAAATTTAGTAATTTTTTGACTTCTTTTTAGAATTGATTTCTGAATATGAATATTAAAGATCTACAAAAATTACTTAGTTATATCTATTTAATTTTACAGGTATTTGTTTTTCAAGTAGATTTGCGTTTCTTCAAATGTAATAAGTTAACCTTCTTAAATACTTGATCTGCATTTCATGATCAAAACATATTCAATTAAATTCAACATTACAGAAGAATTGAAGCATTTTAATACTTCGGAAAAATTGTTTCAAATACTTGATACATAACACCACTTTTTTCATTTTGTTCAGTAATAAATTGTTCATTTGCAATACAATACTGTTGCCCCAATATTGTGTTTCGCAGAACTGTATGCAAAAAGAAAATCAAAAACATAATAAGTATATCAGCCAGGAAATATCCGCCAACGGCAATAACATGGATCCTCAAAATAAAGAGTCCAAGAAGTAGATTCAGGGATGCAGCATTAGATGAAAGTGTATCCAAAGCAAGTTGGAAGACAAGGCTTTAAACACTAATTGTCCATATTTCTTTCGCCTAAGTCCACTAGTGGCCGAGAGGCTAAGACCACTGAACAGACGTAGGGCTGTTGAACGGGCTGGTTACATGGGGCTTTGTGATGGTTCTTTCCATATGCAAAGTAGATCCGAGCCAGTTTCCCTTCGAAAGTCCTCCACGAAGGCATCTCTACAATCATGCAAACAACCTTCGTGTGTTTTGCCTTAATCAATTAAACAATGAGTTAGTTACCTTTTATATCATTTTATTTTGTTTCAACATATGATTGCAAAAGTGTTTATTATATCTGAATATGCTACTTGTTAGAAATTCTAAAGTTACATCATTTATTACAACTCTTTTGAAAAATGAAGCTAATGTGATCAATCTTCGTGCATTTATTTTTAAAAATATAATATTTTAATTTTTTACTTTAGATAAGAAAATTAAATTCTACGCAATGTTTTCTATTTTTCATTTCAGTACGTTTTAAATATTCTGCAGGGTCATGATTATTGAATTATTTATTTATCAGAAAGGATGAGTGAAATTTATTTAATGGAACTAAAATTCATATTCAAATGCATTTGACATGTATCTTTTTCCTTTCTAATTATGTGAGAGAGGCTGCATCAGAATTTCAAAATTAATGGTTTCTTGCTTTGTCTCGGAAGCTCTTCTTTAATCGGTTGTTATGACTATTGTTACATCTCTGATAAAACATTAATACGGTGTCACTATTCATGAAGTTAATCGGAAGTATTCTTTGGTCGAAGTTGACAAATGAACTTTCCAGTTCTCTATCTACGGATGTATAGTTGAATATTGAACAATTTGGGACATAAATCGCAGAACACAGCCCTATCGAAACATTCTATATAACTTTACTTTTGTCTAATAATAGCTTATTGCTGAATGAAAGCCTGTTAGGTAAATACTTGGTAATCACATATTTTATATGTTACGTGTATTAAATAATGAAAGAGGCACAGAAAAGGAGATTCTGAAAAAAAATCATAAGAAAAAAGAATTTTCAGAGAAAACAACTAGCTCAAAACTTTTACCAGCAGTGGTGCGAAGTGAACAAGTAGTCGACAAGCAATAAAAATCCTTAAGCAACCAATCGCCATTTTCGTATCTGTTCTTTTTGTTGTACTCCAAATTCCAACGGTTTTTATAAACAAGCCGTGATATTTTTTGTCTTAATTGAATTTTAAAATAGGCATTCGTGGAATTTGCCAGCACTGGAAGAAACTTGGGTAAAATTTCCGCAGGAATACAGAATTTTGCCGTAAAATCTGCAAAGGGAACAATGAGGACATGCGTTTGGTTGATAGGCGGTGTTGCCGAAGTTTACGCGATGTTTTTTTAATCGAAAACAGATATCGCCGTGTATACGGGGAGAAGAATAGTGCAAAAAAATTACAGAAGGATTTAGAGACAAATATAAGTGTTTTACTTTTTTAATATATTATGCAATCTTTTTTTTAACAATTTAAATCTGTACTTTAAATTGTCGAAGTATGTTGACTTTTCATATGTTGATAACGTTTATTGACTTAGCATAAATAATGATAATCTGGGAACCTTTAAAAAAAAGTCGCAAAGAACACCATCTTTAAACCCATAAATAACTTTTACCTATTGATCCACAAAAAATCGCCATATTGCGCCAATGCGGTTCCTTTAATACGTAAGTACCATTTTGTGTAGCGTAAGTGCGAAGAAAGTGGTGCTTAATAATAAAGTTGAAACGACAAAAAAAAAAGCGTATATTCACAGGAATGAGTCCGAAACCAGACTGGAAGCCAGCAGTGCTTTGCGAGGGCATAAAAATCTTGAATACATCTTCTGATGCGACTTTAAAATCAGAAAATCAGAATCGTTTCATATTTTCTTTCTTTCTTTTTAATTTATTTATTCTCTGTTTAAAAAAAATTACACGGTGAATATTTATAAGTTCAAACTTTCTAGCTCGTTTCGTTAAAAAGCAAGTTTATTTCGTATATTTACACGGAAAATATTAATAAGATATGCCGAAATATTTTAACAAAATATATATAGGTTTACCTGTTTCTATAACACTAGCTATTGTATTCTTTCAATTCAAAATAAAAAGGATGTAATGTTCTTAAAAAAATCTACGCATAAATTTATTCCTATTTATGAATGTATTTGAAATTACAGTCAACTTTTGAAAAAAAAATAAAAAATAAATGAAATAAAGAACACTAAAATAACTATTTATATTAGCCAGACATCAAGCTCGTCATAATGACGTATGAAAGGTCAAAGTCTCCAAACAAATCTGTGTGTAAAACAGGACGTTAGCTTCACACGGCTTTAAAGAAGACAAGGAAAATTTGGTTTGGTTTACTTGATTATTGCAAAGCACGTAAGATCTATCTGCCTTATGGAAGGGATGCCTTCGTGGAGGGCTTTTAAGGGAAACTGACTTGTATCCGCGTCACGCATAGGATTTGGTTTGGTTTATTTATGGCACAGCACTCGAGGGCTGCCTACAGAAGGATGCTTTTATGGAGTACTTTCTAAGGGAAACTGACTCATATTCGCGTTACACATGGGGAAAACTCCTTTACCGCTCAGCCGCTGGTGGGTCGTTACACATGGGGAAAAGCATGAAACCGCTCATACAACCAATCTGTTCTCCTGAATCGAATCCAGGTCGAACAACCAGTGTTCAGCGATTTTATCG
Source organism: Stegodyphus mimosarum (assembly GCA_000611955.2). Classification (NCBI taxonomy): domain Eukaryota; kingdom Metazoa; phylum Arthropoda; class Arachnida; order Araneae; family Eresidae; genus Stegodyphus; species Stegodyphus mimosarum. Next base: position 1,023,465 of record KK112715.1, on the reverse strand, counting down.
TTTTACTCGCTAGTGCGCCTAAGGGAAAGGAAGTGATCGCAAATTTACCCATTTATTTTCGAAAACTTTTCTAAGATTCTGTTAATATTGTTGCGTACGTACGGGTTCGTTATGGATTGAATGCAGAAGTAGTTAAAAAGTTAACAAAGTTTATTCTTTCCGCAAGAAATATATCAAAATGCTGAAATATTTCTTCAAAGATATTCACATAATATCACAATATCTCAAACGTTTAGCAAAACTCAATTCAAAACAGATAAACTAATTCTATCTCAGAGCGAAATCACTACAGCATTAAGTAAACAAACAGCAGTTCGCTTTAAACAGCTACAACTACAACAATAACTGAGATGAGGTGTTTCAAGTCGGCTTTTATAAGCTTTTTAATTATTCACTAGAACAATCTCGATTTTTCTGGATAGCAACAGTAATTATGAGATATTTATTTATTAAATTTTAAATGCACGCGCTCTTTTATTTTATTTTTCAAACGTAGCTTTCTCTTCAAAAATCGTCCGCGTTCCACAGGAAATAAAGCTATTTTAATTACTATTCTAAATAAAGAACTAAATAAGTATGAAATCCATAACACTGCCGCCTTCCCAAGGACTGCACGTCCCGGGCAGTACAATCCTTGAACAGGAAGCCAAACTTAAAACTAAGGCATCAATGCAACAATAAACATTACGTTGCAATAACAAAATAAACAATAATTGCAATAAGTAACTTTCAGCAAATCAAATAGTATTAAACGCTAAATATAAAAAGGACCATGATCTTATACTATTTACATTGTTATTTACAATTATATACACTACGTACTATGGCCACAGTAATAAGCTAACCTGTCGTAATGGACGACTTTAGGCTTAGAGTTCGATGACTTAAGGATCCGGACCACGACGTCGTTCAGCCTGTTTAGGACTGTGTAAGGACTATCCCAAGGTGACTGTAGTTTCGGAGAAATTCCTTTTCTGCGAGTCGGATTCCATAACCACACTTTGTGTCCTTCGTTGAAACGATGTCCAGTAGCTCTCGTGTCGTAGCGGGTCTTCATCTTCGTCGCCAAGTTGACTCGCTTTCGGGCAGAACGGTGCTTCACTTCAAACCGGGCCTGGACATCTTGAATTTATTCCTTAGGCGATGAAGGCGCATCTGCAGGGCGGCCAATTAAGAAATCACAAGGCAGACGAAGATCACGATCGATGAGCATCTGGGATGGAGAATTGCTGGTAGTCTCGTAGACAGCACTTCGGTAAGCCAGTAAAAAAAGTGGCAACTTCTTATCCCAGTCCTGTTGGTTTCTGGAAACCACTAATGACAGGTTATTGAGGATGGTTCGATTAAACATCTCTACCATGCTGTCCGACTGGGGTTGTGAAGGCATCGTTTGGGTTTTGTCAATGCCGAGTAGCTTTCAGAGTTCTTTTATTACAGCCGAGGTAAAATTCCCTCCCTGATCGGAATGTAACTGAAGCGGCACTCCGAACCTGGAAATCCAGCGCTGTATCATCATTTCTGCTACTGTGACAGCCTCTTGGTCAGGAATAGGATAAGCTTCAGGCCACTTGGTGAAGTAATCCATGACAACGAGGATGTACTTTTGCCATTAGCAGTTCGTGGCAGAGGTCCTAAGATGTCAAAGGCGATACGTTCAAAAAGTGCTCTTACATTGTAACGTTGCAGCTTCCCTCAGCTGCGTTTCTTCGGTCCTTTGCGACTTGCACAGGCATCGCAAGATCGGCACCACTTTTGCACGTCATCCTTTGCATTGTTCCAGTAGAAACGCTCCCGAACTCTCTGCAAGGTCTTCATTTTTCCTAAGTGGCTCCTGCAGGGTTGCTATATAGTTCTTTAAGGACGTCCGGGATCTTGGGAGTACCAGCTGCCATTGAAATGCCTTTCCATCATCCGATTCGAATTTCCGGTACAAGACGCCGTTACGAATATGGAGTGAGTCCCAGAGAGCCCAATATAGTTTTGCGTGGGACTATAGCTTCAAATGTCCTGCCAGGTAGGTTTTTCTCTTTGCGGTCTCCATTAAATCAATCATGGGTTTAATGTGACGGTCTTCCAGCTGATCTTTCCTGATTTCCTTGTTACTCCATGGGTCTGGATTAAGCGACGTTGATGTTGTAATTTGTCGTGCGACTGGATCAAGCATTTTGTATTCGACCCTGGAACAATATTGGCAGTTTTCTGGGCAAGGTCTTCTAGATAAGACGTCAGCGTTTCCGTGCGATGATCCTTGCGATGACGGATAGTAATGTCATATTCCTGGAGTCTCTGTATCCACCTGGCTATCTGACCCTCAGGATTCTTGAAATTTCAAAGTCAGGCCAATGATGCATGATCCGTGCAAAGCAGGTATTTTCTGCCGTATAGATAATGATGGAAAAGTTCTACGGCTTTTACTATGGCAAGCAACTCTTTCTTGGTGACACAGTAATTCCTCTCCGGTTTAGATAGGCCACTTGCTTCAGTATGCCCCTACACGTTCTTGGTCCTCTATTTCTTGGGACAAAACAGCGCCGACACTTTCTTTATTCGCGTCCGTGTCGAGAATAAATGGTCTGTCGAGGATACGTCAGGATTGGAGCAGATGTTAAAGCTTCCTTCAAGTTCTTAAATGCATCTCACATTCTTTTGTCCACACGAACTTTTGCTTGCTCTCTGTCAGCTTGTGAAGGGGTCTTGCGATGGAAGAAAAATCCTTCACGAATCTCCTGTAGTAGGTGAAAAGCCCTAGAAAGTTTCTCAGCTGGTGGGCATTTTCGGGACATCTCCAGTCTTTAACTGCTGACACTTTTTCAGGATCCGTGCGCACACCTTCAACAGAGATGACATGTCCGAAGTAAGTCACTTTCTGTCTGAATAATTTGCATTTAGCGGGATTCAACTTCAGGTTGACTTCTTTGTTTCTGAAGCACCTTTCTAAGATTTTCCAGAATTTCTTCGAAACTCTTAACGACGATGATGATGTCATCCAGGTGTATCAGACAGGCTTCGTAGGAAAGACCTTTCAAAACAATCTCCATGAGGCGTTCGAATGTTGCCGACGCATTACATAGTCCAAACGGCATCACCTTGAACTGCCAAAGTCCTTGTCCTGTAGTAAATGCCGTCTTTTCCCGGTCATCAGGATGTATCTGTCAATATCCACTTTAAATAAAGTGTCGAGAATCACTAAAGAGTGTCCAGAATGTCGTCAATTCTAGGAAGAAGGTAACTGTCGCTTTTCGTAACCTCGTTCAACCGGCGATAGTCAACGCAAAATCTGGTTGACTCGTCTTTCATCTTCACCAGGACGATAGGAGATGCCCAGGGATTTGCTGAAGGCTCGATGACATTGCTTTCTTGCATATCTTTTAAAGGTGTTCGTACCTCTTCCTGTTTCGCAATCGGCAGACGTCTTGGATGTTGCTTGATTGGCGGATGATCACCAGTATCGATTCTATGTTGAGCCAAACTGGTTCGACCCACGTCAGAAGACGAGCGGGAGAAAACATCTTGAAGATCTTTTATGACACGCTCGGCATTATTCCTTTCATCGGCGTTTAATTGCGTATTCTGCAATAACTCCGATGACACGGTTTCTGAGATGTTTCAACGCTGGTTACTGGAGTACATTCTGCAGCCACTTCACCTTTCTTAATAACTCTCGCCTTTTCAGTTACATTGGCAACTCTCACCGGGATAATGGTCCTCGGCAGGTCGACAAGTGCTGAGGCTATTAGTACTCCATTAGGGCTATTACAATTCCAGGGATATTCCATTACGCCGTAGCGGAAATTTCTATTTTCGGTTATGGATCCGCTAAGTAAAAATTCTGTTCTCGCCGGTATTGTGATATCGTCTTGAGCTATGGTTTTGTGGATAAATTTCATTCCTTCCTCATTAATCCCGAATAAGGTTGTGTCCTCAGAGGCAGAATTCATTTCCTTATTTTTAAAAGTCTAAGGAAAAATTGTATTTCCTTAGAAAGTCGAAACCGAGTATGCAAGGGTCTGTAATTTCTGCTACATGTGCCGTGTGATGGTAAGCGGCACTTCCAAACGCGATGTTAAAGTTTAATTTTCCTTCGATTTCGATCTTCTCCGCCTGAGACAGTCTGGAAGGTAACGTAGGGCGGTGTCCAGATAAGTTTGCTTTTCAATTGTTCAGCCACATCTTTTCGAATGATGGTAACATTGGCTCCTGTATTGATGGTTATATTACAAGGAACTCCGTTCATGTGTCTCATGATGAAAATTCCGTTATTGCCGCCACTCACTGCAGAAATCTGAAGCGCTTTAAACTGGAGCTTTTCATTATCTGGCAACCTCCGCCCCGCGAGATGGCCACGAATTAGTTTCCCTCCTTCTTAACAGGCGCGGTCTTAACATCCGTGCCCTGGGGTGTTCTGCAGTTTCTTCGAATGTGCCCTTCAGCACCGCAGTTCCAGCACTTTACGAACGGTTTCTTGTCACCAATATTCCGTGGCCAAGCTTTCGCTTTTCTGGTTAAATCGTCTAGGCGAGCAGTCATGGGATCCATTAGTTCTTGTATGTGGGCAGCTCTGATTAGGTGGTGGTCTCTAAGAGTGGCTTGCTGTGCTACTTCAAATTTCATGGCGTACACCAGAGCACTTTTTAAGTCCTTCACATCAGCCATTCGCAGTGCTTTCTGCATTTCAGGATCTCGGATGCCATTGATGAAGTATTGCAGGGACAGGATTTCTCTTGTTTCTGTAGGGCACTCCAAAACGATGAGGTGGGGCAGCCTTTCAACATCCGTGGCGAGCTCCTGGAGTGTTTCCGTAGACTTCTGTTGACGGGATTTTAACTGAAGCCTGCTATAATCTTTTAAACACTTCTCTCCAAAATGCAGCTCCAGTACGCCAGACAGAGCTTCGAAATCTAGCCTTTTGTTTTCGGGAAGAGTGTGAAGGATATCCGCTGCGTCTGCTCTCAGAGAAGCTGAAAGATGACAAGCCTTAGCTTGAAATTCCCATCCATTTGCTTCCGCAACTACAGAAAATTGAGTCTTATATACTTGCCAGGAGATCTTCCTATTGTACGTGGATAACTTCAGAGAGGGACGAGCAGGCATGGGTAAAAATTTAAATCCATCGGTATTGCTCCCTGCCGTCGATATGAATTTGTTTAAGATATCAACTTCTTTGGCAACTGCGTTAACTTTGTCATCAATTTGTTATTCCACTGCAGAAACTCTTTCTTGAATTTCTAGAACTTTATCTTCAACTATATCTATCCATCCTTCCATAGCCTCGAACTTGCTTTCTATCATGCAAGTAATTTCTCTTACATTTCATCTTGACCCAATCTCATTTCTTGTTTAACTGATTCTTGACCAGCTTTCATCTTTTCTTGAACAGCTTTCATCTCATCTTTAACAGAGTTGACGGCCCCTTCCATCTTTTCTTGCAATGGAGCAAAAGTAGTGACAAGCTGTCTCAATTGTTCTTCCATTGCTATCGTGAATGGCATTCAAATCCTACTTCTGACACCAAAAATTGTTAAGTGCGTACAAGTTCGTTGTGGATTGAATGCACAAGTCGTTAAAAAGTTAACAAAGTTTATTCTTTCTTCAAGAAATAAATCAAAATGCTGAAATACTTCTTCAGAGATATTCGCACAATATCTCAAACTTTTAGCAAAACTCAACTCAATTCAAAACAGATAAACTAATTCTATCTCACAGCGAAATCGCTATAGCATTAAGTAAACAAACAGCAGTTCGCTTTAAACAGCTACAACTGCAACAACAACTGAGATGAGGTGTCTCAAGTCGGCTTTTATAAGCTTTTTAATTATTCACTAGAACAATCTCGATTTTTCTGGATAGCAACAGTAATTATGAGATATTTATTTATTAAATTTTAAATGCACGAGCTCTTTTATTTTTATTTTTCCAACGTAGCTTTCTCTTCAAAAATCGCCTGCGTTGTACAGGAAAATAAAGCAATTTTAATTACAATTTTAAACAAAGAGCTAAATAAATATGAAATCTGTAAAAATATTAAATTTTTTGCGTTTGAAAGATAAATTCACTAATGCCAATGAATTTTCCGATTATATTTTAATTTTCTTTATAATTGTTAGATTATTTTTATATTTAAAACATTTTTATGCTACTTTTCATTAGAATTTCCGAAAAATGCTCTTCAAAATGACCCTGTCCCAAAGTCCATAGCAAAATCCAAAGCAATTCCAAAGATTTCAATTATCTTAAGATTTCTTGAAATACAAAAAGAAAAAATCGCGCTCTGTTGTTTGTCAGTCTTGATAAACATTTTAGATGTCAACCAATCCTTTTCTAAAAATTGGTAAGCAAAGTCTGGTACTCAGTGAAGAAAGTATGTGTATGTACGGTATATAATCTACAAAGACGTATAACAATTATAAATTGTACGCCTATTACGAATCTTCAGTTAGTACCATGTAATACAATGCAAATAAAATCTCACTATAAAATAAAAAGATTATCATATCAACATCAACTATAATTTTTATTCATCAGCTCCGTAGTCGCAAAAATCTCATCTTCTATTTTTAATAAAACTAATCGAATTCTAAAGATAAAAACTGTTGCCAAAAACGATAATAAAATAATATGCAAAGTAAACATTTATAATTATTAAAGTATTAGGAGTATTAAAATATTGTGAGTTACTTTCAAACTAATTATTTATATTTTATGCCGTTACAGACGCTTAAAGTTACATAAAATGGTCTTGGTCTAAAATATCAATGTTGAATACGTTTCCAGAATTTATTTAATTTATAAAAATGTAAATTTCCATTAAAATAAGCAGCATAAAAAATGTTTGATTTCAAATGTGTATTTCTTAAGAACTATGTGTTATTTTTTTTCATGTTTGACAGAGCTCCACGGATTTGAAATATTGATGTAAATCCTCAACTGCTAAACTTTTTGCGAAATTAAACTGTTAGTGTAAATTCCTTACCACGGAAATTTCGACAGTCTTCAATATTTGTCTTGCTACCGCCCCATGATGAAATTCCTGCCGCAGGAAGTTTAAAGAAATTGAATCTTAAATTTTTTTTAATATTTCTGAAAAACTCAAATGACTTTTATGCGTTTGATAATTACTTAATTCTAATAACAAAATAAATCCGTTCTGCTAAAAAGAAGTGGAAATTCAAATGTATCATTTCTACTTTTATCGAAAGCTTAAAGCAGACAATAGGTAGCAAAATAATAGAAAAAATTTTTAGCTGATTTTCCTTGCATAGACTATTATTCTAAATCACGGAATGAATAACATTACTGCCGACAAATTTTCAGCTGAACAAATACGTCGAAAAAGGGGGTATAAAGCAAAAAAATAAAAATATGATAACCATAATTAGAAGTTTCCATTTTGTTTCTCTTATTTTTATTGTAATAAAAAGTCAAATTTGATGTTCTGAATGTCGGAAGGGTTTACAGTTTCCTTTTTTGATAAGCAAACTGTTTCTTCTTTTTAACCAATGTAACTCGGTGAAAGTAGGTCTGTCTGGTTTAGCTGATAATAGAACGGCATCTGTAGTATTTCTAATTGCAGTTTACAACTGGTTTTTGGAGCGGCCTAAATAGTATTACTGATGAATACAGCGCACCATACTCTCTCCATCTCCCAAATACAATTTACTTGAAACTTTTTAGAGGCTTATTGTGTTTCCAATTAGAAATAACGATGTGTTTTATTTAATTATTTTGCTCGTTTACTTCCCTTAGTTCAATACTATTCATTAATATGAATTTAAATAAAGGTCTACTGAAATTACTAAGCAAAGTTGTAATTAAAGAAGATAAAGGGTTTCTGTCACAGAAAATTTATTCATATTTCAAAACGACACATCTACCAAAGCATTTTCTCTGCTTATTTCTGAATGGCATTGCTTTTAAAATCAGTATTTTACCTTTCGGATATAAAATATCCCCAAGGAAAGATGCAAAACTATGTGTACTTGAGCATTCCCACATCTTAATATACCTGTATTGAGAATTACATTTAAAATTAACTAATCAAATCAAATCAAAGATTTCGAGATATATCAACCACTTAATCAGGCCTTTTTAAAGGTTTTTGAGTCGCGATTCCTTTTTATCACTGAAATTTTTTTCACGACCCCATAATATTTACGAAAATTTTGTGGGACCTCATAAGCATCGCGCAAATCCGACAAACATGTGAGTGAAACAATCAATTTTTTCACTTGTACTGTAATGTACTATCACAGTTTTTGGTCATTAACTTTAATTTATTTTTTTAGAAATAGAACAATGTGAAAGTTTTAAATAAGTAACAGACGAAATGACAGCGTCACGTGCAAAGCAAGTAAAATGAACATCTCTATTATAAAAAGAATGCGTAGAAACGTTTCCTTTTTCTTTGTCTGTATTGTCTTATACATTATGTAAAAATATTTGGTATTTGTGAAATTCTTATAATAAGAAATACCAAAACTGCTAAAATATTTGGCGATTCCCTGCTGCAGGTTTCACGATCCCCCCGCCTGAACGCGGCAGAGACGCTGCACTGCATCATGGCTTTAATCTTTATTGGGAAAGGGAGAAGATTTTTAAAGATCTTGGATCCCGAGTAAGGCATCTACTCACGGTACCAGGAGATTTTGACTTTAGTAGAGGTAATCGTCTTCGAGAGGTCATGTTCAGCACCAGTGTTTATTTATATTATCAGACATACGGATCATTACACAGGTGGTTGTCTACCGAATATTATTCGCTGTATTTTCTGTTAAAAGTTTTTTTTTTTAAATAAATGATTTAGCAATGTGTCCGTTCAAAATACCTTTCATAATTCTAATACAAAATATTTCATAATATTTGGATATTTTGAATATGGATTTAAGGCGACTGTCATTGGAATGATTTCAGAAATGATTGATTTCAGTTATCTTTTTTCTTTAAAGATTTTTTCGAAAAGTCCAATAAATGTAAGCAACTTTCAATCAGCCCCAAATCTCTCTGAAACTCTTATATTCAGCAGCTTATGAAAGCGCAGATACAGCAAAAATATCCAATCAGCAAAAGTCCGGTATCCAATAACTCGGCACGTCCAATTATCCAACACCCTTCTACCGATATTCCTGTCTAAGATGGCGTCACTATCCTTTCCTTCACCAACATTCAGAAAGACACGGCAGCTAGTCCTTTTTGCCATTTTCGATTAGTCTTTTTACTCTATCAAAATACAAAATTACCGAATACATTGAAAGTGATAAAAAGGAATTAATAATGCGTGTTTGTAAATGCCGAGATCTTGGCTATTATATGTCATCAACTCTTCTTGACGTCATAATTCGAAATATGTTTAATGTGCAGGTAGCAAACGAAATGCAGAGTGATTCAACCAAAATCATTTAGGACGCAGCTGCTGAAGCATTAAATACATTTGTGAAATTCGTTGGAAAAATACTCAAAAATGCAATATCCGAAGCTATAATGGAACATTTTAACTTTATCTGGAGAGCTTTCATGAGCAATACTGATGACGTAAAAACAAGAATTGATTATATATATTTAAATTATAAATAAATATATTTACTAACTAGTTTCACTCAGCAAATATGTTTGAAAAATTAATACGCATAATTTTTTTTCACTCACTATGCCTTCGAAGAGGACTGAATCACGAGCCTCCTGATTGGTAAGCGGACATGCCACCATTTTTACCATGAAAGAACGCACGGGGCAGAAATTTCCTTCAGTAACGTGAAAAATTCTTTTATTGCATTACGCAACTCTAATCCGATAATCTGGCATATTTGATATTATTTTCATGAAGACTTAAGTCTCGAGTACGACTCATTATCGGGTTTCGTTGTAATAAATTCAACATGTTGTAAAAGTGCCGCCCATGAATTTCAGCAATATTTAAACAATTTAAGTTCTATTACAATGCAAACATTTAAAATAAAATGTACCTAGACGACTCAGTTACATTACTCATAACGATCTAAAAGTTCTATTAAGTTTAAATTTATACTGCGATTAAAAGTATTGGAATATTTCGTAAAAAATTGATTTCGCTTGAATCTGATTTTCTAAAAAACTTTCCGTATTTTTCCATATACTTTTACTAGTATTTAGAAACTTTTAATAAATTATAATGCATTCCGCATTTTAAAAGTGTTGCATATTAATTTCAGCTTTCTTCAATAAAATAAATTTCATGTTCAGTATTCTGTTCGTTGTTCCTTTACTTTTTTTACATGCGATGCGTCCATGAGAATTTCTTTATTGCAAAATCTGATGTATACGCCACATGACTTCCTTTTACGGAATATTAAATTATACACAATTGTTTCTGCATTTCATTTAAATTTATTTCCCCGAATTTCATTAGAGATATATTTCTCATTCAATTAACTCAATTCTCACTTTTGGACAAGGCAAAAATACATAAAACCTCTAAATATTTTTTTTAAATTGAAAAATATAAAAAATATAAAACATCACAATTAAATTTAACAAACAATTAAATTTTTTTTCAATTTCTTTTAATTAGAGTTTCTACACAAAAACAAGCAATTCGGCCAGCAGGCAAGAACACAAATTTTTCGGTGCATAAAACTGAAAGTTTAATTTTGGTCCCACTCGGCAAAAAGACACTGAAGGTGCTGAAGACTTAATTCACTATTCTACTAATTTTCAAAGGTAAACAAATATGACTGCTATGTAAGAAAAATTAGGCTTAGCCGCACTTAAACAAATTTTAAATTGTCGATAATTCTACAACTATTGCATGCAGATTAACTAAAGATATAAAAACTTTTAACCGGAAGATAAGAATAACCTAACTCATTCATTTGAAAAACAAAAAATGCACGTTTTACCAATGTATAAGAATAAAAAAAACTGAGCTCACAGAGCCGAGTAACAGAGTGGGTATATATATATATACACAGTCCAGTCACATTAATGTGACCACCACGTACTTTCCATGTCAGAGTTAAATAACCAATCACAGAAGGCAGGTGGCAGCACAGTGCAGTTGAGCGTATATAAAGGGTGTGTGAGGGCTTCGGAAAACATTTCAATCGTTGGCGTAATGCAGAAACGAAGCGATTTATCCGACTTCCAAAAGGGCATGATCATTGGCTTTCGGGCCAAGGGTGGAAGCATTTCCGAAACGGCTGAGTTTGTGAACTGTTCGCGTGCCGCCGTGGTAAAAGTGTACCGTGCATGGCAAAATGGGACTGTCCAAAATCAGCGACGTGGCAAATGTGGTGCACCACGGGCCATAGATGACAGAGGCGAACGACGGTTGCGGAGATGCGTTCGGGCAGATAGACGGGCTACCGTTGAGCAACTGACCACCAAAATGAACCAAGGGGCTACCAAAAGTGTCTCCCAAAGTACTATTCAGCGAACATTGCTGCGTCTGGGCCTCCGAAGCAGACGCCTGGTTCGTGCACCTATGCTGACTGCTGTTCATCGACGGCGAAGGCTAGAATTTGCACGCCAGTACAGCAGCTGGACGTCCACTGAGTGGCGACAGGTTGCGTTTTCGGATGAATCGCGTTTTATGCTCCATCGGACAGATGGACGTTGGCGTATAAGGCGTGAAACCTCTGAAAGGAACCACCCTGCAACCATTGCCGGAACGGTCCAAGCTGGAGGCGGGAGCATTATGGTCTGGGGAATGTTTTCCTGGCATTCTCTAGGTTCACTGATCATTGTGGAAGGCACAATGGATCAATACAAGTACGCATCTGTCCTTGCGGACCATGTTCACCCCTACATGCGCATTGTTTTTCCTCAGGATGATGGCATCTTCCAGCAGGACAATGCGAGGTGCCATACAGCTGCCAGTGTACGTGCGTGGTTCGAAGAGCACCAGGATGAGTTTACCGTCCTCCCCTGGCCAGCAAACTCACCTGACTTAAACCCAATCGAGCATCTGTGGGACCATCTCGATCGAGTTGTTCCCGCCATGGATCCTCAACCGCGTAATCTAGCGCAGCTGGCCACGGCATTAGAGTCGGCATGGCTCAACATCCCAGAGAACACCTTCAGGGACCTATGTGACTCTCTTCCTGCACGTCTCGCAGCAGTCCGCTCTGCGAAAGGTGGTTATTCTGGCTTTTGACAGATGGTCACATTAATGTGACTGGACTGTGTATATACCCACTCTGTTATATATATATATATATACTTCTGTTGCGGCCGATTGCAACCAAAAAGGGGGTGCACAACTACATGTTATAGCAGTCCTGTTATAAAATTTCAACGTTCTAAGATTATTCGTTTCTGACTTATGCCAGATACATACGTACCCACATCACGAAAAAATCTCTTCGGAATCCATTTTAAACCTTTTTTTGCAACACGTTTTGGAAAAAAGACTCCTTTATTCTGTCCTTACGTACAGATGTCACTCAAAAACATCGTTAAATTGCACTCGGTAGCGGTCAAAATGGATATTTTCTTTGAAATACGATACCCGGAATTATTCGTAATTACAATACTTCCTTTGTAATATACGAGTCAAGAATTTCAGTTGATGTTCAAATCGATTAAAATTCTCGAATCGCATATTTAATACTCAAAAGATATGAGTTTATTTCAATATTCAGCTATTAAAAGGAAATTTGGGAAACTAAAATTGCTTGTTTCTTTATTTTTTATTTAATATTATTCTTTTTCATTATTCATTATTAAATAATTGACACTGAGTGATGCGAAATCGATCAAAACAAACCAGCATGATTCAAGTGAATGAGTGTATGTAGTTGTGTACATATGTAAATAATTTTAGTGAGCTTATATGTAAACCAAATGCCAGAAAAACAGGATTAAGTTCATTTAATGTTCAAGTAAATGTCTATGCTAGGCTTGGCAACTTTTCTCCCCAAATGTGGTAAGAAACTGCCAAAAGTCGCCAAAAATGTCGACCATATGGCGACATTTCTTGTCCGATCCCTGTGTAACTGTAATTGCTTCAAACTCTATAAAACTGCAACTGTGTACGCCCCTTTGTAACTGTTCCTCTGTATGCCATCCAGCAATTTCGAAAAATCGAAGGTAACGTAAAATTTGTGGCGGACGGGCGAAAACTATATAGGGTGATTCAAAAGTAAAAGGGCAAACTTTTAGGTTGGATAGAGTACAGTTAGATGGCTCGGTATCACACAGCACTGTACGGTCGAAACTGCAATCCTAACGATTGAGAGGATATTAGAGGCTGTCGCTGGAAAGCCGCCTCAGAGGTGTTAGAATAAAAAATATGATTACATCGTGATACCAAATTAGCGTTTAAAGACAATAAGCTTAAAATAAGTCATGATCTCCGCTACAATAAATTTCCCCAAAAGTTTTTCGCTATGTGCCTGTTCCTTATCATCTACAGTTCTGCGCGTTTGAGGGCGCTGTTCGCCAGAGGTGTAGTTGGAATGCAGCGTTGGTCATTTCAAGTTTTACGTACGGAGAGCATGGAACGATTTATAAACATGGAAATGGCGGACCTGCACTTTGTGTACGGTGAAGTTCACAGCAACGGAAGGAGTGCGGCACGGTATAATGTCGAACGGTACCCAAATAGACGTGCACCGAATTACAGTATGTTTGCGAATTTGCACCGTAACCTTTGTGAATACGGGACATTCTGAAAAGGCGTGTGATACAGGATGGTCACGAAAGACACGTGCACCTCCTTAGAAAACGAGATATTGCGTCAAGAGAAAGCGCACGAATCATTGGTTATAACAGCATCTTAATCCAGTGTATGACGCACATTACACAGAGACCCTTTGCATTCCTATCATTTTCAAAAGGTCCAGCCCTTCCCGACTGAGGATTATCTTCGAAGAGGGAATTCGCGAGTTGGTATGTGCACAACCAGAACCCGGCGTTTTCATCCCCCATTCTTTTCACGGATGAAGCCATTTTTTGGATCTTTTATCAACACAATGTTCATGTGTGGAGCCACTACAGCACATGTAATATGCACTCACATTCTGTCCAACGACGTTTTTTGTGAACATGGGCAGTATTATTGGTGATTACTTAATCTGGCCATATCTCTTACCACCCCTACTGGATGATCGAAAATATTGGATTTTTGTGGAGGAGGTACTGCCATAATGACCAACAATGTTCCAACGTCTATTCGGCGTATAATGTGGTACCAGCACGATGGGGCTCCAGCTCATTTTGCCCGTGCCACACGGGATCACTTCGATTTAAGTTTGCGTAGCAGTGGATTTGGCGTGGAGGACCTGTCCCATGGCCTAATGATTACCAGATGTTTCTGCTTCTTCTTGTGGGGAACACTGAAAATCATGGGCTACGAGACGCCCGTTGACTGTAGCGTCGATCTCGTCGCAAGAATCTCCGTTGCAACTGTAAGCGTCACCGATATGCTGGGTAAAATACTAATCAACAGTCCATGCGTCGCCACTGTGAAGCTTGCATAACGGTGAATGTTTGGAACTTTGATCCCTTATTGTTAAACTGAAAGAGTACACGTGTTGTAAATTATCGCTAAATAAAGAGTTTTCCATTCATTATTGGTTTGTCATTCCTGAATCTTTGTTTATCCTACAGCTGGTCAGAGGTAATAGGGAAAAATATTTGTTGGAATTCATCGTGATCTTGATTCAAAGCAAACTGATATTTAAAGACCATAAAAATAAGTCCTGCATTTCCTGATATTGAAGGTCCCGACATTTCGTAATATTGCGTAAGGTATGGAATTTCGGACGTTTTGAAATGGCGCATCTTCGTGATTATAACGAACATCCAACGGATACCCGTCTTATTTCAAAACGTCCGAGATTCCATGAGGTGCTCACAATACGAAACTTCAGGCAATTTTATTAAAATGACTTATTTTAAGCTTATGGCCTTTAAAATGTCAATCTGAGATCAAGTTGTATTCATATTTTCTTATGATAAGTCATTACTTATTTTAAGCTTATGGCCTTCAAATGTCAATTTTCGATCAAGTTTTATTCATATTTTTCATGCTAATACCTTTGCGGTTGGCTGTCGACGGTTTTCCTGAGACAACTCGTAACAACCTCGCTATTTAGTTAAGAGTGCATTTCCGACCCTGCACTGCTTTGGGATTCCGAGTCACCTGAGTGTACCTTCTTACCCTTCTAAACGTGTACTTTACCCCCTAGAGGTCGTCTAGGTGTACCTTACCCCCTAAAGTTTGTTCCTTTGTAAGGATCTTAAGTTTGACTAACGTTTATTTTATTTTAAAACTTTACTATCATCTCTTATTTTCCACTTCCGGCCAGAATTAACGCGGGAATATGTTTATGCAAATTGTACTTGCTAACGTTTAAGTATTTAAGTTGTGGCTTTTTGCCAACAGCAGAGTTAGAAGGGGAGAGAGTGAGCCGTCTTGCCTCTAGACTTAACGTGAGCTTGCCATCACTTACTGTCCGCCTTTAAGGCCAGAGGTTTTAGTCCTCTCGAAAGCTAAAGACGTATTGTAGTTTTCCGCAGTTTACGTACTACATACGTAGTAATTTAAAAAGCCAGTCTAAGTGTTAGTCACCTGTGTAAAATATTAAAAGTTAGCTCTTATTTAAATTTTAGTTAGTTAGTAGTCTTATATTTTTACTTTCAGACCACAAGTGGTTAGTCTTTGTATCCCGGAGTGCGGGAGCGACTATGATATCGTAGAAAATAAAGGATAATTTAACCCTTCTCATCTTGTCGTCTTTGCTACACTTCATAGGACATAGTTTGTAGTCAAACTCATTGTCTAGTCAGGACACGTCATGTTTGCCAAGCGGAAGAGAAGAAATACAAGTCCTGATACCTTTAGTTTTTGAATCACCCTGTATAAGACCGGAGAGCATCAGTTTTCAGTTTAGTTCAGAGTTGAGTTCAGAATTCAGTTTAGAGTATTGAGAGATCACTGCGCAAGTTCACGCATTTTTGTATTACCTTGTGTTCAACATTCTTAGTAGTCTGAAGTGGTAACTATTGATTGTGTTCTGTCATACTAAGAAGAGCTGTACGAATACTTTTGTGTGAAAAGTTCCAGACTGTCAAGTATTTTTATTTATTTATTTATTTATTTATTGAAAAATAAATTTCGTCAAGCTATCGTCAGTTCATTCAATAAATTACGAGCCCGTTCGCATACACAAAATAGGCAGACTATAAACCTAAATTCAAAGCTTGCTAAGCGGGAATTTAATAGTGCCATCGATTATTACATTCTATCATAATTGCATAACGCAGATCGAAGTATAAAACAAATAAAACTGAATTATATCACCAGAATTTTACATTCTCAAGAGAAAGTCTACGTCCAAGAGGAAAGGAGCTAAATAATTGAACATGCTCATTTGTAACGCCAGCTTTTAGCAATAGAAACAAATACATCAACAAAACCTCACCACAGAGAAGCAAAATTCGATTCACAGTTTTCGGATATTATGTGTCCGTATCGTGCCATCCTTCAACCAAAAGCAACTCGACTGACAAAGAAAATGCGCGAGCAGCGGAGAAAAGAAAGCAATCACGTGATCATTCCATATGCGTTTCGGATGTTATATAACCACTTACTTGCTGAAGACTACGCTTGTACCTACTGAAGAAAGTTAATTTTTTGGAAGAATATTAAGTAAGGAGTAATTAAATTTATAAATGAATAACAAAAGAATATTATATTGTTTGAAAGTGATATTGCTAGAGTAAAATTATTTCAACTTGTAGTAAACAGTTTCTTCTAACATTAAAAATTTGGCGAAAGTAGTAACATAGGGGAAAGAAAGAAAAGGAAGGTTCATTCGAAACTGATTTCAGGTAAACAATGGGAGAAAATGATGGTAAATTAGCAGCGGGTAAACCTATTGTTCTCTTGACGCGTGATATAAAAATAGCTAAATTCTTCGCACCTATTTTCATGTGACTAAAGAAAGGAAAAATAGTGAACTGCGAAAGCAAAAATAGTTGAATAATATTTACGTTCTCGAACATGAAAAAATAATAATGAATAACATGAAAAAATAAAAAATAACATGAAAATAAAAAAATAACATGAAAAAATAATTATATGAAAAACAAATCAGTCAAAAAATGGGAAAAAAGAAAGAAAGAAAATAAGAAATCAAACAAAAATTAAATTATACGAATATTAGAAACCTCATTCTGTTTTCATAATAATAGATTTATTTCAGAAAAGAAATTGTATACAATATTTTCTCGATATTCTTGCAAAAGTGACCTGCCGTGCCACATTCATAATGAAAGGTGAGCTCTCATGTATCAGCCTTTGATTAAGCAGTGATCAGTGGCCCGCTTACGGGACTCTAGACGAGCAGGAATTATAAGTAATGATAACCATCTGACGGTAAGTCATCAGACGAATTTTGTTCATCCTGGTAGTAATGCAAACACTCACACCATAGTCTATAATGGTTATCTTAGAGCAAAAGTATTGTTACGAAAAATTCGGCGGTTGCGCCTATATGTAAGCTTTCCGGCATAGCACTAGGGTTGCCATAAAATAATGTATGGTAGGGTTGCCAGATTGGCGACTTTATCGCCCATTTGGCGACCAAGTTGGCGATATCCCATGGTCCAATCGGGAAGCTTCTAGAATAACTTCCTGTCGAGATATTTCTCGAAACGTGTGGAACCTAAAGAAAAACTATATAAACCCTTGCGTTTCTGAGAGCGAAGTGTGTGATTAAGTGTGATTAATTGTGAGAGTTGTGAGAATAGCTGCTTACTGTGAATGCTAAGCTACGCGAGAGTTTTGTGAACGGAAAGCGATCGAGATAGTGCTTTGCCGTGAAGCTACCTTTACAGTATAGCTTGACAGTGTATTGGTGATTGTTCCACGGTGTTTATTAGAAGTTTAGTGTTGCCGTGAAGCTACCTGTACAGTTACAGCCTGAAGCTGTGTTGCTGATTGTTTCAGCGTATTTATTGTAGATTTTCGACGATTTTAAAGGTAATTTTGGAACTGTGCTGTAAATAGTGATTTCTTGTAAATAAATTGTGCTTTTTATTGTTCTGCATCGTGTTTTCATCGGATACTCTCAAATCCACGAACCCGTATAACGCAACAGTATACAGAATATGAGAACAACAACCGCCTCATTATTTGATGAATGGTGGAAATTATACAAATTTCTGGCCATGCTGAGATATATCAAAACAATATTCGTGTGAATGAAAAATAAGGATGGCTCCCAATGTTGTTTTATATCTGATTATAGCAGTAAATGATGACTATTAACAATGTGAAGTAGGATTACTTCAACTGATGGATGCCATACGGGATTACTTAAACAGATCTTTTAAGTGTCTTAAAGTATAATGACAGACTATAAACCATCCAGAGATATCATTCAGCCCAAATCAGTCAGTTCTTCTGGTAATATTGCATAATTTAATATAATAATAAAAATATTTTTAAAATGTTTGTGTTACAAAAGTAAGTGAGTATTATTTCTTATGCTCAGTATTTATTTATGAATTCGTTTTCTCCTTAGCGTGGTTTGTTAGAGCAATGTTATCAGTTTCTTTGCTTTTCTTTATAGTTCACGGTCGGTGAGTCGCCAGACGGGTGGTAAGTCACCTGTCCACAGAATACCATTTTTTCTATGCAATTTGAAGTCAAAACGTGCATTTACTAAGCAAATAAAATCTCTTTAATTAATTTTTTATAGTTGGTTTGTTTTATTCTTTTGTGCTTAATTATTTAGTAACAACCATTTATCATGTAATCTAGGTCAAATACATTAAAATTTAAAAACTTTCATAAAGACGCCTACCTGCACTAAGAAGTATTTTCTAATCAGTTAGCTGTTCACACCGTTAGATGGTAGTACATTTATTACTTTTTCCCTTATGAATTCTTAAACGAACTTAGAAGGAAAAAGTTTATTTTATCTTCCCTTCAAGAATGAAATTGTCAAGGTTTTATTCGAAAGATTGTCAGCAACTTAAGTCTATGGATATTGGTCAAGGTGGTCCCTTATCGATAACTGTGAATGATACTAAGAATTAAAACTCCCTTAGCTGTCACCTACACTTTTTTAGTTTTACTATCTAAGATCTGTGCCTCCCAGACGGTATAGTGGTTAGGGGAGCCGGCTGCGATACCAAAGGGTCCGGGTTCAAGTCCGTCCCTTCATAGGAGGCAAATGTGGCCCACCTACTGGATGCCTCCATAATAAAGTTGTAAAGTGTATTTTAATTTTATAATAGTTATTTTAATTTAATGCATCTTTCTTATCTAGTTTCAACTTACAACTCCCTACCAGAATGAGTTTTTAGAATCGCGTTAAATGCAAATGAGAAAGAGACTAGTATTTAAGTTAAGTTCAACTGACTTCGACAGAGAGACGCTAGGCCGTATTACGTGCCTTTTGATAGTTCTCTGGCTAATTTAATGTTACAAGCCAACTAGTTTAGAATTGTGTTACCTTCGGCTTAATCTCTTTAGTAAGTCATCAGTTGGTTCTTATTTCTTACATTTTAAGCCCAAGTGGAGGCTTTTCAGTATGCCCAAAGAAAGGGGCCGACTGTTTAATCTTATATTGAGTAAATAAAGGGTAATTAACACCTCTTGAGTTTACGTTTATTGTTCCTGGACTTAGCATTTCACTAGTTTCCTTGACACTTAATCTGACAGAATAAAAGTGAGGAATCCTACAAAAAGACCATCACTTTTGTAAGAAAGTTCTAACACACCAATGACCATCAATAAGATAACAAATCTGTACCTCAAAGAGAACTGATAGAACATTTTAACCATTCGTGATCGTAACTCACGTAGCCTTTCTCAGTTTATGCTCGGAAACTCTACATTCACCTGCTTCTGTATTGTAAAGGAAAAGCTAAAATTATCAATAAAGCTGCAGAACCATTTGAATGTTAATCCAACAACAGCATGTGTGGTTAACTGCAAAGCCGAGCTACATGGATACTCTGGCATTAAATTAGCTCCTGGAATATACGGTAAGATATTTTAGATTCTGGAAGTTTCTGTAAACTAATCTACATTTTTCCGGGATCCATCGACAAGATATAGAGGAGTTTACGTACAGTTCCAAAGAAAGATGAGCCGACCAGCGGTCGAGGCATTGAAGACTGGCGGTTCGGTACGAATACAAACCCTGTCAAAAGGACTGGCTACCACGAAAGTTTTCTTTCTCTTGACAAACAGCCTTCGTATACTTTGCTATAATCTACGTTTCTACGTATTCCAATCCAAAGAAAGATGAAGTAGAACAAGATGAGGTGAGAAAAGGACCGTAATTCCAGACGCAGAAAGGTTCGCGAAACTAATGTTGGTTAAAATCAGTTTACAATGCAATCTTCTGTAGTGAGATTTTGGCACTAAGTAAATAAAGAATTTACATGTTTGAAAACTCCTAAACAGACTCACGAATCAATGGTATGGCAATAGGAAATACCCATCTGGTTGCTGTATCACATCATCGATTTACCACTATAAAAGCTTCAACAACAGCATTAATTGGCTGAACGATATAGTTTGTGATGTAGCGTATCCTTACATAAATTCTTTGCGTGCATAATTGCCTGTAATTGTAATTGAGAATACATTAAAATTCGCATAAATACTTCGCCTGTAATTAATAAAAGAGGGAAGATGTCTTTGAACCAGATAATATGATAATTACAGATTTGCACTTTATCTGCATTTTAAATAATTATATATATTGTAAATAAAAAAGGGACTAGAGTTCTAAGAAATACCTTGTAAATTTTGTTTTCAAGCATTTCCCAAATAGCAAACTATCTTATATTTTAGGAATCAAAAGAGTTTTAGTTACGTTTATCTCTGTTTTGATTATCACAAACGCAATGTTACAACAAAGAGAATCATAAATATTATAGCATTTTTTGCTACATTGGGATCTTATTTACGTAGACTGATATCCTAATTAACAGACTATTCTCTCATCATTGCGGAAGTGAGAATGAAAGTGCTTCTCCCTACTGTCATGCAATAAATCTTGTAGGCGAGGCTAAGCTGCTAAAATGTAAACAAGACAGTCCAGGTGCACCGAACTCAAAATACTTCCCCTCAGACGCTCCGTGCTTGTAATGAAAACTCTGTTAAAACTAGGCCAAACTGTTTTTGACAATTTCCGCCTGCGGTTTTCCCAGAACGGAACTTCCTGCCCGAGAAAGACTGTATGAATTAAATAAAGAAGACTGAAAAAAGTTTGGACAAGGCCAACAAAAACACTTTCTCCCTTTCGAAACCTTACTGTTATTACGACTGTTTTTGCTTTACTTATATGTTAAATATAAGTAGGAGGTTTATTTATAATCCCAGCGTATTTTTAAACATCTGAAAAGAAAAAGGGTTATTCTAATAGAATAGAAAGCTTGTGATGATTACGTATAGCTTTAAATCTTCCATTTATTTTCCATCTTAAAATAGTACGTAACTTATCAGTGTAATAAGCGAATGATTTAAACGAAATATTTACAGTTTAATAATACTTTACGATTGCAATGATTTTAGTATAATTTTTGCTTTCTATAAAGAATTTTATAGCACTAAAATCATTGCACCCATGTGTGTTCCGGTGATTATATGCCCAAGCATGAGAATTCTCAGAACAACATATCTCTTGTATTTCCGTGTACAAGATGGAATTTTTAGGACATTTTTCGTTATGAAGTTCGGGGGTCGGCTTTTATAAGACTTCAAAATAATTTGAACATAATTTGAACTCGAGAATGATATTTTAGGTTAAATAATTGATAAAAATATTATCTCATTTAACTCCAATTTACTTTTATGAAATTAATTTACATAGATGTCCGATTCGATATTTTTCAGCAATTCTGGAAAGTCTGTTCTTAAAAAATGTCCATGTGAATTTCATTGGGGTTCCATTTCGCTATTAACATCGTTGTTATCTGCCTCTAAAATAATGTCTCTGTCAGTAAAAGTCATAACTTTCAGTTTAAATCCAGTAGGATAAACAACTCTTTTACGTTCGGGCCTCTTTGACTACATTGCGGCAAAGATGAATGATATTTTACTCGTAAATGAATGAAAAAACGTCTATTTGAAAATGATTGCCACAACTGACAAAGTAAAATTTGCCATGCTATTGCTAAATCTCCAAACGACAAACGGCAGGCCGTAAAATTAGAAGAATTCAGAAACTATTCAGAAATCGAAGGACTATTGTTAAATTAAATTATAATTTTGATTTATGTATTTTTTATTTTACATATATATTTTTCCCCTTCTTTCTCTTCCTTCATTCTCTCTGACTGTCTTTTTATTAAATTTTATTTTATCCTAAATACTTTTCTAGAAGAATCTATGTTTGAATTCATAGATCCATTTATAAGCTTACCTTTTTTTTAATACATTTAAAAAAATTTCGAATTTTTGAGTGATATGAAAAAACATGGGAGTCAGGACATATAATCTGGAAATGTCATAAAACTTTAAAAAGTTACATTAGTCATAAATGTACAATATGTGTGAAAATGCTACTTTATTTTTTGCCCTCTACCATAAAACAAACTCAAGTCTATTACAAAATTTTAAACTTGTCTGATATTGACGCCTAAATTATCTGCAGACATGGCGCAATTCAGAATAAGAGAAATACATAAAAAAATATTAGGGGCAACCTCAAATCACAGCTGCGTAAAACGATATCTCTGCATGAATTCTATTATTTTATTCTATATTATTATGCTATTATTTTCGTGAACTTTCAGAACTTTCCAAGATTTCGCCATTTTTTCGCATATCGAATAAATCTGCGCTTTTCAGAAATTTTACTTCTATTTTTTCAATTTCTTTTATGAGTGATAGACTATTTTTATATTTAAATAACTTTTGTGTTCCTCTATGTTATATATTTCGGCAAAAATTCCCTGCAAAGTAATCCTACTCCAGATACAAACTAGTCCACCGAATTACTTTAGGATTTGAATGATCTGAAATACGAAAGAATTTACTTTTTTAAAACGGCGCTCCCCAATGAAGTCCAATGAAGAAAATCTAATAATAATAATAATAATAATAATAATAATAATAATAATAATAATAATAATAATAATAATAATAATAATAGCGCCTTCAAATGAAATGTTCATCTTGATCTACAGCGTTATTCGATGTTGACTAAAAAAATCAGTATTTAAATGGCGATTTGGTTCTTATGAAAATTAAGATATCCTCAAGAAATTAAATTAGCAATTTTAAAAAAGGAATGCAAATAAATATTCGTTAAATCTCATCGCACACACACATACACATCTGCGTTTTTTCACACTCTAAGATACGTTTAAAAAACATAGTGGTTTCTGGTTCCAATTTTGAAGCCTGAAGTAATATAATGCAGTTATTTCCAAATTGTTATTCCGTCAATTTCCATAAGAAATGGTTCTTTAATTGAGATACTGTACCTGAAAATCAATAAAATCAGGCATTTGCGGCTTATTACTGGAATTATTACGATTAAGTTAGTTTTCACGCAATGCATACACTTTTATGTTTCTTTTTAATTCCTGAACTACGAGAAATTGGTACTTTTTTTATTTTTTGTGTGTTCCTCCCATTTGGCACTATACGGAAAAGGCGGGATGCCCCACGGAGGGTGTTTCGGGGGAAACTGGTTCCTATCCACGTAACATATGAAAACCACTAAAACGCCCATGCAGCCAGCCCGGTCGTCGGAACTCGAATCCTGAACCGAGTTATCATTGTTCAGCAGCTTTCACCGCTCGGCCGCTGGAGGTAAGAGTTGGTAATTGAACTGGAAATTAACACTTAAAATACAGCTATGCTTCGCTTGATCAACCTTTCCTTAATGGCTTTCGTTAATGCGGAACTCTGTTTTCCGTATCTTATTAGGAAATATAGCATTACTCCATTCCCGATCTTTGAATCGCGAAACATCATAAATTTAAAATAATATTATAAACCGCAACAATATGGAAATAAAAGGAAATAATTAATTTATTAATTATAAAAATATATACGTAAATTATGTATATGCACAGCCTCACAATTCTTTACTTCAGGTTACCTGAATCTTCCCAATCTTACTCTAGAGATAGAGGACTTACAAAGCTTTTAGAGACTTATTTGGAGCAAGAAAATTGCGTTCGCAACCACTGGGATTCGAACTTCTGATCTTCCAACTTTAGTTGGATGTGCTACTAATTACACCACGAAATAATGGGAAAGGCGAAAACATCTTGCATACTCTGCCACTTAGAGGGAGGGTGAGAAAAGAAAACCAGTGATCAAATACAAATGGTGAAAAAGTTATCGTCCACCACCTTTTAGTTGCGTACCACATGTATTAGTGTTTTAAGAGTGAGGAACGAGAGGAAGCAAGCTATGTTTCTTTTATGCATGTGATAATGGCAAAGCCTTGAGGAATATCTGTCTAAGGGAAGAGATGCCTTTGTAGAGGACTTTCTAAGGGAAAATGGCTCGTATACACGTTACACATGTGGAAAACTACGAAAATACCCATCCAGCCAGCCCGTTTGCGGGCTTCGAACCTTGAACCGAACTACCAGGGTTCAGCGACTTTACCGCTTGGTCACTAATGGGCATAAGTTATGTTTCTTATTCGGGGTGCTCTCTGAAATCGTGCATGACATTGTTATTGAACATATTAGCAATTCCTTTCGTCTTGGCTTTATGAAATGTCACTGCTTAGCTATGACCTAGATCTCTTCATACTTCTAATTAAACAAATCTTCTTTTTAAAAAATTCTATATCATTCCAATTTCGATTTCTTTGGAAGATTCTCGGCAGCTGCAGTTCTGATCTGATTTTGCATTTTCTTGTTCTTGGCGAGAAGAAAGTTACTTCTGCGCTTCCTCATATTCCTGGCCAAATAGTGTTTGCTGTCTTGAATAGCAATATAGTATTCGAAAACATGTTTTGGCTCGTCCTCTGCTCTTTGCCTTTATTTATGCAGAAACCGTTTTCCGTATAAACACGCCGTTCAAATAGAAAGTAAACCAAATTTAACTCCACGCTTAATAAGCGACAAATTTCTCATACTCTTATTATGCATTTTGTTGCTCGCATGCAGGTTACACGGAACTGAGTTTGTTATGTTGAACATTTTTCAGGCCTTATGTGTTTTCGTTGTGTGGGAACGTGTTTCGTTGTGTGTTTATTATGCGAGTCACGGTCGAAAAATGTTTCGGAAGATACTTAAAAAGTCGAATAAATTCGAAAGGATTAAAAATTACAGATATGGAAACTTTGCCAGTTTGTGTAATAGGTCAATTTGGTGATCATTTTAAGCCAACTTTCACACGTTTGTGAAGTTTATGTTCCTTGGAAACAAAAATACTTTACGTTTCGGATTGTTTTTTTTTTTTTTTTTTTTTTTTTTTGTGGAGGTGGGGAGAATCAGAAAAGCCGCAGCGCAAACAATCTAAATTATCTAAATACAAAAAAAGGTTATAATATTATCTGCTATACCGCCTTGGAGGGTTTAGTAGCTAACGGAAAGTAAAGCGAGTTCAAGGGTGTGAGTTTGACTCCCGAGTAAGACTTGAATGTAGAAGTCTTTCCCACTTCTCCTAAGTGTTATACCGGTAATATACAGTGCGGTGCATCCTGAGCAGTTTCGTTGGAGGTGATACGACTAAATGACAGATGAGTGTGGCCATTCTCTACGAATGCTCCCAAACAAATGACTTCGGATCATTAAAATTTTTTGTTTCTTTCCTTTTGAAGACGTTCGCTACAGACAGGAACTGAAACTCAAAGATCAGGAAATAAGCCCCTTTTAAATGGCTGCTTTTATTCGTGGACTGAAAGAAAGGAGGGAAATCCTTTTATAATTTAACTAAGCTCAACAAATTTAATCGATTTTTTAAATGTGACAAAAGGGGAAACAGCACTCTAAATGATAACCTTAAAAAATAATAAGGACAGCACCATATTCTGCTCTCTCTCTCTGCACCTTTTCTAGAAAACAACAACTAATCTAATTCGGAAAATGCAAAAGAATGTAAGGTGTATTTTTGGGCTAACACATTATTAGACCAATGGGGCAATTTGCACAGAAGAGCTATTATTTTTGTTTTGGGATTCTGCGTCGTCCACTATAACGGCGCTTCACTTTTCAAATGGTTGCCACCAAATATTAGAGCCTGCATTATATATAACGAAATTAAATAGTGAGCAATCTGCACGAATGTATGCATGTTTCTCGCATTGTGAAAAAACAGCGGTACCTAGAAACATCAAATTTTGAATAACGTCCACTCTGCATTCGAATATGGACATCTGGAAGCCCAAATTTGGAATTTGTTTTATCATCTATTTCCTATTTTGTAAAACTTTAACTAATTTTTGATTTCAAAGCAAGCAAGCACAACACTCTAAAGGAAAAAAAATTACCTCCTGCGCGCGAGACTGTATATCGGAAATTCTAAAGATATACCGTTTTTAAATATTTTGTGATACTGCTGTTGAACTGAATTTTATGGTTTAAGTGCGAAGAACATAGTATTTAACAAATAAACGTAACGCACAAAACATTCAAAAACGCTTTCTGGGCGTAATATAAAATCTGAAAGCTTCCAGATTTTTTTTATTTAATACAAATAATGTTATAAATTGATTGCATGCCAATACTGAAGTTTGCTGGTGTTTCCTAGAACTGTAATTTTGTAAGATTTTGTGAATAAATGAAGATATCTGTTTTGAAAAAAAATTATATGAATGAACAATTTTCACAATACGTTTACATAGAAATGATCATCAATTCCTCTCTTGCATAAGCCCTCTAATATGATCCCCGAATATACGGTAGAGTCCCACAAACTCGACTTCCGGTATCTCGACATTTCTTATAACTCGACAACTTTTCAGGATATTTTTAAAGATATCTATCTCTAGGCCAAACACAGTAACTATTACATACTAAGCTAAAACTAAACTCGGCGGCACAAACAGCCCTTCGAGAGCTTTGGGGCCAGCAAACAGCCCTGCATTATATATAACGAATCTGTTATCTGCTTTCTAGACTTTCTAGACACTAGACCGTGGGCTCCGGGGTGCTTGAGCATCTTTGCCTGAAAAAAAGGTCAACTTGTCGCAGGACCCCCGTATTTAGTCCCCAGGCGAAGTTGGTACTTATTTCATCGACCCCCTCAAGGTATGAAAGGCGCAAGTCAACCTTGCTCAGCCCGAAGATTGAGCCCCGGATCTATGGTGCTACTGCACGACTCGCTAGCCACTACGCCACCGGGCTTCCAAATATTACATATAGAACATATAATTATTATTTATGCGTATGTCTTTCCTATTGTATTCAAAGATTTGAGTGTTCGTTTTCTGTAAGTTTTGCCGTTTTTGCATTGTGCCATTAATTCTTGGAACTGCTTAACAAATTTCAAGATATGTTGTAATACTTGGAAACGCTATGTTTGCTTCTTTTGAGGATACTAAGAGAGTCAGGTAGCGGATGGCCACTGGCTCACATTCCTTTCTACTGTTGCGAAACGTCAGGAGACTTGTTTGAAATTTCGTAACTGCGTTTTATTGCAAGCTAAATTCACACCAGTTTATTGCGAATATCTTTCCTCATTTCACATCCAGGCGTAAAAGTGTTGCATATTTTTGGGAGCTTTTGACATTCTGTGAAGTGAAAATGTCGTTCGAAAAGAAAAGAAATAAGCTAACGTGACAATGAAAATGAAACTAGATGCCTTAAACAGACTGGACCCCAAAGGGGAATGTGCAAACAAAACTACCATGGATTTAGGTATTAAACGGATTACTTTGATACGGTGGAAAAAGTAGAAGTCTGAAATCAAGTCTTGGTGTGTGAAAAGAGCATGTGCGGATAGTTTAATGGAAAAGAAAATGTATAAAAAGTGGTGAGAACAAAAAAGTGAGGAAGGCGCTTTACTTGTGGTTCAGGCAGCAAAGGGAAAAGGGAGCACCCATTTCAGGCCCAATTTTACAAGAGAAAGCTCTAAAAGTTTATGATGAATTTCAAGGAGAGCCTGGATTTACTGCTAGTGCTGGCTGGCTCGACAGATGGAAAAAGGGATACGGCATTTGGCAGTCAAACATTCATGGGGAAAATCTATCTGTTAACTTGGAAAATGCTTCAATATTAAAGGATAATTCCAGCAAACTAATTGAAAAGGACGATATATCTCAAGCTCAAATTTATAATTGTGATGAGAGTGGTTTGAATTTTCGAATGCTACCTTCGAAAACACTAACATCCAGGGAAGAAAAATCGGTACCTGGCTACATACGCAATGAAAGAAGTACAATGTTGACATGCAGCAATGCAACAGGCAGTCATAAGCTCAAACAACAGTTTATAGACAAATCAAATAATTCCCGGGAGTTTAAAAACATAAAAAAGTACACTAATGGGATCAAAGGCAACTGTGATCTCCCTTTTTGGTACCGGAATCAGTCAAACACAGGGATCAATGGAGAATATGTATTGATTGGTTTCATCAGCAGTTCATTTCGTCAGTGAAAAAGCTTTTAAAAGAAAAAAAACTTACCAAGGAAGGAGATTTTCATTCTAGACAAGGCCTTATCCCATTCTGATGCAGAACAGTTACGAGATGAAAGTATAAGAGCCATGTTTGTCCCGAACGTAACTTCAGTGTGTCAGCCGATAGACCAGGGCGTTTTGGAGGCATTGAAGAAAAAATAAAGACGTAAATGTTTTTCATCTCTTGTCCTAGCCATTGAGGAAGGATGTAATGTAATCAAGAAACTGAAAAAAAAAATAGACATGTTGGATGTTATTGGGTGGATAGCACGTTTCTGGAGTGAAATCGAGCAAATAAGGCACGTTCGTTTCTGGAAAAAGCTGCTGAACTATTAAGGAAACGAATTTTATGAAAGCAGAGAAGAGACAGAAAATTGTGAAATAGTTGAGTTACTTAAGAAAATTTCAGGCTGCGAAGAAGTTAGTGATCGTGATGCTGAAGAATGGATAGGACAAGAGGAAAACTGTGAAATTTTACAACATGCAGAAATAGTTGCCCTAGTGAAAGGCAATGTGAATAAAAGTAAAGATGAAACGAAGAGATTTGAAGACAACGAAAAAGCTAAAATGATGACCGTAGTAAAGCACTGACGGTCGTTGAAGGAATACTCCGTTACATGGAGAAACAAGGTGCATCTGGTATGGACATTTTGTTCCTCTGTCGCTCACGGGATGAAGCTACAGGACGATGGAATGAGTTTGAGAGACAATTTATCATCATACGATATTTTTCTACCAAGAACTGCTAATAATGTTTCTTCATTTTTGTATGTAAGTTTTTTTTACTCAATTATCTTAGGATATTTGTTCTTTTTATGACTCTTGTTGTGCTGGAACTTGAGATAAAAATAATCAACATTAATTTAATTGTATGCTGTACTTTTCCGTGTCCAATATTGTGCTACAAATGTCTAGAGCAATTTACAGTTAAATATTAAAAGAGTTCTGGAAAAAGTTCCCTTATTCCTTAAAATTCGATTTTTCGGAAACTCAACAGTCTATCAGTCGACGTTATGTCGAGTTTGCAGGCCTCTGCTGTAACACTAAATATTTCTGTAATTTTATGTCGTAGGGGGACATATTTTTATTCCTGATTTTTTTATGATGAGTACAAAATTTTCGTAAATGTAAGCATAGAAGTCAGTGAAACGAGTAAAAATTTTGACTTCATAATTTAAGTGAATTTTTTTATGTTAATTTTTTAGCATAGAGGGTCGCTAGCCCAAACGTTTTGGAAACGTGCATGTGTATGTAAATGAAAGACACGCCCTTTTGGACATAACATAAAATCTAAAAGATTTCATTTGTGTGGGGGGGGGGCTTTTTATTTCTTTCGTCAGCCGTCAGCAGAATACGAGTTGAATTGAATTTTTATGGTGAGAAATTTGTAATTGAGTGAGAGAAGGGAAAAAGCGATCTAGCAACTCGCCAGAAAGTGTTTATTTCCTGAGACGTCCACCTGAATGCTGATTTGAATCTTAGGGAATGATGGTAACTGTTACCACGTGTCGGAAGCCGCAGTAACTGGAAGCGGGTTAGTGATGTGCTGAAAATTAACTTCAAATACACTCATGTCCATAAATTAAGGATAATTCGGAGTCACGCGGAAATCGAACTCTAAAATACCTGTAAAATCACTACACACATCTTC
Organism: Stegodyphus mimosarum; assembly: GCA_000611955.2. NCBI lineage: Eukaryota > Metazoa > Arthropoda > Arachnida > Araneae > Eresidae > Stegodyphus > Stegodyphus mimosarum. The sequence continues at coordinate 993,281 of KK112715.1, read as the reverse complement.
AAGAATCATATGCAAATTTCAGGAAGTAACCAGATGACACCGATGGTACGTCACAATGACGAGAGTGTAAGAGAGTGCTATATAAGGAATGCATGCGAAGAAGTAAAATTGTTCGCAGGCGCTTTATAAGCATTTCATTGCAATAACCGAATAGTTATGACGCAAAGGACGCATTTGGATGATTTTTTGCGTGGTAGATTTATCGGACGTCTGAAATGTGGGCGTATCCAACTGGAAGTATCAGACGAACTTGGAATTGCTCAGAGTGTCATCTCCAGGCTTTGGCAATGATTCCAAGATGATGGTAAAGTGAGTAGACGTTACAGCACAGGTCGCCCCAGAGTTACAACGCCAAATGAGGACCGGTATTTGGCAGTTACTGCTAAAAGAAACAGGCGGAACACAGTCTCAGACCTGTCTCGTCAGCTCTCTTCAGCCGCTGGTACGACAATTTCAAGGCAGACCGTGTACAGACGCTTAGGGCAGACTGGTCTATATGCTCGTAGACCTGTCAGATGCTTTCCACTTACTGCAACTCACTGTCGCCTGCGGTTAGCCTGGAGTAGAGAGCATGCATTGTGGATACCGCAACAGTGGGCTTGTGCGATGTTTTCCGACGAGTCCAGGTTTAGCTTGCAGTCTGATTCTCGAAGGACTTTCATATGGAGAGCTCCAGACACCCGTTACCACCAAGAAAACATCATTGAACGACACCGTTACGGTGGTGCAGGAGTGCTCGTTTGGGGTGGAATTATTCAGGATTCCAGAACTGACCTGCATGTTCAAATTGGAACCATGACAAGCCAAATCTATCGGGACCTCATTCTGGAACAACATGTACGTTAGTTTCGGGGCGCCATGGGCACACAATTTGTGTTTATGGATGACAACGACCGTCATCACCGTGCAAACATCGTAAGCGAATGCCTTCAATCGGAGGATATCACCCGTATGGACTGGCCAGCATTCTCACCGGACTTGAATCCAGGAGAGCAGGTGTGGGACATGCTTGGCCGACGAGTTGCAGCCCGTCAACCTTCTCCTACATGTCTATCGGAACTTCGGAGAATATTGCTTTTTGAGTGGTGTAATATCCCCCAAGATCAGATCGATAATTTGATACTCAGCATGCCTAGGCGTTGTACGGACTCTATTGCATCGTCTGGGAAACATACAATGTATTAACAATCATACCAACCATGTAATATTGTTTTTTTGTAAATAGGTTTTTTTTTTTTTGTAATTTTCTCCAGGAAGAAAAAATCGCTAATTTTTTTAATAATATCAGACATATAGAATCTTTTTTTGCTCTTTAGCTTTTGTTTAATAACTAAGCTTAACAAATAAGTCAAATTTGTTTTGCTTCTAACTCTTCCTTTGCCTGATTTTGCATTATCCTTAATTTATGGACCATGAGTGTATTTAATTTAAATATTCAACTGTTTGAACTGCTATTTCCTCGCAATCAGTGGTGACTAAGCTTCTGTAAATTTTAATCGTACTACAAGACATAGTTTTTAATAATCCTTTAGTTCAGAATTACTTCTTTTCACTGTCCTTTAAAGTTTAGAATTCTAGTTAAACGCGAAGACGGAAATTTGTCTGAAACATGGAAAGGTTGAGTGGGTGTAGTTAATAGTTAATAAGGTTTAATTTCACAAGTCAAACTATAATTTTTCAGTGTCAAGTTCTATTTTATTTTCCTGAGGAAGTTGTATTTCATTACTTTAACATTGTATAAACGTAAGTAAAGAGAAGTATTTAACAGACTCTCCAATCAAACATTTTCTCAATTTTAGCCAAAAAGGTCGTTAGCCCGAAAGTGCTATTAGTCTCGAAACGGGTTTTTGCGTAGTGCACTACAAACGGGAAATCAATTTTTAAATTGTTATATATACCACCCTGTATATTAACCAAATATTACCACCCCGTATTATTTTTAAGGAAATTAAATGATGAAGAATCTGCATGTATATATGTCTGTATGTTCCACGTATCGTGAAATAACAATGGTACCTACGGTGTTCAAATTTTGAATAACGTTTCTCAACCTAGGGCATTCAAATTTTGAATAAATTTTGAATAACATCTAAATTTTGAATTTACTCTCCACCCGAATATGTGCCTCTGGAAGGCCGAATTTTAAATTTCGAATTTTATATTTCATATTTAATAAAATGTTAATGAATTTTTTATTAACGATCTCAAGGATTTAAAAGCGAAGAGTGGAAACTATACAGAATAAAACATTTTTATCTTCATCGCGCTTCGTTATCTATCAGAAATTCTAAAGATATGCTGTTTTTAAATACGTTGTGATTTTGCTATTAAAATGAATTTTATGAGACATAGTATGAAAAACGTGACAATTAGTAAATAAAGTTAACATACAAAATGTTAATAATAAAAAGACAAAAAAAAAACGTTTTTGCAAGTCATTTGACTAAGGAAACTGAACATTGACATGATAAACTGAGAAAAGATAGAAAAAGTAGAAAAATGCATGCCAACACATCGGAAATTCTATACATGCTGCTATACTGCTTTTAAAATTTTTGTAATTTTGCTGTAGAATCGTTTATGGTGCTAAGTGCGAAGAAAATGTTGCCTACTAATAAAGCTAAAAAGACAAAAAGAAATGAATTAGTAGGAGTGACTTTAACAGCAGACTGGTAGACTGCGAGCTCATCGAGAGCGCAAAGAAACCTTATAAACAAATTTTGGGCGACCGCTTAAAATCTGAACCCTTTCAGATTTTTCTTTTTTTATTTATTTATTATTTTTTTCCTTTAGAATCCTTTAAATTGCAATTTCATGGTCATAAAATTTTAAGGGAATTGTCCAATGGTGAACTTGTTTTTTGAGCCCATATTAATTTCGCCCGTGAATTTATTTTTGGTTCATTCATTTTCATTTTTCACTCATTCACCTAGAACTTAGCAGAATTTCAGTAGATTCATTTGTTTTCTTTCTAAATATAAGAAGAAAAAAATTCAAGGATCTTCTATTCTTCGAATATATGAAGATTGAAATCTTGTTCAAAAGACTGCAAATGACACTCCCTTGAACACGATTTTGTACGTGAACTGACTGCGAATAAAGGAAAACACAATCTTCTCTAACGAATGAACAATAAAATGCTAAAATAAAGCAGATAAGGATACAATGAAGCCTCACTTTTTCCTTAGCTCAAAGTTCGGATAGAAACTGATAATACGCCGCTAAAATTTATACGAAAGTGAAGAAAGAAGTCAAATGAAAATGAGTTCATTGTTAAGAAAAGAGAAAAAGCCTGCGAAGGAAAGTCGAATACGATTACGTAACATGGAGAAGAGAAGGGGTTCTATATTTAGTTAATTAGTGAAACTCTTTCAGAAAGCTTGGTCAGCATGCGGTAGGTGGTAAAGTGTAGGCAGCTTGTATTTTTGGAAAAAGAAGGAAATCCAGAAATGTTTCTCGAAAGTCACGAATCAAGTTTTAACAATTGCTGAGTTGTTTGCACAATGCTCTCAAAATATTTTTTACCCTAGATGATTTTATTCTTACTTTTTGGTCGATATAAACATCTAGTAAATACTTTCTTAGTAATCGACTTCAATGTATATTAAAAATCGATGAAACGCGGTATTTAAAATTAAATAAAATTTGTGAATTGTTATAAGTTAAATCCCACTTTGCACGTGATTAAGAAACTTATGATGCAAACTAAGGTGGATCAACCTGTAGAACACTTGTGGCAACCGCACATGTTCAAAACTTGGTCGAAGCAAGCACATTGAAGTAACATTCAGTGAAAGCAGAACTATATAATGAAACAAAAATTAAACTTATATTGATGTTACTATTATAATAAAATTATGCACATTTTGAAGAAATCAGACACAGGTCTTTAATCTTAAGAAGAAGATCTGTTTTGATGAGTTGTTAATGTATGATTCTTCATTGATTTTGCGTTCGGTTCGAGCCACGTTGCCCTTTAAATTAAAAGGAAAATTGCTCAGAAACCAGCCTTCTGTAAATCATAAGAAATTAAAAATTAATATAACCAGCTATCTCACCCAGTGCGTGTTCTCGTGGTGTAAATGGTTAACGTTTCGACCCGCTGACTGGAAGATAGGCGGTTCGAATCCGACGAGAGCAGATTTATTTTTCATATTTAACGCTTCGAAAAAAGTAGTGTCTTCTACAATGGAATTCGAACTAAAACGCGGTGGGCGATAATTCGCCAACACCTGGATCTGATTGACTGGGTCTCGCTCCTGTCCCCAGTTGCCAGTTAAGTAGAAGGAGAATGTAACGAATTACCGCACTTTCTGTGCGTGCTGTTTCGGGGTGTAAATCTGACAAGTGGATGACATATGATTCAAATCCCGTTGAGAAAACATTTGATTTGTTGTTGTTTCCTGGTCCAATATATCTAATTATCTCTATAAGAAAAGAAGAAAGATTTTGATAGGCTAGTGATAGGACCATATTATCAATGCTTAATAGAAATATTAGCAGATATTTCAAATGCACATATAACATGATATTTTAATTTACTGTTATATATAAAACTACTATACGTATATCATGTCATATAATATATTTCAGTTAACATGTGACATGATTCAACGTTTCCATATTCAGAATGGTTTTAAAGGATTCCTTCTAAGATCAGCTTATATTTTTTATCTATTTTCCATGCTAGCATTTATTTTAATGCATATTTCATAGTAATTTCTAGAAGAAAAGAAATTTTCGATGTACTAAATTTTATAACGCAATAAAAAATTTTCTCTTAACATGGAAAAATAAGAATTCATTATTTTAAATTTACTTCTGTGCGTATGATAATAAGAGTTAATGAAACAGTTTTCTTTTTTAAAGTAGTGAATTTAAATTCATTGTCTGTAATACTTCAATATCAGTTTTAGAAATATCTAAATGTAAATAAAATCTTGAACAGTAAATTACTTGAACAGTAAAACAGTAAATTAAACAGAGACAAAACAATGAAATCGGATCCTACATTTCTTTTAAATATTCTGCATTTTAATATGCATATAATGATGCATATATTCTGTACCACAGGCTTTCTGAATCGACTAAGAGGTTCTTTCAGAAGTTCTAAGTAAAAATAAATAAATAAAAATAAAAAATGTTTAAAATTTTTTTTAAATGAGCAAAAAAAATTCTAAAAGCTTTCATATTTTACATTACGTCCAAAGGGGCGTTTCTTTAACGTTTTCTGTGTTACCTTTATTTATTAAATATCATGTTCTTAGCACTTTACCCATAAAATTCAATTCAACAGCAATATCGCAAAATAATTTTAAAATGAGCATAGCTTTAAAATTTCCGACACACAGTCTCGCGCTCTGGAGATAAAAATGCTGTTTTTTTTTTTTTCGTACAGTGTTGCCATTACTCGCTTTGAAATCGTTGAATTTCTTTATCAAAAATTTGTTAAAGTGTTACAAAATATGAAATCGGTAACAAAACAAATTCCAAATTCCCAATTTTGGGGCTTCCAGATGCCATTCGGAGGAGGATTACATTATTCAAAATTTGATAGCATGGCTCTAGGTACCGTTGTTTTATCACAATGCGAGAAACATACATATATTTATACAGACTCTTTATTATTTAATTTCTTTATATTTAATGCAGGACCGTATTAGTGGCAACAATTTGAAAAGTGATAAGCTGTTTATAGTGATTCACTGCAAAATTGCAAAACAAAATTAATAGTCCTTCTGGGGTAACGCCCTTTGGGCTAACAAAACGTTTCTAAAGTTAAACGGCATAATCAAAAATTTCAAAAATCGAATTTAGATTTTAGAATTAGAAATTATATTTAAAACTTTAGAAATGAGAATTTCGAATTAGAAATTAGATTTAAAATTTTAGAAATCGGCGCTAGAAATGCAACACAATAGCACAGTACTGTATTTCACTTAAATGAATGTTTCAGACAGAGTTCTTCTCCCAAGAGATTTATGTTTTGAATTAGGAGAGTTAAAACTTTAACCAATTAGAAGATGCAATGATGTAACCTTGTTCGTTTCTTTCTCGCTTATTTCTACGTATCACATTGTCTGAATAAAATAATGGTCAAGAATAATGAAAAATGATAATGCAAATGGCAAAATATTTTGAATATTTTTCTACGGTTGAAATTTTTTCAAGCATCAGAAGCATAGGCATAAGCAGGTTAAACAGTAAACATATGAAAGTAAACATGGTTTCTTGGAACCCCTCTTTACTTTTAAAAGAAATATAATAATCATTAGTTTTTTTTTTTTTTTTTGTGAAGTAGCAGACATGAAAAATGAGCCATGCCCTCTCTGGGACTCGAATCTATACTTCTCGAATACGCCCAGGGAGCGCTACCATTACACCACAAAGGCATGCTGGAAAGAGGGAGAAAATACATTATAAATTATTGAAGAAATTAAATTATATAAGAATGCTTCTATTTTTATAAAAAAAACTTTTCAAAGTTGCTCCGAATATTAACCTAATGGAAAACAATAATATTAGTGAAGATAACGGAATTTATGAATAATGATTTTGACAACTTAAAAAGGAAAATCTGTTCAAAATTAAGGAAATGATCTTTATGCTTCGATGTGACTCTGTGTTTGTACCACTATAGAATGAATGCAAGTCACCTTATTTGATAAATTGTTTCCACAAACACTATAACAGTTTTATGTTTATATCAAAAAAGATAAGGTCATTTCGAAAACAATATTTTAAAGTAATTATTCACTTAAGACTTTTTATTATGTCATATAGTACTTGCATCAATCAGGCATTAGTTAAAAATATCTGTTCCGTAATTTAGAGACCTTAAGTTAGAAAAATGAAAAATGGTTTACATCCCTTTACAATCCTTGTGGAAATGAGCTCAGTCCCATAAACAAAACAAAAATGTGCATTGCTGACTTTTTAGATGTATTTTGCAGGAATCTTCTCATCGGTAAGTTCTCTGGAATTGAATTTGATTCATTTGTGTAAACAAAGGAGGAATTTTTACCTGTTCTTATGGAACATAGGCAATAACATGAAACATAAGCAAACTGCTAAACAAAAGGAATTCCAAATTATTGCAAAGCATTTGCACGGAAGGCCATTCTATTAGTTGACCGTCCGCTTTTTATGCCTCAGACATAAATATCTGGTAAAACAAAAAAGAAAACAATAATACTTTAGAGAAAAACAGTAAGAAATAAATGAAACATAATCCAATTACTTCTGAACATTACCGAAACAAAACTTTGCATAATGAATAACAAAACATTTCCGAATTTTATCATCACTACGCATTCCTTCGCAAGAAAATCCAGTGCCTGCGAACCACATGTTTGGCCTACTTGACAACTTAAAATAGCCAGTGGTTACTTTCATCGGCATGCTTTTTAACTCGCGATCAACGTGACCATCATGGAGGTGTGATTCGATACAGAATCAGGTCGCTGTCAAGAAAGAGGCTAGACAACTTCTTCACTGTTTCTTCCGAGGTCACTCATAACATGATCAATAAAATTCGTAGCTCGTCCATACCCTGTGGCCAAGGAACCAGATCAATTCTGGTCGCATCGAAGCGGAAGCGAAAGTAATCTACTTCCGCTTTGCATCATGATATACTATTTTTCCTTTCAAAGAGGTAGAACTAATTGAGGGGGGGATTACGCCCTTTGTGTGAAGCTGGGATATCAGATCATTCCTCTAGGGTGATTGTTGCTATACTTATGCGACCAACGCAATGAGGAAAAATGAAAGCAGGATTTTTTCGATGGCTATATAAACAAGAGATGGCCATACCGTGGTTATTCACTGAGCGCCTCGTCTTCAAAGGCTTAAGATCTTCCGAAAACTTGGTGAATTTTTTTCATCACCATGAAAGCTTTGGTAAGTGAGATATTTACAAGAACTTTGATTTGTTTCGAAATGCATACCATGTTCGTTTTAACGATTCAAGGGGATTATTAACAGCAATCTTAGTGATATTATTTATAATGTCTCTTATGTTCTGTGCACCACCAGTGGCCAAATGGCTGGGAGTTCAATTCCAGGCGAACTGGCTGGCTGCACGGCTAGTTTCCTCCATGTGAAACGCGAATACAAACCAGTTTCTTTAGAAAAATCATCCACAAAGGCATGTCTCCTCTTAGGCAGATAGCCCTTGTATGCTTTGCTATTTTCAACTAGCCTAATCTAACCAAACCTCTTATGTTCTCCATTTATCTGCCATTTTAAGTTTTGGAAATAAACTTTTAATAAGCGAAACTCCGAAGAAGTCCGAAGAAGCAATGAACAATATTTTTATTCGATGCTTACATGAGAACTTAGTTGCTGTATTTGATAAATTTACTTCAGAAACTTCCATTTTTAGCTTTAACAAGTTAAGTAGTTGTGGAATAACAAATTCCATCTGTTTATTTATAATAATTAGAAAATACTTACAAAATGAACCTAAATATGAAATTTATTACAAAAATATTTTGCCCTTTGATTTCAATTTTAATAAGTAAAGTATTCTTAGCATGCTTATAGGAATTAAAAGTTTGATACATACAAGTTTTCATTTTTTCTGAAAAGTTTTTAATTTAAATGATATTGATATTAACGAAGAATAAATAGCCTTATCTGGAATAAGATCGATGAAAATGTAAGCTAAAATTTTCAGGCCCAGAACCAACTAATGTAAATTTATAATCATAAAAGCAATTTTTCAGTAGCAGAATCATCTAACGGAGTGAATAATCTAATATGACCTAGCAAACGGTACTGATTACTGTGGAGAAAAAAGTTACTCATTTCTACGTCAGTAGTCAGATATAGTGGTAGTCAGTAGATTTAATTGTGTACAAAAACGTTCGTGTGCATCTGAGAACAGAGTAGTATTTCAGGGTTTTTACTACAGGAATAATACTTGCTCAACAGCTTAGAAAGATATTCAATGTATGCATTATCATAATGATAAGCCTTTGCTTTGTCATTTGCACGGAATCATTTCAGCGTAATTTTCTGGCTGATTTATGGAAGTAGAATTTCGTAACATGTGATACTTTTTACATTATTTCACATTCTCCTCCTTTATTATCAGAAATTCGTGATTTATTAATATCTATTGCTTGTTGTTATAATTTTTTTCATGTGGAAAAAATCGAGACTTAAATTTTATTCTTCGTATTTTAACATATTATAAAGTAAATTAGATGTTATACACTGACATTACTTTTTAGAATATTATTTAAAATAGCGAAATCAGCTTTTCAATATGGCCACTTTATTTCTCCATTATTTGCTCCTTAATTTTTTAGTATTATTGGCATTACATTGTTTTCCTTTTATTGTCATTACAAAGATAACCAACCTATCAATGTTCTCTTATGAAGGCTCTCGTAGTGCCCATTCTGTTCTGTCATACACATACAGCTAGGAAAGAATTTTTAAACAAATGCAACCCAGACTTAAAAATACGAAGTTTATTTACTCATTTTTTTAGAGAATTTTGTGCTTTTGTCTTTTTATTCAGATATACTCTGATTATAGCATGTCCGTAATGTACGTTCCTTTAAGTAGTTAATTTTAGTTACCTATAAGTTGACGCAATTGCCTAAAGCAATGACCTAAAACTGGTGTCTCTATAGTAATAAATTTTATCAAAATTTAAAACTGGAGTGCTCATTACTAGTACAGAACTAAATGAAGCGCAAAAAATAATGAACTATTTTTAAATGAAATTAGCACATGTGTATTTAGTTAAACTGCAGTATCTTTACGAATATTTGATTCATATCATCAAAAAGAAGCAATGCTAAATTATAAAAGCAAGAAAATGAATATTTATTTTTTATATTTAGCTATATAATTGATTTCATTTAGATGATTTCTACACTGATTTAAATTACTCTTATTTCAAAATTTAATAAAAAAATAGCCCCGTCTTTATTGTAAATTCTCATTTTGTCAATTAAATTGTTTGTGAATTTTTCGAAAATTATTTCTTCATTTAATTCTTTATTTTGCTTAGATCATATTATGCCCTTTAGTAATATGCATTTAGTCAGCAGAGATATTATTGAAAAGGTCCAAATACTATCAATTAAAATCAGAATATTTTTAATTAAAAAAATTTTTTAAATAATTAATTAAAATTTTAAAAAATCTGTTGTTGTTACTCATCATTGCGAACAGGCGTATAGCTACAGCAGATGCTTCATCAATAATCGTGGTAGGATGTAAGTACATCTTTTCTGTGGCAGTTCATAAGCATTTCTAATAGAACAATTATGCCTAGTTTCATCTCAGCTTTTAGGGAGAATACTCTGAGAAAAAGAAACCGTAGGTTACATACTCTTCTTTCTTTTTCATTAACCTCTTGAGAGCTAGAGAAATGTTAAACGTCGTGAGACTCAAAAGACGGTATATAGGTATAACCGTAAAAATCCTAGATTTCGCCACGATTCAGACGCACTGATATGGCAGCTAGCTCTATTAACCATCCAAGATGCCTAAAAAATTTATGATTTTCATGCTGTTGCAAAATCCTTCATGTTAATTTCAATAGCCATTCTTAGAATTTGTTTTTTTCATATTTTCAGCTTTGCACCCTTTCTGCATTCCTTGTGCTGACAGTAGTTGTTGCAATTGATCCTTGGCATGGCGGATACGAACACGAGGAACCTAAAGTCATAAAAGTTGTCAAGCCAGTGCATCACGTCGTCAAAGTAGTCAAGCACCTGCCTCCTCCGATTCCCGTTATAACACATGTACAGCTTAATCGCAAAGTCATAGTAGGCCAACCTCTTGTCTTCCACCACAGTGAATTTATCCCAGTCCACCACGGACATGGTCATGGTTATGGCGGTCTTGGTCATGGAGGATATGGACATGGTTATGGAGGACACGGACATGGTCATCATGTTCCTGTTTATCATTTCTACGGAGGCCATCACGGTGGCTTGCATGGAGGACATCATGGTGGATTATTCCTTGGCGGACATGGTAGCTTTGGACATCACTAATAACCTGAAAAGAATTAGAACTTTACAGTCACGTGTATTTATTGCTTGCCCGTCGAAATAGCCAATATGTGTCCGGTTCAATATTAGAACACATAACAGACTGTTTTCTTAATTTTTAGATTCATGTGTAAATATGCGCTATTACAGAGTTTTCCGAACAAGACAAGTCTGAAGTCATTCAGACGTGAGTACAAAGAGCTTATTGTACAGTTCTCTCCACATACTTTTCACATTATGTTAAATAAAATTTCATTTTTTTATTAAGTTCATTCATTTCATCAAGTTTTATTTGGTTTGAAATTCAGTCACGAGAACTTTCTACATCAATAGAAAGAGCAGTTTACATGGTGCAATGAACTTCAGAGCATAGATATATCTTTTGCAATTATTGTTTACTGTAATTCATGCATTTCTTATAATTATTATAATCCAAGCGGAATAGTTATCACAGATATCATAATTAAGTTCAGCATTAAGTCAGTTCTTGTTAATTTAATTATGTTGGCTGATTTATAATCTGTTTTTATTCTTTAGATGATATCATGAAAACCAATAGAAAATGGATAATTCGTCTTTAATAATTTAAGTCATACGGTCAAGTTTAAATGCAAAATATTCTCTAAGGAATACCATTTGATAGCCTATAAAATATTTGGCACTTTTAAACTCCATTTTTAGTAAATATTCAAGTGCATAGTCTGCTTTTTTTTTTTTAACTTAATAGATTTCCAAAGTTTTAGTCTCATTACGTGCAACAGAGTATCCCTCTGTAGTATTTATACTGTGAGTATATGAATATGTATACTGTGAGTTATGAATTCTTTTCAAACGAAAAACTTAATATGGATGAGAAACCCTTACCTACAGCAAGTTTGTTATAATCTATTTACCTGTACATATTCCATACAGAAAGAGCTTGTTGATATCAGAATATTGGTATTCCCTCCCTCTTACGTGTAATGAAAGCAAGTTTTTAAATTTCTCATCTAAAATAAAATTGTAATTATAAACTTACGGCAGAAAAGAGGAAATACAGCGTCCAAAAATGTACCTTCGCTTTGTTATTTAAATTCCTCTATTTATCAAAATCTATTGTCTTTAATTAATGATGTTAATTGAATTTTTCTCCCCTAAGTATTTAAAAACTTTGCCTCATAAATTTTTACTTTTTCCTCCTGTTTTGTTCGATAAGTGGCAGTGTCGTTCCTCCTTAACCTTTTTAGTATGCCATTTATGTAAATGTATGTCATTTTCGTAAGCTTGCGTAAAACAGTTTTTCCGTTTGTAAGAGAGACTTAACTCCCACAGAGCTAAGATAACTTCGAACTGGAAGAGAAACGTGCTGATGTAAAAATTAAAATTAGGTATAAAAGCAACTTTGTTTGACACAAATGTTGAACGAACTCCATCGATTTTGACCTCGAACAGCTAACATCTCTCTTTTCGCAAATTTTTGCCGAATTAAGATTCCTTTTTTGCCTACTAATAACTAGCTAGCGTTTTGCTGTATTTCAAACTGGTGAGTTTCTCTTAGTCATACTGTATCCGCTGCAAAAGAATTCATATTCAAACTTTGAAAAATGCTTTTATATTCAAAATCTAATATCCAAATACAGTAGATTTCCGATTAACCGGCTTCTATAGGACCGGATATTAGGCCAGATATTAGTTTAATCCTCCCACACGAAAAAAAGAAAAAAGTATCCAAATAGTATTTATAGTCTCTTAATCAGATTTTCTTAAAATATGGTATACGTTGCGCATAAATATTTATATCACTTACTTATTTAAAGTTAGTAATGATTTTGTCGCTTTAAATATTTTATTTTAATTTCTCATTCTGAAGCAAATGTTTTTTTCCCCCACAAAGACGAAATTATTCTGCTATTCAATGTGTCTTATTGTTCTTTCCAGTAGTTAACATGAAAAGATAACAATGCTTAAGATACAGTTAACAACCTTAACTAAAGCCCAAGTTCAAGAGTTTTCAAATATCTATGATAATCAATACTCTTGTAGAGACATTAGGTTATTTCGTAGCAAGAGACATGAAAAATTATCAGCGCCTTCGCCGGGAATCGAACCACGGACCTCTGAAATACCGGCTCAGTGTGCTGACCATTACACCACGAAGGCACGCGAAGAAAGAGGGAGAAATACCTTATACTCTTACTTTCACTTTCCAGGATAAAACGATACGTTTTCTCTCTGCATGATGCACTGTAGTTTTTGGAAAAAATTCTGACCAAAATATGCCATGTAAAGTAAAACAGAATAGCAGGGTGCCTGCTGTCCACACAGAATGGTATAAATCAACTAAATCTTGCGCTTAAAATAACTGATTCCACCAGCAGAAATCTGTTGTAGTTGTAAACAGTTTCCATGCCAAGTGTTAACAGTAACATTTGCAATATTAATTATACACGAGATTTCATGCCTCGCAATGAAAGCTATAAATTTCTTGTGCTACATTTTTAATTTTTTATCTTAATTTAATACAATAAAGAATTTCTTACCCCAACTTCTACGGTCAAGGCAATAAATTTTTATGGTCAATAAAGACTAAAGCTATTCCCAGAATAAAAATATCTTCCTGTTGCAAAATCCATTTTGTACATTGTAGGTTGCAAATAACTTAATGTTGTCAATTACCATAAATATAAGGTGTTACGTGGGATCTTTCTGGTGAATATCACCAACAGAATGTCTATCCATCAAACAAACAGACATAGAATTAAACATTTCAAATTTATTCTACTTCCCCATTTGTGACTGCTTGAATTACAATTTACAAACACAAATTTGCCAGCCAACTGGTTTAAAACTCCTGGTTAAAAGTTTCCTTTCATAAAGGATATGAATGGAACAAACTATATATAATTTGACTAGAAACTACAAGATTGCATAGCCCATGAAAGAAACATTCAGCAGAAGAAACACAGACTTACAAAACAGGAGCTAACCTCAGTCTAAAGTTGTATAGTCATTAGGGTTTTTGGATGCTGGTGAAGTAAAAAATGAACAATGCCCTCTCCACGACTCGAACCTCGACTTCTAGAATACGCGCCGATTGTCTACCGTTACACCACGAAGGCAAGTAGAAAGGGGGAGAAAATACCTTATATACTTCCTCTTTTAAAGGGCGATTGGGGATTAGGGAACTCAATCGCCAAATCCTGATGATGAAGAATTATCACTCACTACCTTTTAGTTCGGGCGCCACTTAAAGTCATTAGGATTTTGGGGAAGCAGATGACATGACAAACGAGCAATGCCCTGGCCGGACCTCTCAAATACGCGCCGAGTGGGCTACCATTACACCACGAAGCCATGCAGAAAGGAGGGAGAAAATACCTTGTAAAGTATTTCCAGGAAGACCAGCAACAGTCTGTTTTGTTCAGTCGGCAGGGCAGAGGAATGCAGTCTAAAACCTGAAATTCTGTGCATAAAATTCTAAACTTTATAGTAAAATTGCTTGCCTCTCAATAGATTAATTCTAGAATGAGCAAACCTCGTGGCGGAAAGAGGCAGAAGAGGCAAGGAAGAGGCAGTATCGACTTTCGTACTCATCAAATCTGCCTCTCAGAGGAAACACTCCAGGCTTTCCACTGTATTAGGACTTCACACTTTGAATGTCTGGGAAGTATTGCCTTGGCAATAGATACCCAGAACAACACAGCAGTATCGCAGTACGTCATTCCCTTCTGCTAACTTGCTAATCTCATCACTTTGCTTCCCCGTCTAAGGTGCCTGCGTTTTAATTCTAAGAATCAATGTAAATAGCAATTTATCATCTTTCATTGTGATTGAATCATAGAAATGTATCGAATTTCATTGTGATTGGATAAACGGCTATGGAGAGGATTTTATATGTATGAAAATAAAGACTGGAACTTCTTCAAGTTCATGTTTTGTAATCTTCATCTGTAAGTCTTCACGCTCAGCTACGACAGCTGCAAGCTAATTCCTCCTTTTATGCACATCGAAATCATCACACACACACACGCATATATATATAATTTACGGAATAAGTTAATGCGATGGTTGGACCCTATATAAGATGGACTTGAAGAAAGCTGCAACGGATTGATGGTGGATCTCTGCGTTATAACTTGGAGAGACTTTACTGCCTAGTTAGAAAGATAACACTCGAAAGACAAACGTTTAGATAGACGTAATTGAATATAATTTTTATTGCTGGACACGAAGTAATTATCTAAAACATATTTTTCATCACGCATAATATTGAGCGCAATACCCACCCCACAATTTTATATAGAGTATCACATTTTAGATAACGGCGTAGTTAGCAGACGATAAAGCAAAGGCAATGAAAGCATCTTAACCGCAAGAGAACTGAATCTAAAGTGTGCAGTTATCCAATATGGAGGCTCACCAAGAGAAGGTTTGGGTTTAATTTAGAAAAGTTTCAGTTCTCAAAATTTTGAATTCAAGTTCCGAATTAGCTACGTCATCAGTGCATACCAGATGGACTGATCTAGAAATCACTCAGTCCAGAAAAGTTATCACAATTTTTAGAATAGAGAGGGGAATTAAGGGGTTACCGCCAGTTTTATTTATAATTTTGATTGACATATTTTTATCTTACATATATATTCATATTTTACAATTTCATATAGAGATAACACATTACAAATCACATTATGCAACATCTAAATATTTATAAACAAGGTGAGAAAAGAGAACAGCGAGAGAAATACGTACCATATTGCGCTTATTGCTAGCTATTAATCTCTTGCTACTAATTAATTTCATATTAAAAACGTCTATTTTGCATTTGAAAGATTACTTAATAAGTCAGACCCAAAAAACACATTTTACACGTTATTAACATATACATTTTACAAGATCTTATTCAAATTAAATATTGCAAATTATACAATTTTCCAATATTTCTGAGCAAAGTGAAAAGCAGAGCAGCGTCAGAGATGTATAAGACGTTCTACTTACTGAGCGCCATTAATTTCTTGCTTCACATTTCAATTTTTCAGGAAATACAGATACATTTTTTAATTTCTTAAACAAAAAAACATGCATTTTTTAAGCATTTTTACATCGGTACATTCAAATCAATGCAACGAAAATAAATTTTTCAAAAGGAAATGGAAAGAAAATGAAAATAAATTTTCATTTTCTTTTATATCAATACTAATTATATCAGAATTATGTAAAATGGTTGGTCTTAAGCCTTTAATGAAAAAAAATTAAAACTTCCTTTTTTATTTTTTTTCTGTACTAAACAATTTATTTAATTGCTTCATTATTAAATTATCTCAAATAGAAGTCATGTTCTACCTTATATATTAACATTCAGTCTTGACAAAAATGAGACAAACTAATTGCAAATTCGTTTAATCAGACCAGGAATATGTGCAACTGCTCTAGAAATGCAGGAAAAAAACTGTGAAAAAACTGATCCAAATTTAGACAAGTGCCATTTCGTTTGGAAATTACACAGTGCCAAAAATAATAAAATTATTATATAATTTCTTGACCTGCTTGTTTTTCTATGATATTATACCGCAAAACACATAAACTTTAAATAAATCACAATACCTGAGAAGGAACAAAAGTAATCAAAATAATGAAGTCGGACTTTCGAATAGAAAAGTATTATGTGTGCATTAGAACAAATATTAAAGATTAATTTATTATTACAAATGCAGTTTTCCTCACTTCCCTTGGAAAGTATTCCATGAAGGCATCCCTTTCCTTAAGCCATGGGCGTAAAGAAACAAACCAAACATCTGCAAGACTAATGCCTCGCTTTGTTGCAGAATATATTGACTATATTTGTAAGTTTACGCTAAGAAAGATGTAATAGCTGTATTTGGTTGGGAATGTCGACATTTCTGGAGACAAATCTAGCGTGTATAGTCTACGATAATTCCCTCCGGAATAAAATGAGTGTACATAAAGCACTTTCTTTGAATATTTTATAATCTTCACATGGTATTTCGTTTTATCTAAATACTGAAGCGTTTTAAGCATGTGATGAGAAGTAGAATGCTCAATAAAAGCTTCGACAGCTAAGCATAAGAGATGATGAAGGTACCAGCGTTATTACAAGAAGCATTACATAACTTTGTAATGAAAGATAAAAACTTGTGGATTTTTTAAAGCAGGGGTTGCCAACGGATTCGATATTGACCCTCTTTGAATAGATGAAAATTTAAATGGGAATCGACAGCAATGCTCCGACAATTAATTAATCGGCACAATCAAGATCCCACTGATTATATACTATTCGTAACACACAGGTACTCTAAGTTTTGGAATTTAAAAGTCATCCGATTTAAATGTCCCAAAACTAAAGTTGTTACCGAACGAATATTTTTCCTCTTTTTACCTAATGGAAGCAGGCTTTGATCAAGCCAATAACTTAACTACGGAAAACAAGAAACCGGTTGAATATTTCTATATGAGGTGACTTTAGAATTATATGCTAAATATTAAAAAAATTGCATCGATACATCAAACGCAGCCATCGTATTAATTGAAATCAAACTTTTGGGAAATTAGAATCTGTGTTTTTGTATTTGAAAATATATTTAAATTTGTGAAACGAAAAATAATAAAAATATGAAAGTATAAAAACGTAAATTTAATAAATTGTTATAGTCAAAACTTTTGTTCATTCTTTTAGTCTAATTGTTCTTTAAGTTATTTATGCGCAATTATTTTGTGATTATGTTCTAGGTGTGGTGATGCTTGCAATTTATGGTTTTGAATACAGAATAGGTGTATATAAGAGAAGAAATTTGCAAAATGACTACATAGACAGCTTGGACGGTGATCCCTATGATCTTTGCCACGTGAAACTAGAATTTTCCAGACAGACTTTATTAGTTTTTCTTACGTTTGAGTTGTTGTGCGCCGAGAGATAGCTTCCGGTCAAAGTGGTAAACCAAATGGAATTGTGCAATCTCAGCGAACATTTTTCACTAATCAAGCTACATTTCTTATTTTTTTTTTGGAGGGGGAGGGAGATTGCATAAGAATAAAAGTCTGGCAGACAAGACCAAATATTATGACATTGGTCTCTCGGTAATCCTTTTTCTGCCATAAATTATTCTTTCATTTTCATTTAATACATTGTTCTTTTTGTATATGTGGCCAGTGAAGTAGCTAGAGTGGGGCAAAGGGGGACATCTGCCGCTGGGGCGCAGCTTCCAGGGGCGCCAAACTGATATTACAAATTTTAGAATGAAGCGTTTTTCCTTCTTGGCACACAGAAAGGGGCGCAAGATCTTCAGTTGTCCCCAAGCGCTGAAAAGCCTAGCTATGTATGCGGCCAGGATCTTCGATATCACTTTTCTGGCTACAAGCATTATTTCTGCACCTACACTCATTCTGGCTTCCGCTCGAAGGACGTCTCTGCAAATACACACAAATGGGGAAGGAAGTCCTAACCTATAAAGGGTTCACATGTTTTTGACGCTGCACAAATATTTCATTGGCACTTTTACACTAAGTGTTTACTAAGTTGTTCGGAAACTTCATGCTGAAAAACAATATCTGAAAGAACGATATGAATGGAAACAAAAACATTACCTTTATTCAAGAATTAATACAGCCTTTTATTTTTTATCAAAAAACTAATTCCACACGTTCAGAACTTCAGGTTTCATCATGAAAACACTAGTCTAAGGGATTTTTGAACTGATCTTAGGAACAAACTTAATCATTATGACATGCTATAGGAAATAATCCTCCATGAAAAACTATAGAAAACCTACAGATATCTTTACTAAATTTAAACTGAAAGCTTCCAGATTTTATGTTAGGTCCAAAGGAGTATTTTGTTTTCATTCATACACATACACGTTTTGAGAGCATTTGGGCTAAAAATATTTAAAAACAGCATATTTTTTAAATTTCCGATAGACAGTCTCGCACTCTGCAGATAAAAATATTTTATTCCGTACAGTTGTGCCATTGCTCGCTTTGAAATTCTTGGGTTTGTTAATAAAAAATTCGATAAAGTTTTACAAAATATGAAATAGATAATAAAACAAATTCGAAATTCAAAATTCGGGCTGACAGATGTCCAGGAAGTCTACGTTATTCAAAATTTGGTTACTTTAGATAACGTTGTTTTTTCACAGTGCGAGAAACATACAAACATTCATGCAGAATCTTCATTACTTGATTTCTTTAAATATAATACAGGGCCATAATATTTGGTGGCAACAATTTAAAAAATGATTCGACGCTTTTAATGATTCGACGCAAAATGCCGTTTCGAGACTAACAGCCCTTCTGGGATAACGCTTCTTTGGGCTTAAAAAATCATTCTTAATTAAATAGTGATACTTAATACATAAATTTAAAATTCCATTAATTACATTTTACTGCGATATCCCCACAGTCTTCTTTTCCCCTCGACACAAAAATCAACACTTCCTCATATCTTTAGTATTTATTCACATGTACACAAACTCCACTACTAATAATTGAAGTATGCACATTAATTATTTTATTTACATGGTAATTTCGTTTTAACTATTCCTTCTTTCGTACGACCTCTCTCTGGGTCTTTCATTCCATAACTAAGATCAGACTGATAGCTAGTGTCCCCTATGTATTTCGTTGGTTGACGTCACCAATGCATTACATATACGCAACTGTAATTTTTTCAAATTTTGCTCAAGTTTCTTTCTTGATTCTTCAATCAAAAATCATTAATTAGTTAAAAATATCTAAAATATTATAAATAAAAATATTTCTAATTCTTCTACCTTTCATAAATAATATGAAATTTAAAATCTGCGATTTATCGTCATGCCACATTTTACACATGATTTATTCAACACGACGTTTTAAAACTATAATTTTAAGGCCGTTTTATTTTCTTCATGATGTTCTGTACGGCGATGTTTTCTTCTCGTATTTGTTTCCTCCGCAACTTTTCCGACCGCGATGTTTTCTTTGGCAACCCAATGACAAACCTATCCATCATAAAATGTTGCCTTTTCTGGATTTCTTTCTACAATCTACCTATGGGTATTACATATTTGACTCTCCGACATTATGTATTAGGAAGTACGTCTTTCTAGGCCTACTAAATATTAAACAAATACTTTGATTGTAAGTTGACTTCAGAAGAGACTAAATGCCCCGGAATTTGTATCACTATATTGTTGATAAACGTTGAAATTTCATCGGCAGGTACTAATCTTCCCCAAACTAGTTTCTTCATTTCGTATTCAGAATCATACTCTATTTCTCTTGGACAAATAACATGGACCCTACAAATCAAAGTACATAATTGGCGCTACCAACCTTTCGAGTCACAGTTTGACATTAGTTGGTTACTGTTATTAATTACTTGTTGATTCACAGTTTATAACTTCTACTTATACGCACAGCTGGTCCTCATCAGTGGCAGTCCTGCCCAGATACAATTTTACCTTCCACTTTAAAGCTTCCATCGCAAAATTTTCAATATTACACCATCCATCCAAAACGTTCGTAAACAGATATTCTTCCTGGCATGTAATAATAACCAGGAATCATAAATGGAATAAAATTGGGAATGTAATTCTCAGGTGTTGTCATGAATCGGTTGTGCAAGAGGATTGAGCGGATTTCTCCAGAATGATGGAAAGAGAGGGATTTCTTCTTACTTCGGCTGGAGTTTTCTAGCGAAAAAACATCTGCCACTCTCCATATTCACCCGATTTGGCGCCGAGTGACTTTTTTATATTCTCCAGAAGCAATCTTCATATGAAGTATCAACGCTATGATGACATAACTAACCATTTAAACACTGTCAGACAGACCGGACCACCAATCCGGCCTGCTAACACTACGCCATAGTATACAGACGTCGGTCTTAGTCGTCCCTAGGGAGAAACCAAGGAAGGATATGAATATACAGTTTTGAGACTCCAGGCGCCCACTGGAAACCTCAAACAGTTTAAAGGCTGGCTAAATTCGCTAGCTCCATCGACGGGGGTGTTTCGCCCCAGACAACTATCAATATATAACTCCACCACAACCAACGGAACAGACAAAACAGTACCATATAGCCTGAAACAGACATCGCCAGCGATAACTCCAGTTCTGTGGAGACTGATTTTAAACACCCGTGGCCCAGACTGCCTAGGTACTGAACCTAATCAGTAGCTTCCCAGGTTTTAACCTGAGTCGACCCCCGGAAAGGCGTTCAAATAAGACAGGAGACCACTGGGTGAGCAGCTGTGCATCCATGAAGACTTTCAGCTTTATTGCTCACTCAGTGCGACCATGTTTATTTAAATTTTATAGTCTATACGATATATCAAATTTGGATATATACATTAAATCATTATATATAAATATATACATTAAATAAAGTTATGAGAAAAATTTTTATATATATACATAAAAATTAATTACTTCTAATTAGAAAGTTCTATAATAGCTGCAGAGATAAATTTAGAGTTTTTATAAATGTTTATGATCAGTTCATAGAGTTTGAGTTTACAAAGATACTGAGTACATTGGTTCAATAGTACATTGGAATTATAGTTCTTGGGAGTTTCTAGAGTTATATAAAAGGTTTAAAAGTTCATAGGTTCTTTTTTTGATGTCTTGATTATCAATAAGACAAGAATTTTCCTGTTCAGACAGGCAGCGAGACCGGACTGCTTGTTTTAGTGATTGCCAAGCGCCTTTTTGACTCGGCGCAGTCGTGCGCAGCACGACCCTGCACCTATTGTCGGCGCGGGCCTTCTAACAACGTGGATACTCGCATAAAACGTTTCACATAAAAATCAATTCTTATCGATTCTACAAAAATTCATTTTTAGGAAAAGTTACAGTTGCCCCATAATTATGGGAAAAGTTGCTAAACATAGCTGCCCTTTAACGGTAGAAATACAGCATGACCAACCTTGTAAATGTAAAAGACTGTCGTTCCCCAGTCTGCGATTTTACAACCATCTCCTTGCTTTCCTGCAATTTCCAGCGCATTAAAAAATACGCGTATAATCTCTCAAATTCTTTCATTCCTTATGAACTATCGAACTGGGCTCTGAAATTTCAAACAATGATAACCCAGTTAAAATTCACTTTCAGTAATTAAAATACGCGTCACAAATTCAATGTATTTCTTCCAAAGAGATATGCAGCATTCATGCTTAGAATTGAATGATGTTCTACATTTAAAAAATTCTTTGAAGACATTTCTGACAGTTATGCCATTGATGAACCGTTCCTCCTTTTAAAAACGATTCAAATATTCAGTAATGCAACAGCAGATTTGCAAGAGGCTTGGTAAATGCGGTTGATAAAGAAAAGTCTCAAAAAGTAAATTGCGCATATTTTTGTTTTTATAGAATGTTATCTCTGTAAAACTTAATCTGTCTAATCAAACATAAACAACTTAATGCTTAATTTCGCATATATTTCATTCGGCTGAGTGCTTTACTTCATAGAATGTTTCAGGTAGATGTATTACTTTGCACCGAAGCAATATACCATTATTAACAGTTACCGGTATCACATTCGCATGAAAGTTCACTTACGGCTTGTGGTTGATGAAGCCTCTTCAACATAAGCAGTTCGTCAATGGAACATAAAATCCAGTTTTAATCATGTGTCATTATTCTGATTTAAAGAAAAAAAAATCGGAAGATTTGTGTTCTAGGCAGTGGCGACTACTCTAGGCAGTGGCGACCCCCAAAGAAAAATGAAAAAATAAATTTATTAAGAAATTAAAATGAAATAGTATTAATACACTTGCAGATTTTTGTCAATTCCCAGGATGTGTTTTCCGCCTCTTTTAAATACGCTAATGTACTGTATTGCAGGTTACAGTACAGCCTAAAGCACTTTTTTTTTTCCCGATCGCCCGTGCTTCTGCTAGTAGTAATAATTCCATTTGCACATCCTCAGTGTGCGGGAGTCCGCATCGCTTGCAGTTATCTCGTCCGAATTTTTTGCTATAGTTACTTAATTCATTTTCCAATTTTCTTATTATTTTTTTACTGTTACATTTTATGGTGTATATATATTTACAAACTAGTATAAACAGTTAAGATGGCACTTGGTAAAATCAATGTTACGGAACAAAAGCAACTACATGTTTCGTTATTGCCTTTGGAAAGAAAAATTGAAATTACTCAATCCAACCCCTTTACTAAACCTTATCCAGGGGACGAAATGTAAGACTAGTGATTTCAAAAGGAAATTCAAGGCTGATTTATATGAGAAATATTCATGGGTATTCGGATGTGAGTCAACTTTTGTTTTCCACGTCTCCTGTCTGCGAAACAGAACGGTGGTTCAAGTTGGGTTAGTTATGATATTGCTGATTTATCACATTTAACTCAGAAAATAAAAAGGCATGAAGACTCATAATCACATTTGAACTCCATCTTAGAATTGAATTTGCTATGAAAGGTGGATATTCGCCAAAACTCGACAGTGCATTTCGTTCAAATGTTAAAAGACACATTTCAAGGTTGCCAGAAATCGTTACGAAATTATTGATTGTATCCTGTTTTGCGGTGCATTTGAGCTTGCACTTCGAGGACATGATGAACGCGAGGATTCATTAAATCCGGCAGTTTTCAGAGGTCTTACTAACTTCTCAGCAAAACTTGTTTCCTTTCTTAAAGAGCATCTCACTAGAGCGGCTGTTTTTAAAGGAACATCAAAAGAAATTAAAAATGATTTTTTTAGACTGCATGCTCACTGTTTGTCAGAACCACATAAAAAAAGAGGTTTCAAAAGCAAATTCTGTTTCAGCAATAGTAGATGAAACTACTGATGTGTCATCCACTTCCCAATGGGTTGCTGCTTTTCGATACGTTTTAATAACTGTTTGAGAGATTATGGGAATTCACGAATCCACCTAGGCTTGATGCAAAATCTTAGCTGAATTAATATCGCAGAGCTACGAGGGTGCAAGCGCGATGAGTGGTCATCACTCTGGTGTTCATTCAAGTTCACAACGCACGTACTACGAAGATTAGCTGAGTTTGATTGTTAGGCAAGCAATTAGTCAGAATCAGCATGTCCGAATGTTTTTTTTTTTCTTTTCAAATCTGAGTGATATTACTAACTTTTTCAATAACTCTTCAAAGAGAATTGCTATTCCAGATGAAACTGTTAGAAAAAGGCTACCTCATGGTTCAGCTACAAGATGGAATTTTAATAGTCGAACTATTAATATAGTGTATGAATATAAGGAAGAGTTGATTGAATGCATGACAAAAATAGAAACGACATTTTAACAAGCTTTTGTAGCAATAAATCAAGTAGGGGCTATTTGCTGTGCGTTAAAAGGCTCAGAATTTATGTTTTCGCTTAGCGTTTCATAATATTATGCCACATGTCGATGTGTTATACAACCAACTTTAGATAACACTAACTGATGCAGCACTAAAGCAAATAAACATTTTCCAGCATTCATTAGAGAAAGAAAAGAAAAAAATGGGCACAGTGACAGAGATATAGAAATCATATGGAAATTCAAGAAAAAGGAAGAGAGTAAATATTTATGTAAATAGACCATTTATCTGCAGTTAAAGATATGGTAATCTGCAGTTAAAGATATATGTGATGTTCTCAAGAATCAAGTTAAAGATAGATTTTATTTTATTTTTCACTGCTCTGCTGTTTCTCTTCTCGAAAATTCCAAGAGTACGAAAAAAAGTTTCCAATTCAGATTCTTAAACAAATAACTGATGTTTTTTCCATGTTACAGAAGAGTCGTCTCAAAACTGAACTAGGCGTAATTCACAGATCAGATTTCAGAAATATTACTTGTGCCATTAGTTTTTTGCAATTTATTATAGAAAACAACTTACACAGTACATTTTCGGAGACTTACAAACTGTTGTAAATTATTGTTACTATTCCAATGGCCACTGCTGAAGCTGAAAGATGCTTCTTAACTTTAAAACAAGACATTTTTAGAAAGCACTATGAGCGAGGACAGACTAAGCGCTCTAGCTATGTTCTCAATTGGAAAAGGCATGATAAATGGCATACCTAATTTCAATGAAAACATTACAGATTTGTTTGCCTCAATAAAGGACAGACGAGTGGATTTAATTTATAAAAATTGTACCTGATTATTTTGCAAATATTCAAAGATATGTGAACAATATTATGGTTTTATTACATTCCAATTGTAAGAAATAAAATGTTAATTTATTTATTTATTTTATTTATGCAAACTTCTTTTCTTTTAGTTGCATTGTTTACCTTTAACTTCTGAAAATGCAAATATATTTTAATTTGTACATTACGTTGTATCTGCGCATTTAATTTTCGAAATTTGTTTTCTGTGCCTCCATTTAAATAGCCCACGAGCCGCCACTAGTTCTAGGACAGCGGAGAAGTGTAAACTTCTAGGGAACGAGTGAAATCTTTTTCAGTGAGGTCACGAAAACTACATTTATAAACTTTTTCAACTGCTTATAAATAATTGGAAATTCTGGAATGATGCACATGCAACTTTTCTGGAATGTCCCTTATAAAATGTTCAGATTCCACTAGTGTTCGAAGTTCATAATGCGAAGGCTGATTCACATTTAAGATTCCCAATTTTACAATCAGTTTCGAGAGGTTCGGCTCCTTGTCCGAATACTTTGGTAATTATGTCATTCAATCCCTGTGTAAGATATCTCCGGATCCAAATTTTTGTATCATTATATTCTTCGCTTGCTTACTGTGTCAGCTGCAAATGGCCTATTGATGTTTCTGGCTGCTTCTGTTGCATTGTTGCCAAGTTTAGAATCGTGAAGGTTGGTTTATGTAACTACGGCAGAGCCTCGAGAGCTATCTGACTAAGGGGGGATGTCTTCGTGGAGCACTTTCTACGCCAAACTGGCTCGTTTACACGTTACACAAAGAGAAAACCACGAAAACGGCCATGCAGCCAACCCGTTCGCGGGATTCGAACCTCGGATAGAACTACCACTGTTTAGCTACTTTACCGCTCGGCCGCTGGTGGGGCTTAGAATCGTAAAGGAAAAGTATCCATTTTCGCCTCATTTCTACGTTTTCCCTATCGACTATCTATCAGCCAAGAACTTACATGATTCTATGAATAATACAGGGATATTTAAACGTTAATGTACAGTACAATGGCACAATCTGGCAGTGTCTTATAACATGAAAATTCATCTCAAAATCCGACAGTTCATATTTAATGATCTAATATTAGCTGCCCTATCCATATAAAGTTATATAGGCATGTGGAAATTAATTACAAACTGGATAAACAATTTGGATACGTGCTAATAAAACAATTCAGTAACTATTGAATCGATAATTATAATAACACCTTTTCGACTTCTGAACCCGCATTCAGTACTTATTACTAAAAATGATACTATTTCAAACTATAATAATCACTTAAATTGCGCAAAAAATGAAAGATACAGATTCTCATAATTGATATGTTGATTTATTAGTTTTATTACAAATTAATTTTATTTACATTTCTGTAAATAAAGAATATCCAGCTTCCCTACATGTCAAATTTTTCACATAATTCACAAAATAAAATACCGTAATTTCGGTTATAACACATACTATACACACACTCCGCGTGTTTAGACAATAACTGTAATAATGACATTAACATTTTATCTCATGATTATGAGACTTTGTCATCGCATTCAATAAGTAAGCTATAATGCTTTTTATATGTATAATAAAATAATCATTAAACAATTCTTTATTCCTAGTTTAATGTACAAGCTGAGGTAATCTGCATTATTTTCTTCATATACATATATACAGGATACCCATCAAGTCCAGTACCATTAGTTGAACTGCTGAACGGGTGCAGTTGTAGTCATAAAAGTGTCATCTAGGTATTGTAAAGTGGTTGTAGTGTACTATATGAGACCTCTTACAGCGCCATTGGTGGAAAACGGCGGCGTTGGCGGAAGCATAGCGTTCCTATCTCGAAAACGGTACGAGATAGGAGGGAAAAGTGATTTACGCAGTTGTAGAGTATCATCGATTAGTATGACAAGACACCTCATGGACATGAAAGCTAAAAATGTATATTTATTACATCGCGATTTCCAAAACTGTAATGTTACAAAACTTTAACGAAAAGATTATCTTTCTGAGGATAAACGAGCCCATTTCGTGGTATAGCTGGTAATTCACAATCGAGATAACTGTGGTTCAAACTCCTTGGGGTGCATCCTTGTATTGATTGTCTTTACAAACACAGTAGACAATATGCAGATCGTACACAATTGTGTCACGCATCAGCTCAACACTTGAGCTTGGTGTGCGAAATTTGTACATTATGCAAATAGTGTATGAAACGTCACACACATCTAAGACAGCTATAAGAAAGCTATCTCCTCAAGGCTCAATGTTGAAGCTCATAGTCATGGAGAGATTTTTTTTTAAAATGATTATTGTGAAATGTTTCTATTTTACGGTGAATGTGGGCGCAAAGTAGGATCGGAAACTTTTTCCTGCAGGCCCGCATAGTTAACACAAAACCACCCTCCACCTTGCGAAACGTTTACGGATGATTGGCTGTGTGACTAGCCGAATTCGATCGGCAGACCGGAAAGTACAACAGGAAGAAGTATTATCATACGCCCTCAAGTATTCGAACAGCAGCCCAAGAGATAAGTAAAAACTGTGGCCTCTCAAGAAGTCGCGTTTGGGAAAATCAGAAACGAATTAGGTGCTCATTCATACCGGCCAACACCTCATCAGGCATTACTGGGAGGTCCAGAGACATTTCGCATGGTGCAATTTCGTCATTAACTAGACAGAGGTCCAGCAGATATAATGTGGACGGATGAGGCAGGCTTTTCGCGGAATGAAATGTACAACAAGCACAACATTCATTACTGGGCACTAGAAAATCCATCATGTTCTGCTGGCTTTCGACATCAAATACGGTTTTCAATTAATATTTGGTGTAGAATTTACAATAAGAGGCTAATCAGCCCAATATTTTACTGTTATATTATTACTGTTAACGGTCATATGGTATTTAGAACTTCTGCAAGACGTAATAACCGATTTTATTGAGAACCTGCCGTTGCTTCAACTCCGGAATGGATGGTTCCAACATAGAGGTGCGCATGCGCAGAAGACATCACCAAGGAAACAGTACCTTCGGAGGAATTCCGAGAACGAATAATCGGGTATAGTGGTTTTGAACAATGGTCTCTATATTCACCTGATCCGATTCCAATGGATGTTTTCCTGTGGGAATACCTCAAACAGATTGCATCCTAGCCCTTCGCAAACATTGCAGCAGCTTCCACGACGCTTGTGCAAACGTGCCATTCGTTATGCTGCGATGTGTGCAATGTGGGGTTCTAACAAAGGTCCAGATGTGCAATCAGCTGACAGAAAACTAGTTGTTCTTTTCTTTCTAAGATCGTTTCGTCACGTCCGTATCGGAAATCACGAACAAATAAATGCGCGTTCAACACATTCTATTCTTAACATCCATGTCCATCTTTTCGCACTAAATCGTTGATGCTCTACAACTTCGTAATTCACTTTTTTCTCTTATCTCGTACCGTTTTTTAGATAGGCACGTTAACTCCACCGTTTTCCACAAGGTGGTGTTGTAAGCGGTCTCATCTAGTAGAAAGTAACCACTTTACACCTTTTTTATGACTACCAGCCTGCAGCCGTTACGTACTTACAGGGCTGGCGCTGGACTTCAGTGGGCACCGTGTATATAATACGCATATATACACACATTTTCAATGAAACCTGAAAATAAAAATGATACACTTAAAAAAAAAAAAAATTCAAGTGATGAAGTTGGAATTAAATTTTAGTCATAAAGCAAATCATTAACTGATATGATAAATATATCTTACTTAAGGGAGCAAATCACTATGCTTTTTATCTTTTTAAAATTTTCATTATATTAAAAGTTTTTGATTGAAAAACAAGAACTAGCAATGAAAAATATTTTTTTTTAATTTACAAAATGCTAATTTTTAATCTTTTGAATTGAAAAAAAAATGAACTTATTACAGACAAATTTTTTAAGTCGATTTTTAATTTCTTTTTACAATTTTAGAACAGGCATATGCTGCGTAATTAGTTGTAACACTTGCTATATTTTAATGCTAATAAAGATTTAGAAAGAATTTTGTTAGATTTATGCTCTGATTTTTTATTTAATCATTATGCCTTTTTAAAAATTCATATTTTGTGATATTTCAGTATTTCATGAAAACTAGCCGAAAGTTTTAATAACTGAATAAGGATATCCAAAATATCAATTTTTATGTCACAAAATGATAAGAACCATTTTAAAATTAAGTTTCAATACTAAAATCAAAACTTACAAAGCATGTATAAAATAAAAATAAATTATAGAGAGGTATTGCAATGCTTCATATTTAAAACAGGAAAAACTCACTGCACTAAATTACTAATTTTGTTTAAATTCTTTGACTAAATTAATGTTGCAAACTGACAGAAGATAATTTCGATTGACGTGATGGAAATGCGATATTTTCCATATTTATTTGCACAATTCCCTTTGCTAAGTTTTGATTCAATTCAATATGGGATGTGGAAAATACTAATGATGCAGGAACAGAAAAATTTTGATGAATTTTGCCAAAATAAATCTTTAGATTCAAAGCATTTAGCGATTTATTCATTATTCTTATTACACCTTTTTTAGTTATTAAAAACTCAACAAATTATATAGAAAACAATAAAAATGTCAGTCTCTTACGCTGTTGATTCAACATAAAGAGACAAAGATTTCTTCAAAAATTCCTTCGCAAAGTTGAAGGTTGTTCAACCAATTTAATGTCAGCGCAGAAACTTCATCTCTGCTATTTTTATGTATTAACCTCTTTTCCTTCTTAAAGTAACTCTAGAGGTCCGCGATTATATGACAAAGCGAAAAACGGCACCAAAGAACTGTTCATCCTAAATATTTTTATGTCTAATAAGACCTTAAATCTACAACGAATCGCATTTTAAATGAATGTAATATTTACAATCAGAAAATTAAAACATCGCTATCGTCGAAGAAAATATCGGAACAAAATCATCTTTCCTGAAATCGTACCACATAATACAGCCTCATTTTACTTCATTCATATAAAATATAAATTGTAATTCCAGTTCTTTGGCATATAATCCATTCAATTCATTATGTCAAGCAATTACATTCCATTCAGAATCCCTGTTACATTCAGAAAACAATTTTAGATGTGTTCTAATTCGGACATGGATTTGAAATTTAGAGAATATTAACATATGAACAACATTTTGCAGAAAACTTGGAAAACTGATAGTTTTAAAAATTTCTTTAAAATTTAGTGTTTAGCTCCCTTAAAATACAAAGAAAAAAAATAAGAAACAAAAATCTCCGTCTGAACAAAAGTCAAAGTTCAAAATAATTATCTTCTCCTAATTAACAGTATGAAAAAGATAATTCTAACAGATGGAATCTTTAGTATTTTCAGCCCTACAGTAAAAGTAAAAATTCCATATTTATTAATATTTAACACAATTTGATTAAAATATGCAGGATTATTACTGAAAATCTTAATTTTCCATTTTCTTCTGAAGAATTTTTACATTTCATTAAAGTAAGTATTTGCATATTTCTTGAATACCAATGAGCATTGAACCACAACCAGAAAATGCTCATTTTCAAGAAGAATTTAGTATGTGAACAAAATTTTGAAAAATATTATACCAGAAATATATTTTTTGTGTGAACATGCTAAATAAAATGATAGTTAGAAATTGCAATTTTATATCTTAAGTTGCATTCACCATGAATGTCAAATACATAAAATATAAAAAATTGACCATAATTTAGATTCATTTGACAAAATTCTGAAGTTATTAGTTTTCTTAACAAAATAGTAAAAAATGCAAAATTTTATAATTTGTTTTCCAGTTGTGTTAAATTGATATCATTCTATGCCACTTAAAATTTCTAGCATACACAATAAAAGCTTATTTACCTTTAAAAATTATAAAATTAAAAAAAAACATTAACAACAATCCGCCTCATTTCAAATTTATATACTGACGATTTTACACTGTTTACTCGAATGATGTAGATTTACAGCACAAACAAGCATGTGCAACTTTATATTTGAAAAGATAATAATTGAATTACTACTAGTGGCTGACTTTCACAGCTAACTGACACAGAAATATTTCTTCTAAAAACTTTTAAAAGCTGCATATATATTTTTAAATGCAGAAAAATATACATTTTGCAAAATATTGCAAAAATTTTACGAAATATATATTTGGCAAAATTTTTAAAACTTTACCACATATATATTTTTTCATGAAATTATTAAAATGCGGCATCCCTGTACTTATTCAGAAATGGAATTTGCATTTTTATTAATAACCAATTAAAATACATAATGGAACAACAATTTATTTGCTACAAATTCAAATTTGCAAAAGAATGAATTTTCTAAAAATTCCATCAAAGAGCAAGAAATTTTGCATAAAAATACAAGATTTGATGTAATGAAGATGAAAAACCTAAAAAAAATTAATGAATTATTACATCGAAACTAGCTCAATCAATTCCATTCTTAATCTTTCAGTCCAAGGCTTTTCATCTTAGATAGAATGCATAACAATTCTATATCTTTGAATGATTCATATAAGTTGTGAACTGATTAAAGCCTCTAAAATATAGTTATGCAACTGTTATATACTTAAATCATGCACACTTTAATTAAAAATTAGCTGCATGTTATTTCTCAGGAGGGTATCAGTTTAAAAATGCAAGACATAGATATTTCAACATAAATGAAAGAATGAATTGTTTTTATAAGGAACTTTCTATTAATACTACAACATTGATCCACATCAACAA
The DNA here is from genome assembly GCA_000611955.2 of Stegodyphus mimosarum. Classification (NCBI taxonomy): domain Eukaryota; kingdom Metazoa; phylum Arthropoda; class Arachnida; order Araneae; family Eresidae; genus Stegodyphus; species Stegodyphus mimosarum. The sequence continues at coordinate 961,406 of KK112715.1, read as the reverse complement.
TTCAAATAACCACAGTTAAATGTGAGCAAGGAATTCCTGAAACATTTCTCGTACATATACACTAACATTACACCATGATTTAAAAAATACACTTATTTTCAATCACAAAAACTGCATAGCATTTGACCACAATACAGTTACCATGAGCATTTTCCAATCATGCCAACAAACAACTGCCAATTTTCATATATTTAATGGAGAGCTCAACATTTTCTTACTTATAGTATTTGGCTACTTGTGAATGATCACAATGGCAGGATTTTAAATTAAAAATCAAAATTACTCTTAACATTCCGTCACAATACATATATTTGAGCATTTGAGTTAGCACAGATACTCAGTTATCTATACTATAACACACTTCCACAACTGTCTTTTCACACTTCTATGCAAACTCACAGAAACATTCTACTACACTTTATAGACTTCTTTTCCCTCACAAAAGAATGAGTTAAATTAAAGAAAAATCGAATACAGGAATGACTATATGATCAGCATAATTCAAAAAGGCAATACCATTTACTTTTTTATAATTTATTACAAATACTAAAAATAAATAATTCTAGAAAACATAGTAATGCAATAAAATATTTAAAATATTTTTGCCATTTTTATGAAGTAAATTCAAATTTAATTTCAGTAATGATTTTACATAAAATTTAACTTACAAATAAAAATAAGTTATGTGAGAATAATTCACAGTATTTTTATATCCTACTTAATTACACAACATTCTTCCCTACATAAATATTCATTAATATACTAATTTCTCACTTTATTAAAAAAATTGACAAAAAGTTTATTTTTTTTAATTAAATGACAATTAAAATTTGTTAAATTTATGTAAAAAGCTTAGCACAAATTGATTAAATACTGTCAATAAATTTCCACTGTAGTAGTTACCTTTTTCTTAAAAATGATTTAGTTTACAGTAATTTTTTATATATATTATACATTCTATAGAAATTTAAAATGCATGTTATCTTAATCTTCATCAATCAAAAATTGAAATTGTATTAATCCTTAAAAGTTTTAATAGTGTAAATTTTCCAATGAACTTCATGAAAATTCATGTGGCTTAGTTAAAAATTATTCAAATTTATAATTTGATAGTCTTTCTGTTATTAAACACATGAATTTACTGTAAATAAGTTTTGTATAAAAATTATATGAATTTTTTTCTAGTTGCTTTAAAGGTTAAATTTAAATCGTTTCCTATACTCCTTTAAATCATTTTCCTATATGAGAAGACTTTGTATGGAAAATTTTATAAATTAAATAACAGTTAAAACATAGGCATTCTAATGCAATATGAATATTATACATACTTCACAGTTTTGTCACAGCCCAAATATAAGATGATATTTTTTCTTTAAAATTCTCTTTTGAAAATCATATCTATCTCATACGTGCTAACATTTAAAAAATAAAAATAATTTGCATGCCTCATCCCTTAACTTTTATGTGAAAAGAAAATATATGCTTACTCAAGGTTATTCAGTCCCATTCATTATATTATTACTTTTTTCCCCAAGACACTTTCAATACATCAAGCTAATGCATAAGAAGTCACATTATATACAAATCCACTTTTTTTTCCCCTTACACAACTTTAAAAATGAAGGATCCTTTTATATGTTTTGCATGATACTGTCTTATATTTGGGTCTTTAGACAGGCACATTCACACATATGTTAATATTTACAAGAGAATCCACATAGATGAATAGGTACATAAAAAAGCTAGCTGAATTATATTTTTAGATTACTGAAAGAGAACTAACAAATAAAATAAGAATACAAATTCAGTCAGCTAGCTTTGAACTCAGTTTCAGTATTTCACAAAATTTATAAGCATTTCTGAATTTGCATTACCTTTCCATTCACACATTGGAATAATCCCATGCATTTCTTTTGAATTTGACAGAAATCAATTTATTACTATGGTAATATTAAAAATAATTATCCTATCTGGAATTTCTAATATAACATATTACAGAACACACTTCATGGCAACACCTTGAAGCTATCAGTATTTCTGAAAATATAAATCAGCATTAATAATGTAATTATAATTTTATTTCCTAAGACAAACATCATCTAATTTCATAATCAAATTAAAATGCTTTATGCATTATACACATTAAAACAGCTGTAAAGAATTATTCCCCATATACTTATATTATGGCACAAATGGCTAGCATATCTAGCTAGCAAATTGAAAGATCCGTAGTTCAAATCACAGCACAGATGAACTTTTCATATTTCCTACTCTGAAAAACCTAATAGTCTCTAAAGCAAATATGTTAGCCATTTACACCATGAAAGCATAGAATACAATAATTTCATAAAGACTTAGACTTCCAGTTCTTATTGTAGTACCAAAACTATTCTTACAGAAAACAATTGTTAGATCATTTCTGAATCATTAATTTTACTCAATGGCTTTAAGATACAGCTGTTTTTAAATGATTCATCATATTCCTAAATAGTTTATATATATATATATTTCATTTCTTCTCAGTACAGGTGATAAGGTAAAACAAATCAGAGTTCAAATGATGCCAAGAAAGTTCATTTCCATCTTTCAGCAGGTATTTTAATGCAAGCATTCTCGAAATTGACAATTCAGTACATGTACAAGCGCAATTTTTTTAAATTTTAAATTTAACAAATTTTAAAACATTAAGAGGCCTGCAAAATAAAAGCATTATATTTAAAAATATGCTTAAAAATTACCACCACTGCTATCTAACACTAACTATACTGCTAACTTCTAGTCTAATGAATTCTAATAAATGATAGTAATAAAACGGTTGGTTTATTTATTTTAAGTCATTGAAACTTCAAATATTAGTTCCCTTTTATGCGATTCACTGTTCATCTTTATTTGTCATGAATTTTAAAAAAATTAATTTGTAACGCATATTAATAACTGCCATCAGCAAAAGCCAACTTCTATAATATGATCTCTTCCATGAATGAAAAAAAATTATTTAAATTTACGACATGGGTGATAATTGTCTTAGAGTTTTCAATATAGTAAATCCTTGCCAAACATGGATTAAATATCATCATTGTTTCCAATAATTTAGCCAACACTAGAATTCTAATCATAGCTGCAGCTGAATGTTCATTCATCAACACTGAATGCTTGCTGTCATCAGCTCTGATCAGATGCTATTAGCAATTTTAAATGATTTCGATCAACTGAAAATGAAACCCCCCCCCCAAAAAATCACACAAATTGCAAAAACAAATGGCAAAGTTTTTAGATATGGAAGAAGGAGAAGTCAAAGAATGGAGAAATGATAAACGAAGAACTGGATAATTTTATAACACTGGCCAACAGTGGAAGCAGTGATAATTCTAGTAGTAGATAAAGTGACTTTAACTTACAAGAAGTTACATAAATTGTTAAAAAAAAGGCACAGGAAGTCTGATTTTACAGTGGAGATTCACTCAGATGAAGAAAGAAAAGGATAATTTATCAGAGGCACTGAAAACTCTGAACTCCTAATTGTGAAACAACTTTTAAAAGAGTTGCATAAGTCATTGCTCTCAGCAAAAATTATCATCATTTAAAAAATAATAATAATTGTGTCACATACTTAACAGTTGTTAAAAAATATTGTTTCAATTAGCATTTTATTTTGTTTTTTCCTTTTAATTCTAACAGTATTTAGGTTTGTTTAATTTATACATAATTCTTAATCTGAATTATACCTGACACATTTTTTCCATAGAAAGCTAACTTTGTGGAAAGTAATTTTGCAGTATGCACAATGTATTAATGACATAATCAAGAGTTTACTGTATATACAATATATAATGTTCTGCATTTTGAAATAACATTAAGATTTTATTCTCCTATATTTGGCATAAATATCAAAAGAGCAATTCTGATTCAAACAAATGCTAAGCTTGGTACACCACATGCTTTGATAAAATGTCATTTCCCAGCCCAAAATAAAATATGCAATGAAACAAATATAAATTATCGGTTTCACATTGCACAATATTACTTGACATGGAATACTTCATACAACATTTAAAAAAAAAGAAAAAAAAAGTTCTACAAGAGAAAATTTAAAATTGTGCATTATTCAGAAATCCTTTCAGAGATTCATACTGTGCTGAGATTTAATATTCAGAATATCTTTTTCTATATCTAAATTTGATGAATACATTGAAAAAACATCCATCACAAAATTCTGAAAACCTTCTAAAATTCATAAGGCTAATTTAAAACTCATTTTACTAATTATGAAAAATATGAACTTTCTGTCGAATCATTACTTAAGTTTGCTTTAGTTTCACCATCATGTTATTTTATTAACGCCCTTTTTCATTACAAGTTGAAGATCAAATTCTTTTCTGCTACAGAAAATAAATATTGGACTAAAATGCATCAGTATACATTCTACATATATTAGATTTTGTCTTTTAGACTGATGAATTTTCATGATCTTGTTTATTAAAATCTCCTTGAACAACCCATTAGCAGAAATGGACTGATGTATTTGAAGCTCTCATATCATTCAACATAGTATTATTTTTGTCAATATTTATTATTTGTAAATAATTTTTATACTTTAGATATTAATTTTAACAGGTCAAAAGCAAGAAATACTATTTGTAAATACTAATGTATATAGTGTGTGAAAGATTCACATATTAAAGGTACACCAAAACTATTTGAATTTGCTTTTACCACTCCGCACTAGCAAGCTCCAATTACTGTTGCCAGATGGTAAAGGCCCAAATGTGAATCTTTTATTACATACTTCAACTGATACTAGTAAATCTTAGGATACACTAAGATTTACTACTTCAGACATTTATAGTAACACATGTAGTGAAATAAAAGCATAGCAGCTATAATTTTATAAAGAGGAAAAAATTCAGGTCTGAAGATTTTCATCAAAGAAAATGATCTATGGATCTCAGTTTTTACCACATCTATAAACACCTACAGCATGAAATCTTATTTCAAACAAAAAACCATTTTCAGAACACAAATTAAAATCAACAAATGCATTTTAAAATCAGATCAACTATTTTAACAAACGGAATTAATAAGCAAGGAAATAAAACTATATATAGATTATAGAGCACAAAGTCCGAGAAGGCTTTAGTTTAAACTAACAAAGTTTTATGTTAATTTTCTCTTTCCTGTAAGTTCTTATTTCAATTTCCCGTTAGAATGAGCGCGCGTTTCAGCTTTATGCTAATTCGAAGTAGAGCCAAGTTTTGTATTTAAGGGTTAGCAAGGAACTTCTCGGGGTGACAGAGCTTTTAGCCTCAGATCACTGCGGCTCGGTTCGACGTCCACCTGACTAGCTCATATTTAAATTCTAAGCCTTAGCGCTGTCACACTATAACTTATTGAAATAATCTAAGTGCGTTAGTATTAACTAAATCTTGCTATGCACTATTGATCGTTTAGCATAGAGGCCAACCTCGCGTTCATAGCTCTGTGAGCAACGACTATCTAATTTCTATTTAACTTTATTTTAAATTATTTGATTGTTCAAGTTAGACCCAAGTGCGGTCATTATTTTCTGTTATCCCTCCCGAGTTGGGAAGTGGCTGTAAATAATAGTGGTTTAATAAAAGAGGATTTAAAATCCTTCTTACGTGCCGTGTTCTACCACTTAACCACGGTATTCTACCACAGAACATAGCTGCATTCAGCTCCCTGTTCAAGATCAGGACTTTAACTACTTCACGAATATGTTCGCCAAAAGTATGCACAAAACACTCAGTCCTGACAATGTAAAGCTTATAAAATTAAAAATATAAAATAGTTTTGCAAAATAATGAACCAACAAACTTACCGAAATCAAAATTTACAGAAAAAGCTCAATATTTGTTTGTTTTATTAAGTTTTTCTTTCAATGTAAGATTTTAAAGTTGTTTAGTTTTTGTGCTAATATTTTCTCTTTAATTTTCTAGATACACATAATTTCTAGTTCAGATACAAATTCCTGTAACTGTCATGAGAATTCCCAAACTGTCAAGTGAAATCTTTTTATTTTCAAAAATCTCTTTCTCACTTTCGTAACTATTGGTAGTGATATTTTCTGGATTTAAAAATCACACTATAAATTTTGTTGTCTGTTAGTTGATTCTGATTAGGATATTGCCATGTCAATAAAAAGCTTCTGTTATATCATCTTCCACATTATCATTTTCCACAAATTAAATTAACTACAAAATTTCACTTTCTATAGCAATACTAAATCTATACTAAAATAAGGTTGCTGTTTTGTCTAATTTCAAATTGCACTTTATTAAGCTCTAATAGGTACCAATGCCATTTTCGTGTCTCAAGGGCAGTATAGAAGACAAGTACTAAACATGCTTTTGCTTTGCAGATACTGCTACAACTCCAGAATTAGAATTATAAGAGAATTATAATAAAAGCATGCAACAAATAATGAGCTCGATCAAGCCATTTAAGGAAGAATGCAATTTGTTATTTAACTAAAGATAATTCCTTCTTAATTCAATTCTTTCAATGCCAACAAAAGAAAACCAATGTTAGCAAACCCCCACTCACCAAGCAAATATGTTTTTGAGCTTCACTTATAGTTTAGGTCAGATTGTAAAATATTACCTTGCCCTCCCCCCCTCCCTCAAAAAACCTCACAATCACTCAAGGGCTGAAAATGTGGCCATGGCTAATCAATGTACTGTCATTAGCCACAATAGTATGATTCCCTGACCAACAGATGTAAAAGTGACATACAGGAAACTCAGTTATTCAGGAGGAAAATCACTTTTATGACACACCTACTTTTCCTCGAATATTGCTTCTCTACTTCTAAATCTTCTTTAGGGGGCAAATAATCCTGATGGCCTGAAGGCTTGGATATTAGATCATTCTGAATATTAGATGTCCGGATTTCGGACTTTGTACAGTATAAACTATCATTATCAAATTTATTTTTTAAATCAAGTTTTTACTGGCAGATGGCTACAGTACAATCATGCATCAAAAAGAAAGCAATCAAATAACACTCTTAAAAAATAATTAAAAATACAAAATTTAAAATTGGTTTGATTAATACAAGTGAAACAGCATCATAGAATAAAATTAAAGTAAGAAATATAGCTTTAAAAAGAAAATATTACTCACAGTATGCAATAGCAATAGTTTTATAATATTTGTAACTCAATGCAAGTGTGTAATTTAGACAGAAAATTATATTTCACATAGTCATTACCTGACTCGTTAATTTTTTATTGAGCCTAAGGAAAAACACATCCTCTCCTCACTGCATGTCAAATCAATATAATAGATAAACAACTACTCTAAAGTTCTTTGCTCAATTAAGATAAATTTCAAAGATAATTAAAAATAAAATGTTCAATAGTAACAATACATTTAAACTTGCATTTTGTAAATTGATTCTGTATTATGCAGTGGATTTTCCAACTAAAACTTTACACAAACAGTAAAACAGATCAGAAAATCAAAAATTCATACATAAGAATGCCATTAAAATAATATTAATTTTTCTGAACAAACACAACAATTCTTCAAAACATGTAGTATATACATGTAGATTTGTAAAAATGCAAATCCATTGTATACATACATAAAAATCTAAGGCCTAAATTTTTTATATATATTGAAATATCAAATAAATTACCATATCTAGAATATAATTCTATCACTTAAACAAGCATATAACTATTAAAAGGCATTTAAAATAACTATGGAGTTACTCAGATGCCTTTTCCCCCCTCTATGTATTTAATGAATAATTTAATACCCACTTCTTAGTTTTAGACTAATAGTTATGAATTTTAAAATAAAATATACACTGACCCATTCAGCCTACAATATTTTACACTTTAATTAAACTATAATCATGAAAATAATAACATTCACACATTCTGAAAAATCTCCCTCAACTTTCTTAATTATATCAAACCAGTTCATTGCATATACAGGAAAAGAAATAGAATGTAATTGCATGAAAAGTAATTAATTACTTCATGTTTTCTTGGCATTTTAAAAACTTGATTATATAACCTAGATCATTATTACATTAGAATAAAGCTAATGATAATTGATAAATATATTAATTCTTTTTGTTTAACCTTCAGTAATAAATTCAGCATCTGCTAAACTCTAATAACTTTTAACAGAAATTTTATAGATAAATTTAAGTCTTACTTCTCAGATAAAAGTTATCAAAGCAGTTATCTAGATACAAATTTAAGAATACCATTTCATTGATGGCATTTTAGATACTGCTCTTAATTAAGAATACAAAAAGTATTAGAGGAATATTTTTTATAAATTATTAAATTACTAAATCACCATTTAAAAGACAAATTTTAATTTTAATTTTTGAGTCACTCAAAAGTATGAAAGATATCCTAAAAACATAAACTGATATAAATAATCAAGCACTAAAGGAATGAAGGAAAAAAATAATGCAAAATTTCAATTTCGGCTATTACAGTTTAAGAAATCTAATCAAAACGCACAGAAGAATGACACAGGATAAATTCTAAGTACATACAATTTTCACAAGTTTCATCAACATGATTTTTAACAATTTCATTCCCTTTACTTGAAATAAATATGCTCTGCTTTTCTGTTGGATCTTTTATTTCTTCATAAATTTTTAAGAACAATTAAAACAACTGTTCCAAATAATCTAATTTTTCTCTTATTACAGCCTACTGCTAATCAAAACTTTAAAGAATGAAGAAAGACAAATATAAAATTTTCAGAAACAGGTAGCAGAATACTGACAAGAACTTTATAAAAACTTTTCAAAAGTTATGTTACAAAGTTTTATATTATTTTTAAAAAATCTGGAATTCTATAAATTTAACATCTTTCAGCACTTTAGTTCTGAAATATTTTTGCATAGCTAAAGCCAAAGGAAACTTATTGATAAATGTTGAGAATGATTTTAATGAAAAACTGAAAACCTAAAATCTTTTCACATGGATTCTACTTTTAATAAAAATATAAAGAGTGAATATTATTACACTGTTTTTATTTAACATAACATTCCACAGAAGATGTAGAAAACATACAAACTATTCATACATTATTTATTATCACATTCAATAATTATTAATCAAAAGCTAATTCTCTGGTTTCATAAAACAAAAATAGAGATCCACTGCAGCTAGCTTAATTCCAAAACATTTAAACAACCATGCAGGAAAACTGTACAATGAAAATAACATTCATGCAAGCAGGTAGGCAAATGTTAAGAGAAAAATACAGATAAATAATATTATTAGAAATATTTATTTTCCTTTAAATTACAAATATTTGTTTCTGTTTAAATGCTATGATTATATAAAACAGTCTGTTAAAATAAATGATAAAAGAATAGGTTTTGAATTACAATCCTAACTCATTTTTAATAGCAAAAGAAAGTTTTCTTTTCCAACTATAATACGAAAACTCACACATTTAATTTAAGAACACTTTTTGTAAATTTATCATAATAAATATCGTATGACACTAATAACTAACTGGATACTTGTTATTATATCTTCAAAATAATTTAAATACATATACCTTGCAACTACATAAATATTTTAACCTAACATAAAAACTCAAACTAAATAAATATTTAACTTTCAACAATGATGATACAATTTAACAAAGATGATACAATATTATGTCACAATTAATTCATACACATAAACTAGAAGCATGGTTTTCCTTAAATACGCATACTTCAGAATACAGTAACATTATTAAAATAACTTTTTAAAAGTTTTGAGGAACTAAATTTATGTATAAATGTTAAAATATTTACATGTAAATTTTAAAGAAAGATATGGAATAAATATTTAAGAGACAGATATGTCTCATTGAATGCGTTTCAGATTTCACACAGATCTCTGCAAAATATTAAAGCAAAATGCATTGCTATCATCTTTCAAATAAAGTAGTAAAGTTTGTTTAACATAACTTGGCATTACAGAACAAAGAAGATGATAAATATAATTCTCACTGCAATTTAATTGGAAGTAAAATAATTTCCCATTTAAATAATACTATTAATTGAGAGAGCAGAACATAAGTTTTTGTTTTAACAGACATGAGCTTGGATAAGTCTTTAACAAAAAAATTACTACATGAAACATCTGTCACTGAATATGCAGTTCTAATTTGTACCTTAAAAATACCAGTCATTACCAATGAGCTAATAAAGCAGCTTAGAAGCACAGAAATATTTGAAGACTGTAATTATGAATTACACAGCCAACTGAAATGCTCCAATCCTATGTTGATGCAATAAACTGAGTGAAGTGTTCTTAAAACTCTTAATTCCCTCATCATATAATTTCTAAGAAAGCATACTGGTAACACCACAAATCTGCTTCTAAGCATGGAAACAAAAACTACATAAATAGATAACTTAAGAAACTATTTTTTCATTCAATAAATTAAATTATGATAAACATTTTGAAATTTCAGCTATATTTACATATTAATTTGTGTTGAAAATTAAAAAGAAAAACATCACTGGAAAAGTAGAATATTAAAGAAGAGCATGAAATGATGGAGGGAATGAAACAGGAAATGCTCAACAGCAGTTTAAAAATAAATAAATCAACAATTAATTACAGTCGTCATAAGTCTCCTTTTGGCAGTGAGAATGATTCTTCAGTTCTGTCAGCAAATGAATTGTGTTCACTGACACTAGCTTCACCAACAGGTGTCTCTACCCTGCAGTCTTTAGCACTAAATTTTTTATTGTAACTAGAAGCACCTAATTTGTCAGTTATAAAATCGATAAAGGCAGTCTTACTGTGCAATGGGTTAACTGCGCTACTTTTGCAATTCAATTCTAGAACAGACAAGCTCTCTTTGGTATTGGATGTAGAAGGCTGGAACTGAACAAGCTGACGTAAGCGGGATAGCAGAACCTGCACATCTTGATCAATTTCCAGTATTTTCTCCTTTCTCATGAGCCGCTCTACTGCAACTTTGAAGTCAGCTTCCCGAGTCACTTTCTGGTATGCATTGCTACCATCTTTTGAGGAGGTGCGTGACTCATCTCCAAACTCCCGAGTCAATGTCAACAGCTGATCCAAATCAACTTTAATCTGCTGCAGATTGTGAAGTTTACTGAGCAATAACTGAACTCGCTTTTGAGCAGTAATAAATTCATCTTCCCCAAAAAATTTTGGCAAAGATTGTGGGTTAGGCTTAGATTCAATAAATCCAGTTCCTGACTGTAATTTTGAAGTGTTTTCTGATTCTTTTGTAGAAGTGCTTACAGGAGTACTTGTCCTTCCATAAACTTCTAAAAAGATAAAAAAAATTACTTACATTTAAATGCAAACTAAAGTAAAATTTGCATATGATGATTAGTAGGTGGAAAAAATATAAATACTGAATTTTTCTCTACTGAACATATAAAAGTAGTATTAGTTATATGAGGAAATATGAGCATATATATAATGTCCACAAGCTATATTTTGCCTTTTACATATAGTATTTCAGATTTATACATAAATATTTTTTTAAAAAAAAAAAATGCTTTGAGGGAAAATTCTAAGTACAAACACATGTTTGCACCCAGCATTTGTTTCCTCCTTAAAAAAAAAAAAAAAAAAAAAAAAAAAAATTCTTTCTTGAGAATTTCTGAAGAAAAAGCAAAGGTTTCTCAAAAACTTCTGAAAACGTTTTCCAAAAAATATCATACATAACTTCGAGAAAGAGTAATTTCAAAAAGGATGGCAGCAACAAATTGTCAAATAAAATGCATTAAAACATTACATTGCTTTATAAATTCTTCCAAGAACTTGATTTGTAAAGATAAAAACAAAAAAGCGACATATTTCTTAGTACGGCTTTAAAAATGTAGGAACAGGAGATGAAGAACAGCTAATTCTGATAATGATGAAGTTAGTATTCAAAATATTCCATTCAACACAGAAGAAAAGCTGTCTCTTAAAACTCGGATAAAACTGCTTACACAGAAAGCTTAGTAAAATCAAAATATAATATTAATCATAAATATATGACTCTTATTAAAAAATTTAATATTTTAATAATAAGTGACAAAAAAGGCAAACTTTGAAAACTCAAATTCAACTTCAAGGTCTATTTCTTCAGAATATAACATATTTTTTCACTTATAATGATTTTGAACTGTTTAACCTGTTTATTTAAATATCCATTTCAACAAAATCAATCTAAATTTAATTACATATAAACATTATCCAAATATTTCTTACAAAATTCAAAATATCTTTTCTAAAAAAAATGGAATTTTTTAAGAAATTTCGTACACAATTTATAACACAAGATATGACTTTTCAAAACATATTACCATTGTAACTAAAACAAATAATGATAAAGTTACATTTTATAAATTAAGTACTAGTTAAACCTTTCCTTTCCTCTCCGAATAGCACTTATAGAATCATCAGCAGAAACACCAAAACCAGAAACTTAAATACTGACTTACAATTAAAAAAACTCCATACAAATATACCTGAAATGATAGAGGCTTCATAGATTCCAACTCTTAGATCAGGATGTTGTTTGTGAGCACTTTTAAGAACTTCAGCTTCTTCACTGAACAGGAATACCATGGGAATAGAAACATCATCTTTCCCATCACCAGACATAGCAAACATCGGAGATGTTTTGGAACTTGTACCAGGATGATTATCTGTGAAATTACGATTATTTTGCAAACTTATTTTAAGGATATTTTAAATGAACAAGAATAATTAACAACATATGCAATAAAAGCATACATTAGTCTTATAATAAATATAAAAATAAGTTTTAAACAAAAGTAAATAAATAGCACTCAAAATAAGTTTTAAACAATAATACATGCAAAACATTTTGGTACTTTTTCATTAATGAGCACTAGTCATATTCATATGCCAAAGTGCCATATATGGTAACCCATTCACTTCACCTCTCAAACAATAACACAATGATGCCATTATGAATAGTTGGAAGAATGAACATTGATCAAAGTTTCCCTTCAACATTTTTAATTACTTTTATGTTTAAATGCTCTGTACCCCTACTGGTATCAAGAATTCAGGTTGGTAGAATTCTGTTAATGGTAATAGACAACTAAGAATAATTCTTATTTACAAATTTCTATTTCCTTCTTCATTTATTTTGGATTTAGTAAAGCAGCATTTTTCATTTCCATGAAGCTGTATATATTCTTAGGATTGCCACTCCTGTCTCTAGCTAGATTTTACACAAACATTTCTATATGTTTAAAATTTTATATACTTAAGCTTTTGCATCAGACATATTGAAATACAGTATGGATCTTAATTTCTTCACACTAATTTAAAATCTTGAAAGTTTTTTTTTTAACTGCCCCTTTATATTGAGCAGAAAGGTTTCTTTAAAAATAATACCGCTTCCCTCCCCACAGTAAAAAATCAACTCAGTTGAATCCTTCAAACTAATACCTGAAAACAGTATTTTTTTTACTTACCTTAGTGGAGTCCTTCAGTTTCTTTTGCTACATTGAATAACAAATTTACTTTCTTTTTTATAACATCATTTGAAATACATGAATCTTCTAATTAACTACTTCTGTTGCTGAACTCAAATATATAATCAGAGTCTTCTCGTCATATAAGAATGCTGTGTGATATGAAGTTAAGATAAGTTTCCAAGCGAATCAAGGAAAATGATCATCTGAAATTCAGAAAAATATAATTCTTCCATTCTTGGCTTAAGGGATAGCTGTGTTGTGAGCAAACAAAACAGTAAACACATTCATAGTATAATGAGTTCAGTATTAGAAACTGCTGGGTAAGAGAACTCATTATTATGCTCAGAACTTCAAAACTGCCATACAAATGTAAGTGAGAATGGAAGAAGTTTTAAAGACGTATTATATACACAATTTTGTATGGCTTCAGAACATCATTCACTGTTTCTTTGAAAGTTATCCAATTATTTTGCTGCATGCAAGCATACATGGACTTGATAAAAGCAAGCTACTTATGACTGAATTACATTTTATACCCTTGGTTTTCAAAATATAAAGAACCTTTAGTTGGTTGCATTACAACAGCGGGAAAAAAAAGATATTTTCAAGGATTTTACTCTAAAATCCAATCATTTTTCTCACAGAAAATGTTTTTAATATATATGATAAATTTTTTTCTTCTAAACTGATGTTGTTGTTGCTAATCCTCGGGTCCAGCTTCTGCTAGACGAAATCCATGAGTTCATTCACTTTCAAAAAGTCATACCAGCATAGGAAGATTTAATAGGTCGTCATAGGACAAATCCAGGCATATAAGAATATGTGCCGGAGAAGCCTGCTCATTATTACATTTTGGACAAATCGAGTGGGTTTTTTGACCACCCTGGAATACAGGGCTTCTTACATGGCCACTACGAATCGTGAGAGTACCGTCTGGATGCATTTGTCACAGGTCATAGCGAGGGATCCACCAGGGGATGGAACACAATACCAAGTATTTGCCGGAGGGACAATACAAATCATTTTATCAGTATTTTTCTGGCAGAATACAACTGAAGGTAAGTCAGACAATTAAAAGTAGCCAGAGTCTCCTCGGCACCCTTTTTCACCAGGACATCCGCCTCTTCATTTCCCCAAATGTCCACATCTGAGGGGATCCACTGAATGTGCACATCACAAGAAGATGAGACTTGTTTTAATTTAGTGAGAATTGAAGTTTCAGTTTTGTCCCCAATGTTACACCAGTTTGACAAATGTTGTATGGCACTATGACTATCAGTCATAATCCAAACTGCTTTAGGGTCTAAAAAAGACATTATATAGCTCAGTCCCTCATCGATAGCAATGAATTCACTTTTAAAAACTGAGCTAAAGTCAGGAATTCTTATTATCAGTTTAGACATAACTTTCCTTTATTTTGACAGTTCTGTTGGGGTCTCTGATAAGTACTCCACTACCAACGTGGGAATCCTCGTTTTTGCTACCATTAGTGTACATAAGCGTAGCAACTTTTGGGATGTTATTTACAATTTCAAGGGCAAATTGTCGAAGGCAAATCGGCACATCATTTTTGTCAGTTATGTCTAAACTGATTTATGTGCTAAGTCAGTAGATCAACAAGGAGACCAAAACTTTTAAAACTTCTGTATTTTATACTGATGGACTCCAGAAGCTCTCATACAATAGTTACTGCATGTATTAAATTCAGCAAGTTAGTTCCTTCCTAGCACATTTATAAAAGCTATCCTGATAAAGTGCTGAGATGAGTCATAAAGACAATAATAAAAATGATGAACAGTTACTGAGTAAATTGCCTAAGGTCGAAGCATTTAGTGCTTTTGAAAATATAACATTAACAATTACGAAAGAAGTCATTTTTGCACACATTTCAAAACAAATTCTTGAGTAATGAAAAATATATTTTAAACCAAACTAATCCTTCATTTAAAAACTAAACTTACTTTTAATACAAAAGTATTTATATTTTCCAGAAGCATATGATTTTAAAATTTGTTCAGAATTTTGCTACTGATTATAAATAGGGCAATAATTTTATTATGACATGAATTTTAGGGATTCATTAGGATTTGATAGATATTAAATAAAGGGACAAATCTCAAATTTTCCTTCACCTCATCTTCTGAGTTTTACTACTGTTCTTCATTTATTTTTCCTGTTTAAATATATCAAATAGTGTTTTTATTAGAATTAATGTTACTTTCATTAAAATTAAGGTTGTTTTCATTAGATGTTGCTTTAATAATAATAATAAAGGTTAGAATTCTCAGCTGGGTTAAGATCAGATAATTGAGAAACTCAATCGAATGTTAAGTCATTACAGTAGCCTTTCATCAATTCTGAGTGGAAGGCAGCTGACACTGTAATAGCTTCATTGCTCAGTAGCAGTGTCACTCAGTGCATTACACAGTTTATTAAAAGATAATGTTATCATGAAGTAAAATCTAAGTGAAAGAATGCAGTTGACCAATAAGATTGTTTACATAGATTAAGCCAGTCATAGAGTTCTTCAGAGGAAAAAAAAAAATTTTCAAGAAATCTCATGCAGATGTATGATCCTAAAATATTTATACTGCCTCCATGAAACTTCATTATTTAATTTTGGTAGGAGATCCACAAATTCCTGTTATCTATATCACAGAAACATTCAGCTATCCATGTGATAGAACTGCAATTTATCAGACTGTTTCTACTGCCATATGTACAGCAAATACTTAAAAGCAACAAATCTAAACATGTATGAACAGAAGGCAGTTGCTAAACCTAAACATGTGTTACAGTGAAAATATAAATAACTTTTGATTTTCCCTCATGCATTTGTGAATCAAATATTTTGCTGGAGGGAATATAGTGTTTACATACAACACAAACAAATAATAAATACATACTAATAAGATTCTCAGAAAGTGGCTATAAAAATGGCTGGTTTTCAATATTTCAAGCAGATTTCCTTTGTATTAACTGCACATAACCGATGCATTTAGATCTTATTAATCATTCTAAATATCAAACTTCTAATTGTTTAATTATTTAAAGCCCATAGTACTTACAATGTTTAAGATTTTTTGGACAATAAAAATATTATTCTCTATTAGCAACTCTCAACAGTATGAATAATTTCGTTTTAAAAACCAATTCAACCGTAATAAACATAAGGCACATCTGAATCAATCAAAGAACCATCAATTATGCAACTGAAGCTTTCTAAAAGAGTTTAAAAATTATTGAAAATATGTTATGCTTTTAATCAAAGTAGAAAAGAATCTTGTCATACTAACCTAATACTATTCCAGCAACAGCTCCTGTTTTCTGCAAATAACGTGCCTAGAAAATGAAAAACACATTTTTTTAACAACAACATACCAGATAAAACTGATGAAGTAACAATTATAAATAACATGATTAGAACAATTATAATAAAAAAAATATAACAGATGATGAAAGAATGACTTTCATACTAAAATAAAAAAGAAATAAAGTGAAAAATCATTAAATTCACAGCAAAAACCTTTATTTTAAAGAGCACATTATTATCTATGAAATACTAAAATACCCATATATAATCTATGCTTCTAATTTATTAATGGAAAAATATCTGATTATAATTCCAATGAAATCCATGAGAAAAATACATTTTAACAGTAGAAATTCTACACTACAAAAGAATTGAACTTGGTGAAAGCAAAATTGGCAAATAATAAAATTTTACTCTTTTACTCTGCTTTAAGAAGTTTTGTGTTTAAGGTCTATCAAATTTAGTGATTGCAATAGTCATATTTTAGTCTGTAAATTTGTTCTATTCAAGCCTTGAAAAAACATTACTTCAGTATTAATTACTAAAAGGTACTCTTGTTATTATACATTGTCAAAATACCTATGTTAGAAGAATACTATATATAAATCTAATATATATCCTAAGTTGCGCTTTCGAGACACGAAAAATGCAATTTGAATTTCGTCAATCGGCCCAGTAGAACAGAGATATAGAACTGTCCCTTTTTTTCCTCGCACATTGTACATAAAGTGTAGACTAAACTAGCTTTTTTTAAAAGACTGTTAATGAAGTTAATTGAAATTTTATTTCCTTGTAAAATTTTAGAAAGAATAAGAATTTCTTCCTGTTGTTGTTCAGCTTCCGTGCAAACTTTAATTCTGGTAATTTGATTAAAAATTGTTTTTGCTATTAATTTTTTAAAGATTTTGGCATTTCTTGATTACAAACATAAAAAATAACAAAATTAGAGCTGAAAATGTGGTATGACCCTTTATTTATCAATCACACACCTGAATAAATTAAAAACTGCATTTTAAAATAAAAATTTCTTCACTGCAGATATTATTTTCATAATACTATATTACAAGTTCATGCTTTCAATTTTATATGAAGTTTTTTTTTATTTCATTAAAAATATTATAATTATAAAATAAAGAACCCAAAAGTATTTGTTTTTATACCTTTGAAATACATATAAAAATTAACATATATAGCACTAGCATGAAATTTAATTCTCATAATAAAACTCACTTTTTCAATAAACATGCAATCTCCTCGTTCAACAATAGCAATTTTACCCTTCAACTCTCTGCCATTCTGAATATGTGAACAGGCCGTAATAGGCTGAGCAATTCTTATTTGAGATATTATCTGAAAATTAAAATATATATATATATATATTAGAACAGAATACACAAATGTTTATTAAACACTTACAACAATAAATATGTTTTCTTATATCACATAGGTGATATAAATACTATTAATTTAAACAAAATAAATTTTATTAATAGAGACTAATTCCATATTATATAATAAATATTCAAACCGCTACTATATTTTAATATTTACACTGCTAAATATCAAAACCATGAAAAGTATTATTGCTTATCCTAAGTTATTAAAACTGAATGCAGTGGACAATATATCAATTTATAAAATATAAGGACATTTATGTCATTCTTTTTAATTAACCTTCAACCTCCCCCTTTTTTTCTTTCCCCCTTCTTTTTAAATCATCAATTTAGTTTTTTATTGTTAATCATCTTCACTTTTCTCTCAAGTCTACCATCTCAATAAAGTAGCATTATAGCAATAAACCAGCATTATAGCTAACTAAGAAAATAATAATTTCTTGTTTTTTCCTTGCAAAAGTAAAATAATTCCACTGCATAAGCAAGAGTCCTAATTCTATCAGAATATTTTCATCAGGATAAAGAAAACTTTTGATACTTTTAAGTTATACTGTATAGGCGACACGGAAGAAAATCAGCATTTTGTGATTAATCACCACAGATGAGTGAACATTAAAAACCATCCCTTTTTATCGTGGTCAATAGTTGTTGTATGCTGATGTTGTTGTATTAACTGATTCTTACGCTATGTAATGGATATAAGTTCACCTGCTCAAAAATAAATAAAGTGATAATGTTGCTAAAATTGATCACCAAAAATCATACAGCCAACTTTTAACATGAATACCTTTCTTCTTCCTACAATAACACTATCTCCAAATGCTTTCATGCTGATATGTAGTTGTACTTTACTTTTGCATCTTCTATTATGAGATAAAAGTTCCTTTTTTTTTTTTGAAAGAATATGACCTATAGCTCAACATGATAATGAATCATAATTAAGAATTCCTGCCATGTCAATAGCTAAGAAATGATAACTTCTTTGAAACCCCATTAGCAGCAGTTTCATATATAAGATTATCAGAAATAAGAGTATTAGAAATTTTACACAAGAAAAAACTGCATACAAAAAATAAATTTAACTATAATTTTGTAATGTTTTACTTTTTTATTAATCTCCATGTTCTCTAACTGTCAGTTCCCCCTCCCCTTATGTTTATGCTACATTTGTGCTTAGAGATTTTCTTTCACAGAGTCTGCTGTAACATTAAAGTAACAAACTTTCAATTTTTCAAATAAGTGCAATAATTATCCCAAACAAATATAAAATTGCAAAACTAAAGTGATTAAAATGATGAAGTAAAAGATAGATATTTAATATAAATCTCCACCACCATGTAAATGACAGTGGAGATTTACATGAAATAAGAAACAAATAAGAAAATCAACAATATTCATACTCATTCACATGGCAATTTAAGTACACATTAAATTTAGTCTGTTTTCCAAAATTGAAAAACTTTTTATGATTTACCAAACAGGGTAATGAAGATACAGAGTTTTTCTGTTCACATCTTCAAAATTTGAACACAAAAACTAAACATCATTCTTGTAAAATTTAAACACTTAATCTGTAAGGTGATAAGCAAATAATAATACTTGCATGAAACAATTATTAAAATTTCTCATCATGTAATATGTATCTATTACTGATAAAATGTTAAATTGAATGGAAATGGATGAATGTGGAATGCCTCTCATTGGAAAAAAAAAGTAATCATTGTATACTTAAATTCAGAAACACAGCAGTATGACAAATGATAATTTCACAGTTTATAACCATGTTTATTAATTTTCACAGTTTTTAAATTTTTCAATTTTTAATCTGCAAATTTTGAATTTTTCACTTAATTCAAATAATTAATAGTCTTTTGTCAATATTGATTTTAAGTTTTTGATTATTACACAACTGTCATAATAAATCAATATATCAATAGTGAAGCATTTGCTCTGTGTAATTATCTCAGTGAAGAATAAACATATAGTACAATGCAATTTATCTACTATTTAAGTGAATTTAAAAATGCTTCAGGCATTTAAAAATCAAAATATTTAAGGGTCTCCTGAATGCACAAGAAAAGGAAAATTTTCTTACTGGCTGCCTTCCTTTTATATCAACTCCAAATTGTGCAGGACCAGCATTTAGAACTACTTTATTCTTTTGATTAGGCAAATAGAAGTACACAGTTCGGACATGCTCTAAAACAAAATGAAAAATTAGTAGTTAGTGCATGCTTTTCATTTTAATATTTTTGTATACAAAAGTTTACTGAAAACATTATACCATTCATAGACTGAGCTCTTGAGAGTTCTATCATTTCCTGCATAAAAATTACACCTTCTTCAGCTCGTTCTGGGGAATCCGCCTATAAGATAAATTTTAATTTACTACATTTATTAAATGGGATATTATTAAATTCCATTTAAAATATATGAATAATATTTAAAATTCAGCATGCAGAAAATGCTGCACACTAAATTTTTTCTAACCTATAAGCCCCTCAAGATTAGTCAAGTTGAATTTCATTAAATATAAAATAGATATTGAAGAGGTAATGGCACATCAATGACAGTCAAGCTATACCACTTTCTTAATACAAAATTCCAAATAAATCAATAAATGCCAGCATTAATATGTCCAGTATTATAAAAGAAGAAATACTGAATTTTTTAAAATTACTACGATCTAATAGATTTAAAAAGAAAGAGAGAAAACAATTTAAAGATTTTGTCAAATAATTTTGTAAATAAATAAGCAATGATAATTTAATAAAATTCTGATTTATAAGAATTATGCATTTAATGGTATGCACTTTGAACTTCCTTTTAATTTTTCCCTTAAATAATTTTATTTCCCTGTATGATAGTCTTATGAAGCCCTGACAAGTATGTTCTTTGTCATCTACAGATTCCTTATTGAATTCCCCCACTTTTTTTTCTTCCTCTCTTTTGTATGATGAGAGATTCAGACTGTATCTTTAGCTAAAGCATCACATTTCATTACATTTCTCGCATTACTCTAGAAAACAACACCAATAAGTTCAGTTTTTTCAACAGAAATTAAAAATGTTTTTTTCCACACAGTCCAATTGAAATTCACAGTAGAATATTTACTGCGCTTCGTACCCAGTTTGAGACAAAGTCAGAATTTATACAAATGTTATGTTAATGATCCTGCAAACAATTTAATAGCAACTAAAACAGTTATATCAAACATTAATGTTGCTAGTACACTAAAATTATGCAACAAAAAGTAAAGCAGATGGTAATAATGAAGAGCTTCAAATGAAGTGATACGCAGGTAAAATAGTTTTGTAAGGCCTTTTAATGTCATGCCAACTACACAGAAGGTATTGAAAAAATACCTAGAATTTCCAAACTTGCATTTTTTTAATTAACTAGCATGATTCAACATTAGAAAAAGAAAATTTTGCACTGATTTCTGCAGTAAAAAATAAAAAGTAATTCTCAAAAAGTAAAAACTGCTTTTGTAGCCAGTTAGTGAATTTCACCTTGTTTTACTCACAGTTTAGGACACAAGCACCAGAAGCAGACAGTTAACAAAATATGATGCACCTAAACAGCTTTTAAATAACATAAACATATGAATTAAAAGGAAACTTTTATTTGCAATGGTTAAGCATGAAACCTATGAAGGAAAGTTAATAATCACTAGTGATATGTTATACAACAATTTAACAGGAGAAAGGGGTATTATCCAGTTTCCCTTCACTTTTTTTTTTCCCACATAATGAGACCTGAAGGAGATAATACAGTAAAAGGAATTATTTGGCATAAATAAGACAAAGCTTACTAGTCAAACAGCATGCTTTGTAATTTTTAAGATAAATTCTGAATAATTGCATTAGATGCTCAGTTTTGACATAGATGGGTCCATATTAAATATGAACCAAATAGTTTGGACAATTTTAATAAATCAAAAGATTTATTTCTACTTGGCATACATTATTCTGCTCTTTAAAATAGTTTCAAACTTTATTTCCATCCATGATTAGCTAAAATTCATTCTTATAATCTTGATGTTCAAGAAACAAATAATAAAGTAAATCACTTTACAAATTTATGTAATAAATGCTCAATAATAACAGTTGATCCAAAAAGTATTCGGCCTTACTGCATTAAATGCTGCATAATACATGCAAAATAACTGTAAATTGTTTTTAAGTGTGTCTTTAATTTAGAAAATCTTTTTATTACATTAAGAATATGAAATACTAATTGATTAGTGTTATAATGTGTGTTTTACCACACCTACATTTGGAAGGTGCTTTATAATTTTGTTTACTTGGATATTTTTTTTTTTTAAATGGCAAGTCAAATGTTAAAAGTTCTTTTCTCTTTTTATAGCACATATTATATATATACTACAACATTTCAGGCATGACGAAAACTTTTTTTTTTCTCTTTGGATATTTTAATGCAATTCACTACATCTCACATATTTTGCAAACCAATGTATATCATAAACAACCATTAAAAATACAGAATAAAATAATTTATATTTATATGATTACATCATTTTCCTTGAGCAAACACAGTAATTAATACAAACAGAATAAATTTAAAGCTGATTAAAAAAAAAGCTTTTATTCCTTTCTATAATAAATGAAAAATCTTAAAACACATAGGCAGGGCCCTTAAAAATGTACCAGAGCTTTAAATTAAAAGCAATTATGTTTTACATTCAAATGTTTCTGTCAATAACATTACTATCAGAGATTAAAAGTTTCAGACAAATGTCTGTGACATCACACAATGGAAAAAAGTACACAGTTGTTGCCTTCATAAAAAGCCTTATTTTGAAATGGGATCAGCCAACACAAAAGTTTTATATTGGGAGGGGAAAAAAATGCGGTAATCATTGAGGAGGTGAAGCATTTCAAAAATAATTTCACCTGTGATGCATTGTGTGTTAACTGGATTCGCCCATCAGATAATTTCAGTACAGTGATGCCCATTTTTTTCACTGCTTCAAGGTTTTCTTTATTTGCAGCTTGAAATTCTGAAGCAAGCAGAGTGCGAGAGCTAAAATATTGGAAAGAAAATTACATAAAAACAGCAAATAAAAATTTCATACATTCTTAACAAGATTTAAATAAGCATAATACATGTACACTCTTAGATAATGCAAACAACAACCATTTGCAAATATAGAGACATTTTTTGTATTTTGTTTAAATTTCAACAGATTGCAAACTAAAAATAAAAATTTGCTTTCACTTCAGCACAGCATGAGTCTATATAAGAAAAATTTCCATTCCACTTCTCAAAAAGCCAAATTTTTGATTCTCACACAAAACCAGGTTTACAGAAAAAACATGCAAGGCTAGATATACCATAACTGTACTTTTGATTATATTATTAATTATGATAAAACCCTTTTTTCCAGAAACAAATGCTTTTATTGAGCATTCATTAAGGAAAATTGGCTTATATCACACTGTACGGAAGATTTAAAAAAAAAAAAAAATGCAGCCATACCATTTTGCACTCCACCAGTGACTAAATGGCTGAAATCTACTGACTACCAGTATTTTGTCCTGGGTTTGAACAGGCTGGCTGCATGATTGTGTTTTGTAATTTTTTCCATGTATAATGTGAGTACAAGTCAGTTTCCTTTAGACAGTTTTTTATAAAGACATCCTTACCCTTAGGCAGATTAGGCAGATAGCTCTCATGTGCTTTAAATAACCCAGATCATTCTGCCACTAAGAATCAAATATCGGATCGAATAACCAGCACTCTGTAGTTTTAATCACTCAGTTATTGATGAATGGGTATTTCAGCGAAATTATTGTTTTTGACGAGTTTATCGATTCATATAATTAAGTAAAATATAATATCCTAATGAATTAACCTAAACACTTTATAAAAGTATGCCTTTAATATTTACTTAATTTTAGATATTATGATGTGATATAAATTAAAACAGAAATGGTTAAATTAAATAATTAACTTACGGTGACTTGCTTGAAGGGCATACTCCTTCAACAAGATTTTTCAAAGGAAGTCGAATTGATTGAGCGAAATTTCTCCCTTCAGGAAACAGATAGTGAGTATTTGGACAGCTATGCGTAAAGTCTTCAGTATTTTCTTCAATGTTTGACATCTTTGGAGACTACAACAAAAAATGAGAAATTATATAAATAAACATTTTTATGTGTATGGATTCATAGAAAGAATAATCATAACTAAAATTTTGAAAAAAATATTTCAAATTATCTTCCCACTCAAATTAAAATTTCTATTACAGCTATTCTCCAAACTAAGTTAAGAAATTACAAGTGATAAGGTACAAGAATGTTTAATATAGAAAAGCAATGAAAATTTTCTCTGAAATGTGTAAAATGGTACATACAAATTTTCTTTTAAAATTAATTTGTGTTAAATTTAAATAATTGTGACACGAAATAAATTTTCCTACAATTTGAAACTATCTTCAGTTATGTTTTTCAATACCTAAAACACTCATAATGTTTTAAAATAGCCTAAAATATTAGTTTAGTTCTGATCATGTTGTTAAGTAAGTTACCTGCATGCAAACATAAAATACTTATGCATACACAGAAAGAATAGAAGGTATGGTTATGATTGTGAATGGACATGCTAACACAGAATATTCAGTGGATCCCAACTCATGACGGACAGAAACTGTGCTTTGAATTATATATCTTGATAATTTTCAGATTAGAAATATGTGTTAGATATACATCATGTCCATAAAATACTAATGCAACTTTTATTTTCATAACTACCGGTCATAGCCATACACACTTCTATTTACAAAAGTGCTTTAAATAAGGAATATATTCATGTTATGGCATTTTAAATACTTGAAAATCAAAATATCAGCTTGCTAATATCAGTTTAAAAAATTTTAAATCTTAAAAATCTTATAAAATCTAACTTTTATACAGTCCTCCACTTCCTATAACTGTATTTAGCAAAAGTTTACCTTACTATAAAACATAAAATACAAAATGTTTGACTTCTGTACAACAAAAATTGATCAATATATTTAATCTCAAAATATGAAACGTTTGCTATTTTTCTCAGTTAAAAACAGAATTATTTGAAGTTGATCTTTTTCTCCTTTAATGCCATTCAGTGACATTCTTTAATTCAGAATTTCATTAGCTGTGGTATTCTGAAAGAATTTTCAAACAAGTAATTTATGAGTTTTCATATCATAAAAATACATTATTAATATTCTCATACAGTGCCTTTTTACTTTAAAACCTAATAATCACAAAAAAACCTTAAACTAAAACTATTTTTAATTTATACAAATACTGTTATGAACTGACTATGTGCCAATATTTCCTAAAACAAAATTTCTTTAACTTTTGACTCCAAACATAAATGTGATCACAAAGTGAAATGCTGGGGGCCATGAAAATTTAATGCAGATACATGAATTTAAAGAAACATTAGCTCAATACCTTCATTATTTTTAATTCAATACACAGTGCAGTAATGTTTATATGTTTCTTATGAACATGTCTTTTACATTTACACATTGTTTCATCTCAGTCTTCATTCACTCCTACTTATTTTAATGGTACAATTTTTCTTTTATATATCACTTAACTTCGGTTATATGTCCCATGCCTTCACTTACTGTACTTGTTTTAAATTTAATAGTACACTGCTGGCTACCATAAATGCAACACCCTGAAGGAAGCATGAAAATAACATGAAATTTACAACATGCATTAGCGGAGGTGAGATATGCAAATGATTAGAATTTCAGCACAGATGCACATCCCGCGCACCTATGGCACCACTTCAAAGTGCTATTTAAAGCTTGGAGTTTTCGACGATTTCAAGTTCGGCAATTGTGTTTTTCTTCTTTAAAAAAAAAAAAAAAAAAACGATCAATTATGCCTCATAGTAAACAGCGATCATCGTTTGGTCAAGTATCCGAGTTCGACAGACAAAGGATAGTGGCCTACCAAGAGTGTAGATTATCTTTCAGGGTAATTGATAGTCGTGTTGGATGAAACCAAACAACTGTAATGAGGATATGTGACCGTTGGATGCAGGAGGGGACGGCAGACCAATGTGTTCGATCACATCCACCTCAGTGCACCACTTCACGTGATGACAGGAACATTGCGTGCATGGCAATGATGGATCGCTCAGTCACATCATGAACCATAGCACAGCAGAGCACAGCACATTCAGTCTGTAACGCATCATCCAGTGTCCGCGGGTACCATTCGACACCGTTTATAGTAGAGTGGTCTGCTCGCAAGACGTCCATTACTTCATCTATCCTTGACGCAGAAACACAGACCTCTCCGCCGCCAATGGTGCAATGAAAGAAGTATGTGGACGGCAGAATGGAATGATATTGTCTTTACTGACGAGTCACGCTTCTGTCTGCAACACCATGATGGTCAGATTCAAGTCTGGAGACACCGTGGAGAGAGGATGCTGAATAGCTGCATTATGCACCGCCACACTGGTCCTGCACCGGGTGTTATGGTATGGGGCGGTATTGGATATCGCTCTTGCACTCCTCTAGTACGCATTGCCGGTTCTTTAAACAGCCAGCGCTACATCTCCAAGGTGTTGGAGCCAGTTGTCCCTCCTTACCTTCAGAGCCCACAGCCATATTTCAACAGGATAATGCACGACCACACATGGCACGCATTGTCCAAGGGCTCTTCATCATTCGCCACATTGAATTGCTTCCCTGGCAGGCTCACTCTCCGGATCTTTCACCGATAGAAAACATGTGGTCCATGGTTGCTGAACGATTGACCCAGATTACATTCCAAGCTGCCACACCAGATCAACTTTGGCAATGTGTGGAAGCTGCTTGGTCTGCTGTTCCCCAAGAACACATCCAAAGTCTCTTTGAATCAATGCCAAGGTGTGTGGCAGTAGTGATCTACAACAATGGCGACTAATCTGGCTACTGATTCTGGAAGGAACCACACTTCACAGAAGTCTATAAATTTAATCATTTGATACTTGGTCAACATGCTATCTACTAAATAAAGTTTGTTGTGATATCTCTTGTCTTTTTTGGTGTTGCAATTTGAGTGGCCAGCAGTGTATTATTCAAGTACTTTTCCCTAGAAATGGGGATACAAGAAAGAAACAAAGGCATTAGACTTTACAGTCTGGTACAAGAGTTGAAAATCAGTTCACAAATACAAAGGATATTTTAAAGGAAAAATACATACAGTTTTTTCTTCTGAACAGGAAGCTGTGTTAAGTAAACTAGGTGAAGTATAATTAACTGATACAAAATGTCACAAAAGAGAAAAGCACTCTCTTCAAAGAATAAGATTAAAATCTTAAAAGAATTGGATGAGAATACTGGTTTGACAAGAGTTGAATTAGAAATGAAACAGGTTATTCCTGCAATAGCACTAAAAACAGTTGTTTCTGATAGAAAAAATAGTTGCAAAAATAGCAAAAGTTTGTGGAAAGTCCGTTTCAAAGAAACTGCATGCTTAAGATAGAAAGTTTCCTGAATTTGGAGCAATTTTACTAAAATTTTTTATTCAGTGTCGTGCATCTAATATTCCATGAATGGCCCCCTGTTAATTGAGAAGTGAAAATAAATAACACTTCGATTGAATGTGCAGGAAGCTTGCTTTTCAACTGAATGGCTGCATAAATTTAAACTGTGGCATGGATATAAATGAAGAATTAAAAAGCATTTCGGCTAAGTCAATTGAAGAGTGGTTCAAAATGTTTTCCACCGGAATAGATGGATATGAATTAGATGGCATTTTTAATGTTATGAAACTGCTCTTATTTTTAAACTTATGCCTGCAAGAACCCTAGCTTTCAAAGGTGATCAATGTCATGCAGCTAAGCAAAGTAAAGAATATCTTACTGTTTTACCTCGTGCAAATGCTGATGGTATGAAAAATATGATTCCTTTAGTTACAGTGTAGGGGTTATTTTAATTTCCTAATAGTTATTTTTAATTTTAAAACAACTCTCCTATATTTTCTTGTTTCCTACCTACAATTCCCTGCCAGAATGAGTTTTCAGTACAGTGTTTTTTTGCAAATGAGGAAGACTCAGTATTTAATGGGAAGTTTTGGTCACTTCCAAAGAAGAACTCAGAAGTTCTCAGTAAAGTGTGTTCTGCCATGTCACTGCTATAAGCCAATCTTACTATGTTTGGCCACATTCTTATGTGCCTCTTAGTGTTCGCTGGTGAGATTTAAATAAAAGCCAACTCGATTAGTTATTGCTGTATAGTTTCAGTTAAATTTTAATTAGTCAGAATTAGTTTAGTTTCTTATTTTCTATCTTAATTTAAAGCTCAAATGAAGGCTTTCCTACAAGCCTGAGAGAGGTGACTGTAAATAGTCTCAAGTTAAAATAAAAAGGTAATTTAACCCTTCTTTCAACCATATTCTTGTAGCTCTCAGAAGACCAGCAAATAGTTGCTACACTCTTCTCCAAGGATTCTAGTTGCCAAGAACACTCAATTTAACCAGAACCCTATAACAGTAAAGTCACAAAAACAAAGTGCTCCAAAAATATTAAAACTCTGCCAATAGAATATAAAGCAAATAAGAAAGGAGGGATGACTATGGACATTTTTTACAGAATGGTTCAAGAAAATAGACAAAAATGCAAAATTTTATTTTTTATGGATCATATCCATCCTCAAACAACAGATTTCTTTCAAACTGCAAAAGTTGTTTTCTTCCTGTGAAACTGCACTAGTATAGTACAATCTTTAGGTCTGGATGTCATTAAGAATTTGAAAATGTTCTACAGACAAAGGTTGATTCAAAGAGACCTTCAAGATATAATTACAGGAAATACACAGAAAAACTGAAATATTCTTTGAGCTATGAATAGGATTTCACTTGTATGGACTCAAGTAAAACCACAACCAATTCAAAATTGCTTCATCAAAGGGGGATTTTTTAACTCAGAATCAAGCTAAAGTGTTGATGATGAAACTGTGATTACAGATGAAGGAGATTAGAAACCACTGGTGTTAAGACATTACAGTGAAGGACTACGTAAATAGCAATGTTAACAAAATGATGTTAGACACAGCTAAAGATCTGATTGAAAACATTTCATCAGATGAATATTTAAGTAGTGAATGTGGAGAAGAAAATGTAAAAATAATCCCACCTTCTTGTGAAAATGCTATCTTCTGCACGGACACCGTCAGAAATTTCTTTGCGTGTAAATAATATAAGGGAGAAAAAATTTCAAGAACTGAATTCAATTCATAGTGCTTTGCTTGCGATTTAGAATCAAAAGGCACGTTTAGATGAAAAAAAACTTTTTCTGTAGAAAAATTTAAAATTTGCTCTAAAATGTTTTTGAAAATAAAAAAAAAGTGTTATCTATTCAAGATGGTAATTTAAGTAAAGGCATTTTTTTTTTCAATTTTACATAACTATGTATAGAAATCTGCATTCTTCTGATTTAAAAAATATTAAGTTTGTATTAACATAAATTTTAAAATACTAATATTAATTAAATATTTATTTAAAATCTGTGGATAAAAATAAAAGATTTTAAATATTTATTTAAAATCCTTATAAAATGCTAAATCTGTGGTTTGAAATTATCTTCAAAATCTATGAATCACAGACAGACTCACATTTAGCCATCTGGCCACTTCTGTTTGACTTTGTCCTGTCTCTAGTCTCCCAATGGCTCTCCATCGTAGTATTATATTTTAAATATTAATTAATCGCTTAATATATTATTTAGTATTATATTTTAAATATTAATTAATCGCTTAATATATTATTTAGTGTTATATTTTAAATATTAATTAATTGCTTAATATATTACTTGTAGTACTATATTTTAAATATTAATTAAATATCGTATTATATTTTAAATAAATAAATAATTTTGAATTTGTTTAACTGTAGTTCATATCTTAAATTAAAATAGTGATAATAAAATTGTATATTAACAGTAGTAGGTTAGTAGTTTCAAAATTGAACAGCTAATATATGCATATAAACTGGTTATCATAAATTAAGGAAAAATCACAAAAATAGCAATAACTCCCTCAAAAATAAGCAAAACTATGTTAAATTTGAACATGTTGCCAAGTAGCTGAATAAAATTGCAAAATGCAAATTAGTCGTATTGCACTCAGAATACATCATATGAAAGGAGCATAAAAGCCCATGTTCGAAAGCAAGCCTGCATATTTCACTGTGATAGTGACATCAGAAATCTGAGATAGAAAATTCGTAACAATGACCTTTAGGCATCATTTGCCTGCAGAACTACGATGGAGAGCCATTGGGAGAGTAGAGGCAGGACAAAGTCAAACAGAAGTGGCCAGATGGCTAAATGTGACTCCGTCTGTGATTCATAGACTTTGAAGGCAATTTCAAACCACAGATTCAGGAGGTTCCGCCAAGGACGGCCAACTGCTACGAGGAGCACAGATGACCGATATTTGACATTATGTGCATGCAGGAACAGAACAGCTACTCTGACTCTTCTTAGATACTCCCTTGCTGGAGCCACCGGAAGGTTGGTGTCAACGTCAACTGTGCACAGAAGGCTTCACGAACATGGTCTGTATATGCGAGGCGACCAGCCATTTGCGTGCCACTCATGTCACACCATAGGAGGGATCGTTTGCAGTGGGCAGGATAACATGTCCACAGGATGCCTGATCAATGGAGGGCTGTTCTCTTTACAGATAAGTTCAGGTTTAGTCTAGAAAGCAACAGTAGGTGTTATTTGATATGGAGAGAACTTGGAAACCCGTTATTATCTGTCAAACATCTATGAAAGAGACGCATACAGAAGAAGCAGTGTCTGTGTTTGGGGTGGCATCTCTTTGGGTGGATGCACAGACCTCGATGTCTTTCCAAGGGGAACCGTGAATGCTCAGGTTTATAGAGATGACATCCTTGATGCTTATATGTGCCCATATGCCGGAGCAATAGGTGATGCTTACCTATTACAGGACGAAAACGCAAGACCACACAGGGCTCGCATTGTAGATGATTATCTTCAACAAGAAACAATTATGCGCATGGAGTGACCAGCTCGTTCCCCGGACTTGAATCCTATCGAGCACGTTTGGAATGCTTTAGGGAGACGTCTAGCTGCTTTCAATCCGCGCCTTCAGACCCTTGCCGTGCTTGCAACTGCTTTGCAAGAGCAATGGCTTTCGCTTCCAATGGAACTGATAGACCGCATAATTAAAAGCATCATACATCGCTGTATGTGCTGTATTGCTTCTAGAGGCGATTATATTCCATATTGAAGGTACTTTTCCTATAGCACACTGACACCTTCGATTTGTTCATTTTATACATGTACTAATTTCTACACTACCATAATTGTCTGGTAATTTCTTTTTATGTTATTTGATACCTTACTATGCGTTGTATATTGTTGGTAAGTTACATAAAATTCTAAAAGTAACTTTTTCAGTAATTGTGATTTCTGTGATTTTTTCTTAATTTATGATAACCAGTGCATATATTTCACCACAAAATAAAATTTCCTTTATACATTTTTCTCATTTATACACTGTTTGTGAATGATTCCTTGAAAGACATATAAATGGTGCTCTTAAGTATTATATTTTCTGTGCAATGGCAGTTATAAATCATAATACTGGCAATATTGAGCTGCATATTGTATGAGCAGTATGTACAGTATGAGCTTGTAAGTTATTTCAGCATCAAAATATGCACAAATGCACAGTACATGATGTCCTGTGCCATACAGGTATGCCAAGAATAAGGTCAGTGACACTGCAACTATTTAAGTAATACTGCTTTCCAGTATATTCAGCTATTTTTGTTACATCACAACAAGTGTGTATATCAAGTGTAAAATAAAATATAAAATGTGCAAAATACTGGATTTTACTGCTTTACTCCACTAAGGTTAGTATTTATTTGAATAATTACTATGAGATATTTTCTTTATGCGTTAGGATGAAAAGATGTTTTACCATGCATAAATGGTTAAATTTGAGTAACAGAACTTTGTGATACAGACGGCAATGTTAAAAAAATCTCTTCAATCAGGATCTAGTAATCAGAAAGAGACATCTAAGATGTGAAAAAGAAAATATGATCAAACATTTCTCCAATCTGATTTTACTTTCAAGAGCTAAATGAACAACCTCTTTGACATTATCATCAAAATTAAAAAGATTTCTTGAATTCAAGGATCCTTCATATGTCCATAAAAATTTTCTAAATTTTCCATTTCTAAATTTTGAAATAAAGAAAAACAATATTTTGAGAAATTTATCACTATTAGCCAAAAATATTTGTTCCCATCATTTTAAAGTTTGATATCTGGTTGCTAAAAATGAAAAGCCATACACCATTGAAGAAGACTCTGTACTACCTGCTGCTATTAAAATCATATAAATATTTCACAGAAGTAAATATGGTGATGAAATTTGCAAAATTCTTCCATCAAACAACACTGTTGCCAACAGAATATCTGAAATAAGCAATCTTCAATTCAAGCAATTTATTACTAGACTTAAGTTATCTTGTATTCAAAGAGCCTTTTTTCATGACATTCTGAGATTAATCATCTACCATATGAAGCTCCAGAGTAATCTGATGAGCTTTAAGATGACTCAAGCTTAAAATTTTGCTTTTACAAATATCCTCAACCATATTCTGCATCAAATCTAGAACAGAATTTACCACAATTTCTGAAATGGCATTAAACACTACTTACATATTTGAAATGACTTTCTCAGTTTATTAAACCACCATTCAATGCTGAAAAATTATAGTTCTGAAATTAGCAATGATGAATTTGAGCAACTTATTACTAGACGTAAGTTATCTTAGATTCAAAAATTATTTTTGAATGACATTAATAAGATTAATCACCTGCCATATAAAGCCCAAGAAGGATTTACTGAGGTATCAGATGACTCAATATCCTCAACTGAATTCTCTATTAGAGTTAGAACTGAATTTCCCACAATTTCTGAAATAGCATTAAATGTTCTACCACTGAGCAACACATACGTTCTACCATTGAGCGCCGCATGAAATGAATTTTTCAGCTTTAATGTTTATTAAACCCAAATAATATTCAAAGCTGAACAACACTGAAGATACTTTACATTCAGTAGTGTCAAATATTGCACCAAGATTTAATTTGTTACACAGAAAAAAACACAAACATCCATCTCATTAAAATTTGATTTTCTTTCAATAATTTTTTTGACACCTGAAATAAATCCTAAAACTACTCCTTTTCATAGGCACACTGTTCACCAAAGAAAAAACTATTTATAAGAAAGTATTGATTTCTTAATTTAACATCTGGGTTTACGAAAAAATTTCGATGATAAAAAGGGATCATGAACCAAAAAAAGTTTAAGAAACCCTGTTCTAGAATATAAAAGATCTATAGCATTTTAATCTTCAATTTATCTATGAGCCCTAAAAATCATCTCAAACATTTTCTTCAATTTTGTCATGCAGAAGCCAAACTTTTTGCATTTCATTTTTTTAAATGAGTATCAACTACTACTAAGTACACAGACTGTATAAAAAGTTATATTTCCCAAAACTGATATTTTTTAAATTTAAAAACGCAGCAGCATGAATATTTTCTTTATTTGTAATTGTTAGTATATATTTGTGACCATTGATTGTGAATAAAAAGGCTGTATGAAAACTTATGGTTTATGTGAAGTGCATACAAGATAAGTACTGACAAAGCATATACATTGTTCTCTTATTTGTTACCAAGAAAAACTTAATACAAAGCAGCAGCAAATTATACAGCCTAAATTTGATATCTTCATAACGAGCACTATGTCTGCTAAACTATCAATTAATATTGATGACAAATTGTTTTAGAACTTTTTGCAGCCTTTAATTAATACCTGAACACTGGGAAGCCAGGAAGCTGAGAGATCACTGATTTCATCATGTATTTTAAACATGGCATATTTGTATCTGGAATCATAGTTCTCATTTCATGAAAAAGACCAGACAATAGTAACAGCAGAAAAAGTGTTACAATGAAGTGTCTTTTATATCATTGAAGCATTTAATAACAATACCAAATTATTTAATTTTTATCAAGCATGACAAAGTATCATTATTTTCAAATATTATAAAACACTAATGCATTTTAATTAAAAATATAACTTCAATAGTCATGCAAGCAGATTAATGGAAAACAATAATTTTAATAATGCATATTTAAATTCATGAAACTGATCTTGATACAAAACAGAAAAAACAATGTACAAAATGTATCTTATAATTACATCTATGAAGCTGGAATTACTAATCCTTGCCAAGCTAAGAGGCAGAAGATGGGCTTCGGTTGTAAATACAAAGTCATCAACTTCAACTGTTAATTCTTCTTTATTAGCAAACAACAAATACAGATATTTTAGGGTTTCTGCTAGAACAAAGGAATCCATCCTAGGAAAAAGAGAAAATTATTTTACATCACATGAATCTCAATAAAAAGGATGTAAAATAATTAATGTTTCATTTTTAAAGCTATAATAAATTTTGCTTAGAAATTTTAAAATTTATTTTAAACTAACATTACTAAAACAGCATACTATTATAAATTCATTAATTTAATAATGAGCTTGCAATAAACTATCGATACCCAAATCAATCGCTTCTGTGATAATTGTTTTCATTTATAACATTTAACATTTAATTAGTTAAAATAACTAATTAAGTGTTGACTTTTATGGAAAAAAAATCATCACACTTGCATAACACCATGTTACATATAAAGAATAAAAATTGCTAGATTTATAAGAATGTGTTCCAATTTATCAAACTCTAGTTTGTAGTAAAACATATTAAAATGCAAACTCAATAAAAGTTATTCAATAAAATAATGCAAACTGTATTGATTCTTTTAATCTTCAAAAAAGAACAAAATAATTATTATAATTACTTTTTTCCTCTTCATAGATTACATGAAGCTAAAGTTGTAAATTAACTTCTACTCCTTTAAAATCATGATTTATACAACATATGTATGTTGAATTATTAAGTCTTTACTGAATAATTATTTAAAGCAAAAGTAATCCATGCTATCTATTTAGAAAGGAATGATTTTTATGGCGGACATTATTTTTAAAAAGGCTGAAGTTTTTCTTACATGGAGGAAAATCACAAAACAAGCATTCTTCCACTTTATTAAATATCTCAGGATGCAAAATTCTTCTGTTTTAGACATTTTATAATTTATTGGTGAAGTTAGAGCAACAAGAATCGGTGTAAATTCATAATTTTGATCATTATTTATCTCTTATTTTACTTGAGCTATCAAAAACTTCCAGGATTTGATGGAAAAAATAAATCCTGTGTTATTACTTTTTTTTTTATTATTTTGGCAACTATGCCCTTCATAATAGTCTTAGTGAATGTATACAATAATTGTATGAGTTTTTTAATAACTCAGAAGCACTGTTTAAGTCATTTTGTTTGAAGCTGCTTAGGACTGCTAGCAGTTTTCTTAAATATTGGACACAATTCCAAAATATCATCTTTTCAAATTCAGAACAAAGCAAAATCAAGTTGAGTGATTAGGGGATAGGAAATGCTAACCACGTAGTTATTTGACAAAAATTACATGACATGCAGAGATGGAAGCAAAAAAAAAAAAAAAAGTCTGTGGCAGTGCATTGCAAGTCAGATTTTTACTTAAAATCTCTTAGAAAACTTCAACCTGCAAATTCTTGAATTGCTTCAATGATCTTCCTAGTTCCTGAGTTTTCTTTAGTTTTTCTAATATTTTACTTACGTTTGATCACATCAACTGCTTCTCATCTTCAAATAAAGCTCATCTGGTCTTGAAATGTGAGTGCTATTTAAAAACAACTGTCCAGTTTAAAATATTAACCTTAAAATTATAGAGAATACATCAGGAATTTCCAATGCAGATTTATCAGATTTCACACAAATTTGATATGAATGCTTAGCTATATGTGGCTTTGCTATAACTGCAAACAAAATAGCGCAAGAAATTAAAAAAAGGAGTATATATGAAAGCATATTATGATCACATCTTGACATTAAGTGGCAGAAGGACAAGGAGAGTTGCAGAACCACAATCCAGAACCTACTTTTATCTTTCTGTTTGACAAGACAATTGAAAAAGAATGCGGGAATTTTTCAATAAATATGGTATTGGTGAGAAGGTAAGTCTATTAAGTGGACATTGGTTACTCATTCTTGCCCAGTAAAGAGGCAAAAAATGAGTTTAAAGAGTAAATATAAAGTTAACCTCTCAAAGATAATAGAAGAAATTATTGCATTTCCTCTCAAGAGCATATCAGCATCCAAACACACATAGGATCTTCGAATTGCTAACTGGATGAGCTCATGGAGCACATCAGTTGGCAACTGGAAGATCCATGATTCAAATTCCAGCAGGAGCATTGATGATTTTTCATATTTCTTGGCTTTGAAAATCCTAATGGTGTTGAAGATAAGGGGAAAAAGTTGTTACAGATATAAATATTTTAATGCTTTTCATACTTAAACCTAAAAATAATAATAACAAACCTTTCAAACAGTTATAAAAAATGTGTATTAAAATAAATATTATAATTTACAGTACTTCATACAATTTGTATTTATTTAAAGACAATTTTTAGCATAGAATCTGATGAATCAATTTAAGTTCTTGCTATTATGTCTGTTTTAACCCTATTCAGCCTTTTGGCTAATAACATTTGAGAAACAGTCGTAACTCATTTGTTGTCTTAGTACTCGCATTTTTTCATCGAACATTTTGACAAACAAAAACTGTCACCAAACAGTATAATTTAGCACCAATAATGGATAAGCATGATGTCACAACACACTCATAAGATCACTGCTTTGATTTCACGCAACCCTGACTGATGTTTGATGGGCCAATTTTATTTTTGTGAAGAAGGATATAAATTAACTGCTTTTGTGAAGAAGGATATAAATTCCTGCCTCTGATTGGGCAAGAATGAATAACCAATGTTCACTTAACTTTGTTTTCCTCTTGCATTTTGAAAATAATTATTAAAATTTAAAACTTGCCTTATTTTCAAAATAACAACATGTTGGGAGAAAAAAAAAAAAGTGGGATGGGCATGATATGGCACTTTATTTGAAAACAAAATATTCTATTATGGATAATGGATGGATAAAATAGATAATGGGCTTTATTTGAAAATGGATTAAACAGATTACACACACTTTATGGGTAATTTGTATTTTCTGATTATAAGGAGAAATCTGTGCTTATAAACCAGTGAAGAGTAATTGTTCCTTCAAAATTCTATCTGAATGATTAGCAAAAGTTTGGCAATAAATATCACTGCCAACTTAAATGCTCAATGGAAAAAATACATGCCATTGTCTTTTTATTTATGACATTTTCCTTTTGATGGATGATTGATTTGACTTTTGACTAAGAAGTTCTCTTAATCAAAAATACTGGGAAATAGTTCTAAACCTGACTTTTCACTGGAATTCTTTTTTCTCTATCATCAATCCCATGGCAGGATTTTTTGACTACTGCCTTTTCTTAATTAACTTGCTTTGAAGAGAATTTAACAATCACAGACATCCTAAAATGCAATACTTTGGCAACCACTACACCAAAGGTCTACCTTGTTCTCTTATCATTAGCAATATCATTAGCATTTTAATGCACATCACTTTGCAGTCCATATTTGTGATAGCTTCAGATTTTCATCTATAACTAAATAAATTAAAAAAGCATCGAGTTTTAATTCACAATAAAATCAAAATTAATAACATTTCTGACTAGACTTGGCTTGCAATCATATTAAAATGTAGTTATAATTTTAAAATATGTCCATTTCCTTGGTTCTGCAATTATTTCTAGCAAATGTAGAATAAAAGAATAATTAGTATTACACTCAAATTTTAGTAGTTTATAAATATTAATTTTTATACCTATCTTCATGGCTACCGGTTCTCACATCTTTAACAGCAGCAAATCCACAAGGCACTCTAGCATGTTTCTGAAGGCTATTTAAAACTTTTTTACCAACTTCTAAATAATAAGGGTCATTGGTTGCCTACAATAAACACATGCATGAGAAACATATGAAATAAAAAGCATTTAAAACATAGAAAACTTAAAAATTTGATGCTGAAATACCTTATATAAAAAGTATGTACTCTCCACAAACTCAGGGCGTAAAGGATGCTGACCCCAATGCACTTGAAAATCAACAGTAAAGGCCTAAAAAATAAATGAAACACGTGAAGGGCTTTGTACAAAAGGGAAATCAAGTATTTATTTTCAGTAATAAAATATTATACATACTTCTGGTAAAAAATTGTGCCTCTGCATGACTTGATATAACATTTCATGAGTCTCTATTGCTGGTTTAAT
The DNA here is from genome assembly GCA_000611955.2 of Stegodyphus mimosarum. NCBI lineage: Eukaryota > Metazoa > Arthropoda > Arachnida > Araneae > Eresidae > Stegodyphus > Stegodyphus mimosarum. Next base: position 922,822 of record KK112715.1, on the reverse strand, counting down.
ATCACCTTTCAAAACCTAGAAAATAAAAAGTTCAGAAAACTATTTTAAAATGATTAGTTAGATGTCTGCTGACAGAATGCTACATAATAAATATTTAAGTATTATAAAATAGAGATAATCAACTTAAAAACAGATATTTTTATTATCACAAATAATCTGATCCACACTTGGAATTACATTTTCTCATGAAAACTTACTTTATCAATTGCACATGAAAACCATATTTAGAAGTGTATCATTAACTGTAATTTGTGTGCAAAGAAATACTAATTAAAATATTTCACATTTTTACATCCTTTTAATTCAGCACTAAAAACTTTTTAATTTAGTTCAATAATGCCACAATTCATTTCCTTTGGAATGCATTTCATTCATTTTTCATTTCTCATACTTAATTTGATTCAACAGCTTGAGAAAATTAAGACATTTTTTTCAAAAACGAAAAAATTCCTTTACAGAAATCTGCCACCTTGTTTTATGGAAATCTGTAATCTCTCCTACTTGAAATATTCTCCCTAATTTAAAGTGAGAAAAAAATTAAAATTCAAGACAAGGAGGGAAAAAATCACAATAATGCAAAGTATCATGAGCAATTTATGATATTTCTATAATGATATTTCTATAATAATGGTATAATTAGGTTGAATTATTTGACCTTTAAATATATTTGTGATAGTCTATTTCAGTACTTAGAATGAAAATAACCCATAATGCTTTGCAAATATGTATACTATTATCAATTCTATTAATTTTTTTTTTCCTTCAAGTTTTACATAGCTTCTACTGAAGTACTTTTATTAATCAGAATTTCATATACTGGAACATAAGTATTTCTGTTACTGTTTGCTGAATATTCTGGAAAATATTATAGTACTTAAGTACACAGTACTGCATAGTAAAAAACACTGCAAGGCTTAGTAAAATTACTTGTACACTAATTAATCACTCCCATGAAGAGTCCATAAGGAAGCAACTGTGAAATACTTTTTATTTAGCCTATTTGTAATGACCTAAAAATGTACTTTGCTAGATAGAGGTCCTAGATAATGTGTTGAGATGTTTATTTGATGTTCTTTGTGGCTGGGGTATATTTTACCCTAATGCATGTGTTTGCCTGTTAATTAAAACAAAGCATGTGAAGCATATATACTTAAAAGGTAATTTTTTTTAAAACAAAATTGTCTCTATTTAGATTACACATAAGGCTGAAAGCAATCCACAGCCTGATTTAATTAAGACATTCAAATGTTTAAACTCTAACAAAGATCTGACTGAAAAGAAATTAAAAATGAGAAGGGGAAAATGTTACATGGATCTATTTCCTGAAAATGAGTTTGCTACATAAAAATAAGAACAGATTTTGCAGCACATAGTAGATCTGCATTATTAAAATAAATAAATAAATTTCCCTTTTCTTTTCCTTTACTACATAGGATATATATTTTACAATCCTTTTCCCTATTGACAGATGGTAAACATAGCCATTATATGAGCCAAAATAAAACAAAAGTTTATTTTATGACCATAGCAAACCAAACAATTCGGAATTCAGGAACAAATAGAAGCAAAACAAATAAAAGATTAAAGCCAAATTTAGTTTAAAAAAAAAACAAACTGATAGTTTGTTAGGTATATACTCAGTTTTGATGATTACAAAACACAGAAGAAAAATATTCTGATGTAAAACCACTATAAATGTGTTAATACTAAAACAATTTTTTATAACTTAATGCTATAGTAAAGAAAATTGATACTGAAATGAAGAGTGAAAGTTCAAACATTTTCTCTTTATACGTTAGTGTACAATATAATAATAGACAATTTTTTCTTTCCTGAACAAAATTCTTCATCCTATGGTCAGTCTTAGAATTCATATATCAGATTATTAAATTTAAAAAAGAAATCTAAAAGGTAGGATAACTGCTTTTAAATAACATAAAATTTTAGAAAAAACAGTTTCTTCATAAAAATATATAAACTTGGTTATTCTTTTCCACACAGTATATCTTTAAAATAGTAGCTCTTCCTGATATGCTGCCTAGCATTTTCATGCACATGCACTTTTTATGAAACTCATAAAAAATCAAATTTTACATAACAGAACAATATAAAAGTTTGAATGTTAACTAATTACGGTAAAAAAAAAAAAAATTCAGATTTTAAATTACATCTAAAGAATCCCCTCCCCCCAATTTTGTTTGTTACCTTTATTTATTAAATATCATGTTCTTCACTCTTACCATAACATTCATTTCAAGAGCAATATCACAAAATAATTTTAAAATGAGCATCTTTAGAATTTTCCAATACACAATCACGCATGCTGGAGATAAAAGTATTTTTTCTGTGCAACGTTGCCATTGCTCGCTTTGAAATCCTTGAGTTTGTTAATCAAAAATTCATTAAAGTTTTACAAAATATTAAATCGATAATAAAACAAATTTCAAATTTGGGCTTCCAGATGTTCATATTCGCAGGAGGATTACATTATTCAAAATTTGATGGCTCCAGGTACTGTTGTTTTATCACCGTGCAAGAAACATACGTATATCTATGCCGGTTCTTCATTATTTAATTTCTTTAATACAAGGTGATAACATTTGGTGGCAACAATTTGTAAAGTGAAACTAGACTTGTAGTAAATCAATGCAAAATGCCATTCAACAACCAGTACACACAGAGATTCTGAACTCAATGGTAAGAAGTCTCAGAATTATTCAGAAAATAAAATAAACTCACTATTTTTTTATTCTGATCACAAATATGAGAAATGTGACTTTTTAGTTCTTTATTTAAACTACATCGGCACTTCTGTTTTCTTCCAAAAAATATCATATTGTTCTACATGTCTATCTGTTAATAATATTAAACAGTTATATAAAACATCAGAGAAAGCCATTTCATGTTATGACCTTTCTTGTTACACCTCTTTACTATATTACATAAAATCCACACAAAATACAATAACTAGTTTAAATGACAATGCAATAAATTTAATTTTGCAACATGAAATTTTATAGCAATCCAATTACTCAAAACTTTTATTTACTGTAAGTATCGTGATGAAAAAATGGTATTAAATATTTTATTCATCAAATACAATATTTCCCAAAGATCACGTACATAAAAAAAGACAACAACACAACACTAATGCATATATTTTACCTGCAATCCAGGCCAAAATGCTAGTAAAGAATCCATAAAGTTGCGAGAATTTGTATGTGGCCTATGCATATGCACATCAACAAGTAGAGGACCTTGACTTACATACTTCATCACAGCTGAATAATGCTAATTAAAATTTAAATAACTGTATTTAGTAACATAAATTTTATGTTCATACATTTTGATACACATTGCTAATGAACAGAGACATTAACATCTAAGAGACATTAACTCACAGAATTTGTTACAAAGAAATGTAATCTGAGACATACATTCTTTTGCAAAAAAATCGAAGCACCAAGAATGACTTCGTGACAAAATTTGTGACGATCGTGACGAAATTTGGTATGCAAAAACATCTTTATCGAACATACAAATGATCAAAGTTTCAAGGCAAATGAACAGGAATTGCAACCATAGCGTGCATTTCTAATGCGCAATTCACAAAGTATAAAACCAGTAACAGAGCCAGAAAATTTATCTTTTTTTGTTGCTGCCATTGTAATTCCGTAAAGAAGCAATAAAGATGCCATTATGACGATATCGAAGACCTTACAGACAACTCAACGATTTCAAATGTGATTGCATTGTAAGGTTGTGTGAAGCTGGGTGGTCATACTGAGCAATAGGCCGCAACCTGTAACGTACAGACACTGCTGTGCAAATATGTTGGCAGCAATGGTTGCTACAAGGAAACTGCCGACAAAATGAAGGCTCTGGAAGGCCAAGGAGCACAAATGTGAGGCAAGCTAGGATGATTGTTCGCCAGGCCCGAACCTCCCCAATGGTATCATTGTCGACTATTCAATGCATTACAGCCACGTCTATACTTCACATGGTACCATCCACCATTTCACGGCACTTGTCTGAGGCAGGGTTATGCTCATAGAGGCCTTTAAGACATCTGTCTTTGACCCTACAACATCGGCGGAGTCGTCTGGAGTGGTGTCGCAACTGATCATCATGGCTGCGTCAGGAGAGGATGGGGACAGTGGTCCCAATAAGCCTTTGTTTTACAAAGGTATACAAACATAAACCCTGTATGATGGTGTGGGGTGCTATTTCTTATGACAGCAAGTCATCTTTAGTTATCTTTCATACATCTTTAACAGCTCAGCGATATGTTGATACCATCCTGCGGCCGGTTGCATTACCCTTCATGGCATGTCATCCTGGGGCCTTTTTCCAACAAGATAATGCCAGGCCACATACTGCTCGGATATCTCTGGACTGCCTCTGTGTGGTTGATACTCTTCCTTGGCCAGCAAGGTCTCCAGACAATTCACTAATCAAACATGTCTGGGACATGGTAGGATGCCAGATTCGAGCACTACAAAATATCGCAGATCTGCAGTGACAACTGATGAATGCCTGACAGAATGTGTCGCAGGATGACATTAGGAACCTCTACCACTCCTTGCCTTGACAAATTCAAGCATGCATTGCTGCCAGGGGTGCCTCGACCAACTACTAATTTGAACACTTAGTGGGTTATTGTGAGCCGTGAACAAGTACTATGACCTTGATTTTTTAATCATTTTATCATCTGTGTATGGGCTATACACATATCAAAAACAACCACTTCCTTCATGGTGCTTTAATTTTTTTGCAAAAGAGTGTATTTAATAGAGGTCTAAAAAATGCACATATTAAATAAACTTATGAAGATAGTACACATCAAAACCGATTTACTATAGCTTCAAAGGTGTAAAGAGAAGTCATACCGCTGCATATGAACCAATTGTGATTGTAATATCTTTTTCTTCCTCTCCACATTAGCTTCAAAATCACTGTTGATGATATAGCAGGATTCGTAATAGAATATTAATCTGGACTAATTATCCTGACCTCAGTGAATATGCTCCTTACACCAATGTGTACTTTCCCAGTAATAATGTGCTCATAAGGGAATGTATGCAACGGGCTTCTGTGCAAATGATCAGAATTATTTAATTGCCAAGAAATAGTTCTCACAGGTATGTGAGTGCCTGTAGCACAAGCATGTCTGTACTATGTTCTTTAACTACAAGATAACACTCTTTGACATACTTATTGTTGTGTCAACTGCAGTTATACTTTGCACTGCCTTCAGATGTCCAAATGCTTGATCATTATTGTATGTACACAAATGATGTTTTACAGGCATTCTGCAAACAATACTTGCCTTTAGAAATGAAAATTTACAGTGTACTTTTCACAAACTGACAAAGTTTTTTTTCCCTCTCTCTCAAACATTACTTACTAACAATTATGAATAAAGAATAATAGGTTATAGAAATGAGAGTACTGCATTTTATACAAATCAGAGGTCTTGCCCCGCAATGTCTGCACTCGAATTTTTCTGCAATCATGCAGCAGTCCAGAATGAAAGTTTGCATAAATCAGTTGTTCCTCAGAAACTTTCACACAGTTTACCCGTACAATTGGAATTATCTGATGTATAATCAAATTAGAAGTTTGTACCTTTGTTTTAAACACTGCAAAAAATTCAGTAATATAAAATACAATTTAACTTTTCTCTAGAAATTTCTTATCAAAATGCAGAAAAAAAAATTATCTAAGATGGAACAAACTCAAAACGATGACTGCATAAGAAAAAAGCTGTGATAATTTATTTAACTACTGAAATATTATTACCAGATTTTATTTTAGGTAGGCAATAGTTAAGTGTTTGTAATTAAAAATCATATTTTAAAATAAATGAATGAATGTATAATACAATTGTAAAAATAATTTAACCTATCAGTTCGGCAACTTGCACTTCATATCAAAGAAAAATGTTTTTACATATTTAAATAAGTTCATACACTTGCATACAGATATATGTTCAAACAAAAAAGAAAACAGCCTTTTCTTAATGCATTTTTGGAAACTAAAGATTTGGAGACAAAAATTTGATCAATTAAAAATTTTTATTTTAAAAACTTTTATCAATAAAAATTTTTGCTTTCTAAGTAAGCCTGTTATTAAAAACATGATTAATAGAACTATATTGTAGAAGTAACTGTACTTGTAGGGTAATTGAAAAGTGGCATACTAAAGGATAATTCTAATGTGAACTTTAAATTTATCTTTAAGACCTTCAAATTAATTTAAAAATTTTATCTTGATAAGAAACAAGTATTTTATTTACTTAAATAAAACATTTAACAACTATTAATTCAATTTTGATTATGAAAATTATTTTTACAAAATTTTTAAAAAATAAATAAATACTCTGATTTTTGTATATTTAAATCATCAAATTCAATACCTTGAGCTGCATGTTTTGCCTAATTTTCACTGAATTTGAAGAATTTTATTGATTTTCATTCTAGCATCCACAGTAGTTTATAATGAAAAGTTCTTGGTATGCTGCAGGCCTTAGCCAAAACTTTTGTTAAAGATAACTTCTTATAAAAATAAGCAATAATTATCTCTGCTTCTCCCCTTAATACCCATTAATGTCTTCTTAATATTACACTTTTCGTTGTTGCTATTTTTCTTTTTCTTTCTTTTTTCTTTTTTTTAAGAAACGATTCTAGTTTTGATTTTTAATAAAGAACAATTTTCTACAGAATTATAAAGATCACTAAAAGCTTAAAAATTGGGCCAATTTCTCCCTACTAAATCTACAATTTAAAAAATACTCAAATTTTGCATACTTGCACTGCAAAGCATATTTCAGAAATGATCTGATTCACTTAAGACAATAAAAGGTATAAAAGCCTGGGTGCCCAATACTAAAAACTTCAGGAAAGAGGTAACACTGTAAATGAGAACTAGATTTCATTCTTTCAGATGCAGTTCCCCATGATACATATTATGCTCCAGACAAAGCGAATAGTATAATTAATGCTTTGGAATTTTCTTTTATGTTGCTGAAACTTCTGTCACTACTGTTAGGAGAATAAGCTTTAATTGGCTACAAAAATAAATAATAAAAGTCAAAGAGACAGATTAAATAATGTTCCACCTGAAATATTGATCAAAAAAGCAATAAGTTATATGAATAAGTAATCAAGATGTTCTGGAGTTTGTAAAAGTAACACAATAAGAAGAATGACATGTTTATTATCAAGGGAGAGCTTAAAATGATTTGATTCATACTGCAATATTTATGTTCGTAATTTCAATGTTCAATTACTATGAATTAATAACAGATTTTACATGCATATGAAAAAATTTAATGTACGCTCAAAGAAATTTTAAATAACTATTCAATATTAATATTTTGTTATGTTTCAGCATAAAGCTACATAAATTTCTAAAACTATTGAGAAAAACTTCACAAACCTTGTTAAATCGTTCTAAGTATACATCATCTCCTAAAAGAATGTAAGCCTTCAAACAATATTCATAATATGAATCAATACCCGCTCCAACACCACTATCTGCAAAATATATCAAGGATCACTTATATACCAATCTTTCATTCAGCCATCATTATGTAACAGATATACATACAATAATAATTACAGAGATATATAAACTTTTAATTATATTATGCCTCAGATTTTGAATTATTTACCTCTTCGTATCCAGTCTCCATTATGTATATTGAGTACAGTTCCCATTAAATCGCTAGTTCGATGCCTTTGTTGCCATAAATAATCCATAGCAGCTCTGGCCTTTTCCTACAAAGAAACAATCTGCTTTCAATACAGTTCTATTACAACATTAAAAAGATACTGAAATTGAAAATTACATAATACTTTTATGATCGTGTCATCTACAAGCATCTTTTCCTTCAAAGCTGATTTCATTTTTGATTTAATAATTAATAAACATTCTACAGTATAAAAAAAATTCCTACAGTGTAAAGAAATTTCAAAGGCCTTCAATTTTTTAGATCAATGGTTGCCATAAATTGGTTGGAAGAATTTTAGTGCGTAGCAAAAAAATTCTAAAGAATTCTTTTTCTTATTATATAATTATACATGTATGAGCAGAAGGGGTGCAAAAGTACAATTAAAAAAGTTCTTGTTTTCTTTAGTAGTTGTGATGTAATACATAATGAGTTCTTGATCATAAAAAAAAAAAAAAAAAAAACTTTAGGAGATCACAATCAGGACAATATAGGAAATACAATTAAGTAGTCTCTGAAGTTCTCAAACTGCCAACCTTCATCATTTACACATTCCTGCAATCTAGTTTCTGCACTCAAGCACACTTTGGCACAGAGATATTTATTGTTATTAATTTCTTGGCATGCTTCTTGTATAAAATTAGTCACATTATCAATAGTCTTCCTGCATTCAACATTACCTCGCAGTATTGTAATTGGTGATCTGGATCAGCCTGTAATAATCCAAGAAATAATCTTGACTGATACATTTTCAAGTCTAAATATTGTGTCATATGCTTCAAAGATCTACAGCAAAATTTGTATTGTTTGTTACAGAACAGCATAGAAATTTTCACTGAAATATATTCTTTTGTGGCATTCTGATCCAAGCAAGCTGTTAGTTTTTTAAATAACTGTCATATTTTTCCACAGAACATGGAGCCCTCTGATTACAAAAACAGCACTGATGTTATGAACTGAAGATCAATTTTTCCATATGAATATATTGTTAAAGGTAAATTTAGATTTAATTGTTGTATGTTTATTTTTGTATTTTACTTGTTATCAAAATATTTTCTGAGTTTATGTTGTTATATTACTTATTACCATTTTTGTATATTTTTCATTTTAGTTATTGTATTACTTATTACCATTACATTTAAGACTAACTTTTTTGTTTCATGTTAAGCAAGTAAAATATGAATTGGTTAAAAATACCACGATACAATTTATTGCTTATTTTAATTGTAGACAGATATATCATAAATATTCAATGAAAGCTTTTCATTCACACCGCCCAGACAGTATAGTGGTTAGGGTAGCTGGGTATGATATCAAAGGGCCTGGGTTCGAATACTGGAGAAGGGATGGCTGCAACTGTCCATCCCTTCATAAGAGGTAAAGATGGTCCACCTATTAGGTGCCTTCACAATAAACTGATCACCACTTCTGGCCTTAGTGGTGGCCAAGCCGAAGTCACTGAAGTCGGCTGAGGGCCCCCCATTGGAACAAAAAAAAAAAACTTTTCATTCACAACCCTGGCATTAAACAAGTTTGATCTTATACATATGGTCACCTTACAGAACAAGAACATTATTGATTTTAAACACATAATTTAATTATATTCTAAGAAATGCCAGTCACTTTCAGAGGTGGTCATCTTTAGGATATGGTATTTCTGAAAATGTATTCACTGTGGGTAAAAACTGACTACATGCTTTCTGTTTAGTTAAGAAACAAAAAAACAGATTTAAAGCAAATTTTACATTAAGGGATTGTGTTTCATCATAAAGATCTGTGTTTTTGAAAAAGTATATTAAACATTCATCACTTATTGTTTATATTTGTATTTATCTTTAATGCACTATTTATGTGTAAAGATATAAACAAATCTGATAAATGAAAAAAAAAATCAATATTTGTTGACTATAATTAACACTATTCCTTTTTATAGGCTACATTAATAGGAAAACATTTTTCCCCATAATTGCTCTTGTGTATTATGTATCTGCTACTTAAAAAATTTATAAAATAATTTCTGCTACTTAAAATATTTATAAAACAATTTTGTTCATAATAAGATCTTCAGCTTAAAAACAATGATTCCATAGCAGCTATTTGGAATCAAAATGTTCATAATTGTTACTGTTATTAATGAATATTAGACCTATATATGGAAAACTTCAATTAATAGAAAAGTTTATACTGAAACTGTGAACTACTCTGAATGATTAAAAATGTTTCATCAAAAACAACCCAGGGGAAAGGCTGTAAAAGGAATTATTCCTTTCAGTTAGGCCATCACTGATATATGGTCAAACAGGAAGTAATCCTATTATCTGTATGCTGGAAGGTTCCATTATTTCCTTTGACTCTGTGTATCATATGAATATTATGCAATATATATTAAACAGGAAATATAGACTGAATACAATCAGAAGTATTGATAATTTGATACAGTTGATTTCAGAAAAAGAATGCATTTATGGCTTCCTGGTAATTCTGGGATTTTATTTAGAGCCTTTCTGAATCACATAAAATGCAATGAATAATGAAATAAGGTAACCTTTAAGAAATGCAACATTTCACAAATTTACAATTAATAATTCCCACAATTCAACCTTAATTGGTACTAATTTTATTTCAAATGTTTCATTTCATTAAATTTTGTGCAAACTTATAATAAAGAACTAAAGCAATTTGATTTCAAATTGCATTATTTTACAAACAGATAGAATAAACACCAAATAATGGTTGAATTTTAAAGCTCTTATTTAAACTACTGTTTTAATTACAAAAGGATTTCTAGACTTTCAGGAAGTCAGTTTCCACCAACTTTCATATTTTATTAATAAAGAAAGACTGTAATTAAAATATATATATATATATATTGGTAAAATTTAAAGAAGCTTGTGATATTTTCATAGCAAAATTATATTCATTCATATTTATTATTCTATGCCTAAAAATGTGATAAAATTTTAAAAAAAGAGAGAGAGAGAGGAGGCGAAATTACTTTTAAGAAATTTTTTTTCCTGTGAGATGACTAATTTACTTTTATGTATCAGAGAAGAATGACTAAATCTTTAAAAATTATTAGATTGTTTGTTTTATAATTTAATTTTAAATACAAATTAAACTGAAATTGAAAACTGATTCTATATATGAAAGCATAATTCAATTTTAGCCATCTGGTCTTTCTAAAAGTCACCAGATTTTTAATATTTTAAACTGCAATTTTAAACAAAAAGCATTTTTAAAGCAAAAGCATTTTTAAATATTTTGTACTGAAGATTGAATTTACACTACTTGTGCATGTTTTGATCTATTTAAGAATATCTCATATTCATTTAACAAGGGAAAAACCATATTTTTGCCAGATACTGAAACAAGACGAAATACCAATATAAAATGGTCTTATTTGCTTGGTCTTAATTTGATTATTTGTTACATCTAAGATTACTATATATAATGCATAAAATATATAAAATAGCAGTCCAGAGAGTGAGTGGCTTAGTTGAGTTGATTCCAGCGATTCCACTCCTTCTTAAATTCTTGCTGCTTTTCCCCCCTCTTTGCACACTGCTGTTGATCCATGCATGTTCCAAGTGCATTCATCAAGACCATTGTTAGCGAACAGTGAATAGTTAAAAAGAACTGATTCACTTCAGTAAGCGAATGTGGTTCCAATCTGATCCCTTAAAGAAGCAGTTTTGCCCATCTCTAATCAGTACTAGTGTTAGGTACCAATTTTTCTTAACTTTAAAATTGATAAGTTTATATATATATATATCTCATAATCTCGAAGCACAGTCGTGATAGCTGAGTGGTGTGATGAGAGGACAGAGTTGATACCAAATTAAATTCAGCCAATTTTCATCTTTATTTGCAGATTTGCAGACACACTAGAATAATTCATTGCAGACAATATACACATTAATCATAGCAATTACGATAATTTCTTATATGCAGAGGTAAAAAGAAATTATGTCATTTCAGCAGGGAAGCATAAGTGGTGCAGATATGTTTGCATGGCAGAAGTCAGGAAAAAGGAATATAGTTCCTTGTGAACCAGAATTTATATTGCATAGCTGCAAATGTGAATCAAATGCCACGATTGGCTAATTTTACTTTTAGTTACCTTTTTCAAGCAGTGTTATGTAACAGAGAAAAATCTTGAATTTGGGAGAACAGATGAATTCAGGGGAAGAGTCCAAATTCAGAATGTTAATTTTAAGGTCGCTAATTATTTTTTTTAACAACTATCTATTTTGCTATATCTTACATATCCCCCCCTTCAAAACAGAGGTTGGGTGAGCAGGGAAGAAAAAGCATTGATCTGTGAACTTTGATGTGGAAATATAATACACAATTTATGATAAATTAAATTTCTTCCTCTTATTGTAAATGCACATATTTAATATAACAGAAAATTCAATGTAAAAACATAATAATATGATTCAATACTAAATAATACACTAACACTTTGACAATTAATTTGGCATGTCTTCTCTAACAAAATCAGTGTACCAACTTGCTGACAGTTCGGGGGTGCTTAAGTACAATAGGTCAAAAAACCTCAAGGTAATTGGTTTTTGGCATTGTACAATTGTCAAAGTTTTTCTGTTTTTCGTTTAAAAATCTTTCATATTACTTAATACAACATTATACAAAATTAAGACTGAAACTGAAGACAAATAACTTATATTATCAAGTTAAAGTCTTTTAATTTTGCAAAAAAATAAATAAATAAAAAATAATAATAATAATAACCAACAAAGAAACATTGGAAAATTTATCTTCCTCCCCCCAAATCAAAATTACCATAATTTATCTTTTAGAATCTCCATAATTATATTTTTAGGGAAGGCATTTTAAAATATACAAATTTTGTATACATCATTCATAAACACACACAACAAATTTCAAATCTTTCACTATTATTAAGACATTTAAAATTTTACTTATTTTTTACTAAACCTGAAGACCCCACAACTTTCTCTAAATACTAGCATAACCCTCATATTGGTTTATCAGTTGAGCAAACTGATGTTTATTCTTCACCAGTGCCCAACAGATTTGCCAAATTAGCAGTTACTGTAGAAAAGGTTTAAGGTAGAAAAGGTTTAGGTTAAAAAGGTTTCATTTCTCAGAGTTTAGGTTCCCAAAATAACTATGTCATCAGCGTTATGCATGCTTTGTGGCATAGATTAATCTAGAAATGATGCAGTCCAGAAATGTTATTATCATTTTTAGAATAAAGATGAAATAACCAGGTTAAAAATGATAAATTAAGAAGCTAATAATAAATTAAATATAAAGCTGATTACATATTTTTTTTTTACCTTACACACTCACACACACATATATTACATATATTTTAATGTACTATTTTACTTAAAAAGTCAACACTCTACCAATCATACCAAACTTTAGTCTTTTCAAGCTTTGTCATCAATTACCTATACTGCACATAGAAAGTGATACAAAACTTAGAAGGCAAACTACAAGAAATCTTAGAAAAAAAAAACAATTCACTTTCTCATTGTCATGAATTATAGTATACCTCCTCTAGTGTCAAGTTCTAAAAATTGCAAAAATACTCACATTTTATCTTAGTAATAGAGACACACCCTCCCAAATTATCTACAAAACTCACACCAAAGGTTTCCTTTCTAACCATTAAACTTTTATGCTGGCTAATATAGGAACCAACCAAACACAGCGAAGAAAATATGGACTGTCATTCAATCCACGATTTCACTGAGTCAGCTACACATTCACCTTTTCTAACTATTTATGGAAGATTTGAGTGCTAAGGAGTGGCAGAGACAACAATAAGAATGGTCAAGATTCAAATTACAGAGAAGTGGAAAAGAAGATTGGTTATTAAATATTGTAATGTTAATATTGCTATGTATTCTTATCAAAATGTTATGTTTCTTTTAAAAAATAATATTGTTATAGTTACCTGTAGTTTAGCCATGACACCTTTTCATTTGTTATGTTCTTATTAGTGTAACCATGTTGTTTGGAAATTTAATTATTCATATAATTTTACCCTCTAGATATATGAACGATAAAAGTAGTACAAAAAATGAGAAAGTATGCAAAGAAATATGATAATACATGAAAAGGATAAAGTTTATGCTTATTTGTGGTGCTTAGCTTCTATACAAAACTGTAATGGGTACCAAATATAGTTAATTTATATTTTTATTAATATAATTGTAATTACATTATATAATAAACATCATGTTTATGTTTTAAAGAAAAGATAATAATAAAAAAGATAAAAACAAATATTTCAAATAACCATATAACTGAAAAACACATACACTGTTAACAAATGAAACAATTTGAAAGACCAAAGATTAATACATCATACTTAATTTGTATGAATTTTTAAATATTCCCTAAAAATGATATTCTATCAAATTTCTATAATCTACTAGTTTTTCAAATAAAGATATATTGTATTACCTCAAAAATTGTTTCACCAGTCAAACGACTAAGAGCAGCAAATTCTAAAATCATTGTGCCAGCACAAGCGGTACATGTTTCTCTGACAACACCAAGCTTTGGAGACTTTAAACCATATCGAAGATTGATCTAGAAAATAAACATGATAATTTAAAAGAATGAAATGCGTAAAAAATTGCTAAAAAGCTGATAGATATTTTTTATTCTTAAATTATCAGGCATAAAGAGAAAAAGATATATTTTAGAAACTTAACAGTTTGAGCCACAAATACTTTTCCTGACTATTTTAATAATTTGGCAAGCAATAATAAATATGATGAATTGATTAAATACTTTATTGATACTATATCAGTTACTCCTCATTTGAGCTGTATTATCTGACATAAAGTACATAGGTTAATCCAAGGGCAGTTAAAATAACAGACATGAGAATGAAAAGCAATCCATATTATAGCAAACCATATTACTAACAAAGTTATAAACTTATACTACAAAACTACAAACTTAAACTACAAAACTTTCATAAACTTATATTACTAACAAAAAAGCACTATTAACAATTTATCTGTATTTTAGATTAGTTTAATGAGGAGAAAAAGTTCATTTGATTATGCAAATTATGGCTAATAATAGCAATTTTCTATGATTCTGAAATAAATGAGCTTTTTTCAGACAGGGCCTACTTAATCAGCAACTTAGTTAAACTCCATAAATTGGAAATTGTCTGCATATTAATAATATATTATATTCAACAAAAATCTATTTTAAAATGCTTAAAAAGGGAAGTACTCCTTCCATTTATAAAATAATTAGCAATTGACTTCTTTTTTTATATAATAAACCTTTAAAAAAGTGCGAAAAGATATATGTGATGTTGTAATGAAACCAACACAAGATGAAACCAATTCACTTTTTAGTCATGGCCGAGAAAAATTTTGCATAGATCTGACTGAAGGGAAAATCACAAACAGTTTGATGCTTAAAACAGCATTTTTATTTTGAAATGGAGCAATTCTGAATTATTTAAGCATAGAGACACCATGAAAATGGTTATGCAGCCAGTCAGTTCAACACGATTTTAACAAGGTCAAACCACTAGCTTTCAATGGTTTAATCCACTTGACCACTGAAGGACCCTGGCTTCATTGGAAAAGTAATATATGATAAAAGTAATGTATTTTAACAGGATAGCACACTCTTTACAATGTGCAAACTTTTCAAGAATGATTTGGGGAGGATGATAAAGATGTTAGAATCTTTCTCTGGTTTCCATATGTCTCATATTTCAATTTACTCAAACAAGCACTGCATGTGTCGAGAAAATAAATAAATTAACAACAGTTCCACGTTATAATTTACATAAATTAAAGTTCTGATGAAAACATTCTTGTACCAGTTATTATGTGACACATTCAAACATTATAGAGTGTCATCTCTTGGAGAGTGTTCAAGCAGACAAAGGAATAACAATGTATTCAACAAACAATCCTGATTTTGATCAATACAATGAAATAAATTCTGTACATTTTCTTGACTTTGTGAGAATGCTGATTTTGGATCCTCCCTTCCTCTATGGCTACAATGGATTTGATAAGATATCTTGAATTATTTTAATGTACTACACCCCTTAAATGAGTTGTTGGGGCAGGGGCTAGACTGGAATACTTCCATTTCCTGCCTTGTATCATTTCTGAATGCACATTTCTTTATCAGTACATAAATAATAGCTGTAGTTTCAGTAAAACTTCTTTCTGGTGCATTTGCAAATAATCATACAACAGTCTATGGGTTGCTTTTGGATGCATTTATTGTTAAAACAAAAGATTTGATTCAAATGATTCTAATACCTTGAAAAAATTTCAGTACGATGATGTAAGCAATGACACAGATGGTGATTTAGAAAATTTTAAAGAGCATAATGTTGAAGAAAAAGATAACAGCACAAATAAGACAAACCAAGATATGCAGAAAGTTATGATTACGTGATATGGCATGTTATTTTGTAAGAGAATATTAAAACGATCAGACAAGGAAAATCATTCCATCAAAGAAAGCTAAAAAGCCACTGTCCATCATGCTGTTACACATTTGGAGTAAAATGTCAAAATTACCTCCTTAACACTTTCCAGTAAATAACATATTATGAGTAGATTATTATAATTATTTTATTATACTAAGTAAATAAAAAGTTTCTAGAGTATCACATTCATAACAGCACAGGAAACTTGTTCATTTATAATTAAAATGTATATTTAAAATTGTTCATTTTAATTGCTTAAGTCTAATATAGTTACATCTTTTAACTAATTAATAATAATTGTGTATTATTCAATATGTATAATAAACTATTCTAAACATTAAAAAAGTATATGATAATTAAAACTTCACAGGAGCATTAATGAGCAAAGGTATCTCAATCTGATAGCACCTAATGAAGGATTAATATAATCCTTCATTTTATTCGAAAAGGAAAGGAAAATAAGATAATCACTGCAATAATATATGAAGTTCCTCCCTTTCATAAAAGATTGTTTCTTGGTTAAGACACAAACAAACTGTTTAACATATATAGCAATAAATATGAAAAAAAAAGAAAGAATACTTTGTAGAAGCTAAAAAACTCACTCTAGGATGAGGCACACCAGTGGAGGTATTGAAGGCGGGAATCAGCCTAAACCCAAGATCCCGAGCCATGCTCAACAGTTCTCCCCTGTACCAAAGCATTCGATTTAGATGTTCTTGAAGATATGAACCAAGTATATGCCCACTCAATAATCCACTGCATAAAAATATACATATATGTAAAATATAAAATAAGAAAATAAATTTCTAATAAATTTCAATAGCTCTTTAAATTTCTTTAGATTTTTATATGTACTCCTCCTAGCATCTGCAATGCATTTAAATTACTCTCAATTTTGATTTGAGAGATCAAGAGGGCATTTCCAGGTCAGTTCAAACATATGACTTAATAATACTAATGATATAGTTAATTAGGAACTTGAACTCAAAATTTCGAGAAATCTTTCTCTTGGTGAGCTTCCGCACTGGGTAACTGCATATTTTTGCTTCTAGCTCTTACAATTAAGATGCTGGAGTGCTGCTTTTCTTCCAATTCCAATATTGTCAAAAATATAGATGTTCTTAAAAGGCACGACTAGACTGCCAATGAATTGCAGCCTCAAATGTCAATTGAAATAAAGATATTTAATCTTCCTGGCTGTGAAGCTTACTTTTCAATATGGATCAACCTTCAGTGGCATCAATGCTTCTACATCAATATTGCGAAGTCTTTTTCATTACATAACTTAGAACATATATGTTTAATTTCTTAGGGTATCAAATAAATTAAGATCTTGATGATGCTAACATTAATTTACATTATACTAAGCATATGTCATAACAAAAACACTTATAAGTTTAAAAACATTACAAAAGTCAAGTACAAAGTCTGAGATCCAGACTCATGAGAAGCTCACAATTTTGGATTTAAGATCATCAATTTAAATCTAGTAAGACGACATGTGATGTAGAAAAAATATGTTCATGAAATAATGAAGCATTTGTGACATTAGAGGAACAAAAAGTTAAAAAAAAAAAGCTCAATATTTATTTGTTTGCTTAATAAACATTTCTTTTAGTACAAGTTTTTTAAGATGCTTTGCTTTTTGTGCTAATATTTTCCCTTTACTTTTATAGCTAGGCATAATTTCTTGTTCACGTTACATACTTCTGTCGTTCAAGTCCTGAAATTGCCATGTAGAGAATTCCCACTAAATTGTCATTCCAAATTTTTTCATTCACAGTAAATTGTGTTACTTTCGACAGTGATATTTTCTGGATTTAGAACCATACTACAGATTTCAATGTTCGTTCATTGATTGGAGTATTGTCATTGTAAAGGAATACATCTATTACATATTTTCATTTATTACCACTTCTACATAAATTCCATTGGCTGGAAAATTTCGCCTTTTGTTTGTGACATTTGAGAACCTTTCACAGCTATCATCATAAAGTTTACCTACCATCCACTATGATCTTCATCTTATTTTCAGATTAAATCTTCATCTTATTTTCAGTTAACATTGTGGCCACAAACAACTTGGCACATTATTTGCACCTATTTCAAAAGGTTTACATTTTTGACAACTTTGCAGCAAGAAGAAAGCAGCACACAGTAATCCAGCTAGGCCGAAGAGTAGCGAGTAAATGCGTTACGTTCAGAGTGAAATCTTAATTCAGACCAAGTTAGTTTTGGTTTACAATGCATTTTGATTGGATAGTTAATATTGCTATAAAATTACTATTGGCTATTTTCATTTACATTACCAGAATTATGTATGTCATATTGACATGGATTAATCCAGAAATACGCAGTGCAGTGAGTGATTACTATTTTTAGAATTCAGAAGGGAAATTTACCTTGCTAATTTAATCTTTTATGCACTTTATTTTTCTTACATATATATATATATATATATAAATAATACATAATACCCATGGTATTACTATTATAACTATGAGTTGTTTTCTCCACTGAAGATTGAGATTAGAATCTGCCCAATATGAATTTAAAAATGTTTCTTTTTTGCAGACATTTTGCAGCTAAACGAAAGAAAGAAATCTATTTAATGATGCTTTAAATAAATTCAGGTATTTTATATTTATTTAGCAGCCTACATAAGCAAAAAATACGTGCATTAAATTTCGTGATACTGTTAGAATTAGTTTCAGGATTATGCCAGAAAAAACTTCCTGAAATTTTAAAGTATGATTTACTAATAATAAATAAATTTAAAGCAAATTAAATTACAGGAATAACATTAAAATAATTAAAAACTGAATTACAATAATCAACGATACTTTGGTGAATATAGTTACATTAAATAGTTAGCCTAGGTGATTGATTACTGTTTTTTTACTTTACTGCAAAATGACAAATAAGGCATTTATTAAAAAGAAAAAAAAATGTTTAAAGGATTTTGTGGTAAAATCCTATATATGCTATGGCCTTGGCACGATTTTGAAAATTACTGCCAACACCAAAATGATCCATTTACTGCTCATCAAGACTTGATAAGAATGCATCACATCTTTAACGTTTCAGAAGCAGATTTACCTAATTTGTAACAAAATTTGATGGCATCCATCTAAATTATTCCATCTTAAAGCAAATTATTTTGTACCATGTCTTCTCAGTAAATATAAATGACTTCAGCATTTTGATATGCAAACAACAATATAACCAGTTTAAATTGCCTTTAATAAGAGTTAAGTTGCCACTTTTTCTAAACACACATTTACTCTTCCACTTTTATTGTTCGGTCTTTTAATTCGTCTGGTGACTTTATGGGTACACTTTCTTTTAGTTTAGTTATTTATTATATTTAGCTCTTTTTTTTGCATATACTTATATTTCTTATCTGAATCCTGAATAAATAAAATCAAATTTATGGTTTGTCTAATCAACAAATCAGTTAATCTTAATTCAAACAGTGTTAAATTAAATCTTTTATTTACAAAATCTATTTTTTGCAAATGGAAAAAAATTTCTGTGAAATTTCTCCTCAGTACAGTGGCTGAAGTATAATATCAGCATAAAAGTTTACTCCATATGCTGTTTGGTACTCAGTTACTAACATTTAAAAAAAAAAATTAGATATCACTGTATGAGTCATTTCTCAAGCTGTTTTGAGCTGATTGTCATGTGGTGATGAAAGCAACAAATAATAAAAAAAAAAATTCTTGATCAGTTTGGTGTCAGGGGTATAAGTTATTCAATAGGTGTAAAATCAGTAATGAACTTTGCTATTTTTTCAGTGTGAGTTGTAAGCAAATCAAAAAGGCAGCTATGGAGCCAAATTATTGATTGCACAGATTTGTGGCTGATAAATGATAAGGTTTCTCCAATATGGAGGTGATTTATTTAGTGTCAAATTAAGAATTCCTATACATGCTGTATTATGAAAAAACTGTGCAGGCCTCAAGCATTAAGAACATGTTAAAGTGAGACACTACTCTCAGAATCTAATTCCTTCTTCTTTTATGCAAAAATATTCTTTAAAAAAAACTGCTGTGGTCTAGATTTTATACTTTGTATTTCATATACCAAATATTGGCTGTTTGTTTTATAAAACTACCAATAACAACAACCAAACATGCAGATTCAAAGTAAATAGTACCACATATTAAAAATATAAACAGAGAAAACTATCATAATCCACTTATCTTGGGATCAAAGGGTGCGGTGATTAGAGAATTTAACAAATTATAGGTGTTGTCTTTATGAGTTTTGTGTAAATATTTCCTTTTCTAATTTTTAAGTTGACTTTGGATTGTGTGAGCAAAAATAACTAACCAAAGAATGTTCATATCTTAAGAACTGATGAATCATTGAATGTCTTCCAACATGACAATGCTCGGCTCCACAATTCAAAGAATGTTACATAAATGCTTACTGATGTTTTGTGTCATCCCGTACAATAATTCACTAAATGGCCTAGTTTGTATCTTTGGAGATTGGCAAACAGTACCTCAATAACGTCTTTACAAATAAACTTAATGACTTGAAAAGAAAAAAAAAAAAAAAAAAAAAAAAAAAAGAGGGAGAGAGAGAGAAAGAAAAAAAAGAAAAAAGGAATTTTTCAACTGCTGGACAGATGACAAAAAGTCACAGAACAAAATGTTGCTTATGTAGTTTAATAAAATTTTATTTTTTTGTACAGCTTTATTTGTATTAATCATCAAAAAGTTGCAGAGCTTTCCAGATGACCCAATAAATAAGCTTATACATTGCACAGAATGTAAATAAACCAGTTATGAAAAAGCCCAGTTTAAGTTTAGTTATTTAAGTTTGAACTCAATGACTAAAAAGTTGTGGGCAAGCAAATTATTTAAAAAGATAACCATATAAACTTAATACTGACATAGGAATTTACATCAAAAAGCAAGATTCATCCAAAGCAAAAAATCTGCAGAGATTCACAATTTACACTGACGAGCCAAAACATTATGATCATCCTCACATTTTTCAATGAACTCTTCTGGATGATGTGGAGGGCACGTGATTAAGTGGGAATGGTATTTAACTGCTGCTGGAAAAAGTAAGGAATCATTCTTGCACTTACTTTTGCAAGTGACAGAAAAGGCTGCTGACCTAAGCGAATTTTATATAGAGCAGACTATACTGGCTTCAAGACTCAGAATGAGTACTTCCAAAACTGCATGACTGGTAGGTTGTTCACGATCTGCTGTTGTTAGTATTTATGCAAAGTCGATAAATGAAGGTGCAGCCAGCAGTAGATGCCAAGGTGTTGGACATCCAAGCATCATCAAAGAAAACGGATGTCGGAGACTGTATCACTTGAGACTGTATCACTTGTAGAGCAAAACAAAATTGGTACCAGACAGTGGCTCAGCAAACAGCCCAATACAATAATACAATACAGGTCTATGTGCAAGTGTTTTGGAACATTTACTTCAGCAGACACTGTAGTATATGGGACTACACAGCAGACATCCCACTCATGTACCTCTGTTGACCAAGAGTCATTGTCAACTATGCCTACAGTGGGCCATCTTCCATATGAACAACTGCTCTCCCCCTGTTAGCAGGTCATACACATGCTGGTGGTGGCAGCATTATGCTTTGGGAGACTTCCTCATGAGTGACCCTGGGACCCTTAGTTGTTGTGGGGGGGGACTTACCTGAGGCAGTTGCTTGGTCAGATGAATAACGATCATGTTGATGGTCGTGTCAAGGTACGCCGTCTTCCAGATGAATAGTCGCTTCCCCTATACAGCATGTCATACATAGGCTGGTGGTGGCAGTATTATGCTTTGGGGGACGTTTTCATGGGTGGCTGTGGGACACTTAGTTATGGTTGAACAGACCATGAAAGCTTCAGACTAACTGACTTACCATAAGTTGAGTTGCTGTAATGCCTGTTAGATGACTATCAGAATTTGCACTCAATTGATGGAGCATTAAATTGCTCTTAGGCCAAACCAAAAATCTCTACGCAATATTAATATTTGTAACAGAATTTGTAAAGTTACTTTGGAGGTTGGATATTTGTTACCTGTGGTTCTTTTAAAGAGACCCTGCCAAGACTTTGACTGTGCTGAAAGAGGAGTTTAGCAATGTTTTATGCATCGTAATTTTGAGGTTACAGAGAACATTTATTTTAGAAGTCAGTGGTAACTTCTGATTATAACTGCAGATGAATTGCACCCTTACATGGTGTCTATTTTCCCAAGTGGAAATGGAATCTTCTAACAGAACAATGCATGTCACAAAGTTTGAATTGTGTTGGTATGGTTCAAGGAGCGTAAGGATGAATTCATATTAATGTCCTGGTCACCTAATTTGGTAGATCTTATCCCGATAGAGCACATTTTGGATGTCATGGAGCAGCAGCTCAGGGCTTAAATACCACCATGTTGGAATACCTTGACTTCATAGACCTGGAAAGTATGACCGCTGCTTAGACATTTGGTACAACCTGTCTCTAGTCATCTATCAAGAACTTGTGACATTCATGCCAAGAGAAGTTGCTATTTCACACGTCAAAGGTCGCACAATGCATTATTGAGTAGGTGGTCATAATGTTTTGGCTCTTCAGTGTATGTTTATTATAAAAAGGCAGCACTGATATTCACAGAAAAAATATGCTAACTTCTATTTAAAAAAACTTAAATAAACTTGTCTGCAGCCAAATATTCAGTTACTGATAAAAAATACTTAATTGACTTTTTTTTACTATGCATTTAATTTAATCATTTATAAATCTTAATTGTTTCTCAAAAATAAAATACATGATTAGCAACATTCTTTTCAATACACAAGTTATTATAACTGTAAGCATTTAGTCATTTTATGTAACAAGTGTTTAAATATAAAAACGTGATATCAAAGGCAATTATTTACAATTATTTTTTTTTTTAACAGCCAACCATTTGCCAAACATTATAATGCAGAAAATGGAAGCTTTACACTAACTTCTTGATTTTAAGCAGTAACTGCTCTAAATTATAAATTATTCTGCACAGTAAACATAAGCTGTTAATTGTTGATAGTTTATAAGCATTTTCATGTTTAATAACACTTCCCTACCAGAAACACAACTGCAGTCAATCTCCATCTATGTTACAGAAATTATCTGAATTACAGTGCTCTTACACAATACAAAGGTTGATAAAAATATAATAAATGATAAAAATATAATAAATGTAGCCATAAGCATGGGATCCTCCTTTTATGCCTATTATAAACACTGGGAACTTTCTTTTTAATTATTAATTGTTAAAGACTTGCTAGTTCAGCAATACTCTCTCTCTCTTACACAAAGGAAACAGGAAATGAAAATTCTAACAGTCACCATATGAGTTTATTTTATTAATCCAAACTAGTTACACCTGTTGAATACATTATGCAAATGCTACAGTTTGAGCCATCTGCAATTTAGATATACTTAAGAATCTGAATCCACCTGTTAACACAGAGGAAAGGAAATTTTTCAGTGTTTATTGGTTTAAACTATGAGCATTACAACAAGAATTTAAAATGATGATTCTAATATCTTGAAGAAATGTTAGATGAGGGAAAAGCAGGTTAGAATTGCATTAATATTTTGAAAAGTTTGCTCATTGGGGTGAGGTTAATTTCTGAGGTTTCACTGTGATGACACAGTTTTAAAGCAGCAGAATAATAAACAGAAGACTAGGCTTGGGTTTGCTCTCAAATTAAAATTTCTATAGATTGCAGAATTTATTGGTCAGATGTAGGAAAGCAGACGCAGAAGCTCAAGTGTAACTGAAATCTAAAACTTTAGTATATGCTGTTACAGAGAGGAGGAGATTGGATTGCACAAACTTAGCCTCAAATTAAGACACAACAGTCAATAATTCATTGTTTGTAAGGCTTAAAACTATTTGATTGTAACACTTCTAACTATACACTACTTGAACTGCACACTTCACAGATGAATCAAAATTCAGTCTGCAGAGTGATAATCAATATATTTTGTCACAAAAAGGAATTGGCACATAATATCAAGTAACTCATATAGTATTCTTTTGCTGATGATGGTGTGGAAATGAATTTGTTTTAGCAGCCAAGCTGATCTTGAAATTTTTTAAAGTTACTATATTATGGTAGAAGGAAGGCATTATGATAAATTCTTGAACATGATACATTTTTTTTTTTTTAAAGTTGCAATATCTTTCTAATGGTTAAGTTGCAATCTTTTTCTAATGAAAGAAAGTGTCCTCAAAATATGGCTCATATGATATGAATTATTATATACTTATCAAAAGCATTCAGAGAATGTTGCAGCCATCATATGCTCTTTACTTAAACCCCACTGAAATACCTGGAACAATATAAGAAAAGTTGCAGCATCTAATAGATTAACTCAAGCATAGTTAAGAACCCAAATATATTCTGATATTAAAATCACAATTATTGCTTTCCAACTTCATAAATTGACTGCTGGTATGAGTTACCCAGCTGCATTCATATGAGAAGAAGCCAGACAGCTTCCATTCAAAATCATAAATTCTGTTTCAGTCATTTTGTGTTACTATGTTACTACTTTATTTTCATTAATTTTTTATGTGCACATTCTTTTTCAAGGTATATATAACACACAGAGGTCTATTGTATATTACTGTAAAATTTAATGTCTGCAACAGGTCTCCTTATTTATATAGCATACTTATATTCCAGTACTTATATTTCAGAGGGAAGTAATTTTGCAATGCAAATAGATTTTATCATAGTATATTATATTATATGCAATACTTTATTATATTATATATAATACAAATTGATTAGTGACAGTAAAATTAAAAATATTTTATATATATTTGTAGAATTTCACATACCCCAACATTCTAATGTTAGTTTCAAAAACTGAAACTACAACATCACTGTCAAAAGATACATCTTTGATCACCTTCTTAACAGCTCGTTCAAACTCATCAAAATCCCCTAATACCTAAAAAGAAAAATAATATATTTGATTATTATGCAAAAAAATTATTACAACTTCAAAACAGCAATGTATGAACAATAAAAACAGAAAGAACTTACCACCAATGTATCCAAGGTATCAACCAAAGTTAAAGAGAAGCTGAAAGACAAGGTTAATTGAATTAATTACAAAAAAAAAACTCATTAGGACTATCTATCTGGGGAAGACAAGGGAAGGGAAGGAGTATTTGATGCAGAAATTTCTAAATAGAATTATATGAAAAACTGCCCTGTAAAAATCAAGACAGAAGGCAATGATATTTCGCAACACCACTAATGGCCAACATATATAGGTACAATATAGGGACGGGCCAGTTTGACATCTGTGTAAACAGGTTTGCACACAGCACAAGAGAGAGCAGTGTAAGACTGCCAAAGTAAGAAAATCAAAATGCCATTCGGAACATATTTTTTCAGTATTTATATTCTTGAATTCTGAGACTTGAAATCTATTACAACTTAACAATAAGGGTACTCATGCAAAGCAACAAGCTCAGCAAAGTAAATTTTCAGGGGCATGTTGACAGAAACCTGCATGTGTATTGTAGTACAAGTTAACATGGACAACAGCATACTCATACAAAGCAAGAAGTTCACCGAAATAAATTTTCAAGGGCATGTTGTTGAAAATCTACAAGTAATCTGCCCTTCACCAATGAAAAAACACATAGTTTAAAATTTTATTTTTTTGGCATGTTAAATAAAGACTCCAGCAAAGCACACATTTCTACTCAAACAAAGTAAACTCTCTACCAGAACCTAAAATTTCTGCCTTCTGATTGGTTACACAGGATTAATTAAAAGCAAAAAACAGAAGTTTTAGCAAAATCATATTCTTCATTACACATATCAAGGTATTTATTTAAAATAGAAATAAGGTAAAAATTATTTCATAACAAAATGAAAACAATTCTGATTTTGATTAGCCCTTATTTAAATATAAAATTAACAAAAAGACAATATTTTGTAATGTATGTCATTACCATTAAATCTACAAATTTTCGGAAGTTCATGACAATGAAATATAAATTAACAGAAAATTGCAACTCTGGATATGGCTGATTAGCTGCTTTGGGCAAAATTTGAAGTTATACAGCCATACAATTTCATACACATTTGGACAGAAATAAAAGCATTCATTAGCTTTATTGCTGGTGGGTTTTACAGCCCTAGAAAAATACCACTAAAAAAAAACCATAACATCCTGGTTTTATTTATTTATTTTTTACTAAGGGAAAAAAGGGTGAAAGGATCTTACTCTTTATTATTATTATTATTAGTATTATTATTTTGAGTTATGTTAAGATAATCTTCTGATAGTCAATATAAATCTCATCCTTATTATCTACTGCTATTGTTAAGTAAATTTACTTAATTAATATTAAATATTTATTAAAGTGAATTCTTCACATGAAAATAAGATTTAGCTCTAAATCACATGATAAAATATTACAGCAAAATTAATGAAAAAAGAATGCTGCACCAAATACAATGTAGCATCAAACAACTTTTACAATAATTACAATAATTTCATAATCATCACCCTTTTACTGGTTTCTGTTTGCCTCTGAGTTTTTCTTACTGGTTTCAAAATGCAGCATAGAAACCAGTAAAACTTTCTACTGGTATCCATAGAATTCTGTTGGTCGCTACTGAGTTTTACTGGTATATCTGATACCCATACAACCAATTATGAACCTGGTGGTTCTGGGGACTCCGGAAAGGTCACTTATTGGCCGGCCTGGGGTTCTGGCATGTCTTAGAGCAGGGTGGTACTAGTAGCCTGGGGGTAGCGCCCTGGGTATGCTGGGTAATGACCCCCTGCGACGGGCTCGCCCGTTCGACTGGTGGGTAGCAAATTGATGACCAGTGACGCGTTGCGCCTGCCTCTCAATGGGCCGGGAAAGAGGTTGAACCTCGGCCTCGGTTCGGCGGGGGGTAGGACCTGTAGTGCAATTAAGTTTGCGGAACAGGGAATGCCAATATATTGTTGTTGTTGTTGTTGTTGTTGTTGTTACCCATACAACCAACATCAATGTCAGAACTTTCTACTGGTTTGTATTGGTTTATGTTGACTTTTACTGGTTTTCTTACTGGTATCAATATAATAGAAATAGATGGCAAATAAATCTTCTGTTGGTTTATATGGGTTTATTCTAATTTTCTAACTGACATCAATAAACTTCTAACAATGAAATTAATTCTCCTAAACAATGAAATTAATACTGGTGTCAGTAAATCAAAATTCATTGGTATTCTTGTTGTCTACTGATTATTTTAAATTATTTATTTATTTCACTGATTTGGATACTGTTGAAAATAAGGTTATTTCTGTTTTGTAACCAATAGAAAGCTTTAAAGTTAAATAACATACAGTGAACCCTTTCATCTTCTCTAAGACGATCAGTATTTCTAAGAATGAAAATATGATCTCTTTAAGACCATCAGAGTAACCTGAAAATGCAGGTAGTCGTTTTAGAGAGGGTTTTCACTATATATACTCACTTATTTGATTTCTTAAAAACTTTTGTCGGAAACAATAACAGTAATCATATACACCACACACAGCGAGGTCTCTCTCAGGCGACCAGCCACACATAAAAATGCATCTTTGCAAGTGTTTGCCTTACAGAGGTGATGCTCAATACCAATATATACTTATGTTCTCAGGAATAAATTTATCTTTTAGAGGTGGTCGTGTTAGAGAGGTTGCATCTACGAAATGAATCTCTCTAAGTCGACCAGCCACACTTCCGGAATTTTCTTTTCTTTTTTCTTTCTTTTGCAATAAATAATCTACAATATTACAATTTTTACTATGTTTTACTTTTTAAATGTTTATAATGAAAAATAAAATACCAACATTGACTGTGAATATGAAATAATATGAAAGGAAATAACAATAAAGCCATGCACGTGTAATCATGTCTAATGCATTCAGTGAAGTTTTTTTGACAGTTAAATAGTTCTGAAATGGATTTTCTGTGCGTGAAATTGATTTTCCATCTTTACTTTTATCCTAAAAAGCAATGTGCTTAAAGACTGAAAAGTGATAATTTCAGATTTGATAATTTGGCTCAGTGTGTTTACATCAGATGCACATTGCATTCTATTAAAACTGTACTTTTGAAATTTTTTTTGATAATAATTTAGAAATACTTTTTAAAGCTTGTTCATGTAGATCTTTATCATTTGAATATTATATGCTAATAAATTTGAGCATACCTTAAAAAAGATATTGCATGATTCAATTTTCAATTTTTCGACTAATGTGATGTGCTTGAGCAGAAGGAATATTTTTTTATGTCTTAAATGTACTCATTATATTTCGCAAACAAAAAAAGTAAGTTTTTTTAAATGAAGTAAATATTGAAATATTTAATGTGTGTATTACTTATTGAATAAGGAAGGCAAGACATACAGGCCAAGGAATCTTTTTTGCATTACTAAAATTGTGTGAAAATTTAGATGATCATAGTAACTTACTTTTTTTTTTTTTTTTTTTTTTTTTTTTTTTTTGTTTTTTGTTTTTTTAACTTTCTTTTTGGTCTATATTTCTGTACAAGTATGAGACTAGAACCACATTGTTACATTAAATATTTTGTGCTACTTTCTTAAAACACATATAATCAAACATTTTTATGCATATTTTAATTTTCATCATTATTAATTTTATGAAGAAAATTTCAAATTTTTTTTTTCATAAATTGTTTTTGAAATAGGGTTGTGAATAATTAATAGAGTTTATGTAATATTAAATATGCTAGTCTTATATAAAATATGAATTATTTATTGGAAAAAAATTGCATTAAGTGAAACCTCATATAGTGGTTATTTTCTTAGATAACCACCTCTGACAGTGACACATTTGTCAGGAACATAATTAAATAACAGTACTTAAAATCACTGATAGTTTTGTAAGGCTACAAGAAACTGGCATTATCTGGAATTGTGGAGTTAATTGTTTTAGGAAAGTTTCACTGTATAATCAGTTGATTTAGGTATAATGATTTTTACGTGGATATGAATTTTGCATAATTGAAAGGTTTTACAAGACAGTTAAAACCAAAGCTTTTCAAATCATGAGTCTTGTATGGGCATTGTTTTAGCCAAACATAGTTAGAGTAATATTTAAGCATTATTTTCTTTCATTAGTTATACCACGGAAATGCTTGTTACAATTTTCTGCATTAAATTTATCTGGTTGTATAGATATTAACGTAAAAACTGTTTGTAAACAAATGAAACTATATGTGCTATATCTGCTTAATTGTGATGACAGTAATTTTAACTGTGTGTATAAGGCTGTGTAGAAGATTGATATTACTAAATGCTGCACTACATGAATTTCATATGGCAGTCTAAATACAGAAAATGCTCAGCAGAAAGTGGAATTTTTATAGTATATAATCTACGTTCAATAGCAATGGCTATCTTTTCAGTACTTTAAATTTTACTTTTTAATTTTACTATCTAGAAATTTTACAGTTCAAAATAGTATTTCTATACAGTTTTTAAAGTATTTTTTCTGCAATAGAAATGTAAATAACTTACACCGAAAACACTGAGTTAAATTTATTCCAATAATGCAGCGCTTTAATTAAATTGTTCCTTGGTCCGAAAACACTGAGTTAAATTTATTCCAATAATGCAGCGCTTTAATTAAATTTATGTTCCTTGGAGATGATATATGAAACACCTTTTGTAATAATAAATTATTTATTTATATAAATATACAATATGAAAGTTAATTATTAAGCATTTTTACATCGAGAACTAGATGTTGTATAAATACCTATTATGTTATAGATTTTATTTATATTAAGTCTGTGGAAGATTATACAACACTAAAAGTGAGATACGGAATAAGATATTATACACTATGAAATATTTTCTCAATTCCCGAACTATGGATTGAGAATTGGTATTTGTTGAGTCATGTAAATTTTTTAAAGTTTGGTTTGTTACAATATATTTTATTGCATATGGGGTATTTTTAAGTTTATTATATTCTTATATTGAGGTTTCATTTATATTCTGACAGTATATGTATCCAAATGATCAGAAGCTTGTTGTTGCATGTTCCTTTATTTAATGACCAAGATAATTTACTGTACATTTATTTACAATTTATTTACAAGCTGTATGCCACCTGGCATGTTTACAAGCGTTATGCCCCCTGCCATGTAAATTGATACATCATATTAGTTTTCTGCCACTTGGCAGATACGATGTGATTACATCAATTAGCGGTAATACGTCTGAAATATTGGTCTCTAAGTGTCCGCTCTCTTTACATTCTGTAACGCAACTAACTCTTTGTGCGGTGCGCCCTCTCGGTACAAATCACCGCAATGACCGAGGAGGCCAAAACAGACAGATACAGGTAACGTTCAAAGTACTGTAAAAAGATGGTTGACACAGTATATGTATATTATTATTTCTTCACTACATTATATTCTAGGATTCAAATTCCATGCAAAACATCTATGTGTATGTGTGTCATAATAAACTGCAGGTTGTTGCTATCGGTGGTAATCGAATTTTGAGGAGGTAGCAAACATGCTAAATTTAAACTCTTTGTTAAATTTCTAATAATCAAGTCCCTTATTCTTTTTACTTGCTTCTTTACTTAATATTTTTGCTTGTAATAGTGTTTCTCTTCCTGAAAATTAGGGTTTTGTCTAGTTTTGTTTAAATCCGGTTTAGTGCATTGTCGGTAACTTATAATTTAAGCAGACGCTAGGAAGTACCATCCTTTGACAATACATTTCTCGCTATATGTATACAGTGCAAAACATATATATGCAATGAGATACACTATTATGTGTATATATTTATAATCAAAGTCATGATTCGCAACCATCAAATATATATACATATATCATTCGATGGTTGTGAATCATGACTTTGATTTATCTTTCTATTATTTTCAAAATTATCTAAAGGAAGTTTAAAATTTTGTAAAGAGAATTTATATAAATATTTTGTAATATGTTTATAGGTACTGATATGCATAGAGAAGGAAGGGGCTTGTAGGCTTCTAGATATTTATAAAATTTTATTTTCTTTGTATCGAATTTTATTTAAAATTACTCTGTATCTCTCCCCCCTTTTTAGGTCTGTACATTTCATCACTGCTAATTGTGTACTGCTGGTTTATGCTTATAATTATTAGTTTTTATGGAAATTTGATCTACAGTTCTATTTTTGTTTATTGTTTTTTATAGGGATTCTGCATATGGATACCAGTTCTATGTACGGATACTCCACTATGGTATAATTCTATTGGTTTTGTTTATGGATTTTTGTCTACTGCTTTGTGCAGTGGCTTCCCCAATGGGTACCTGCATTAGTCTGTAGATTTTTGTGTACTGGCTTTTACAGAGATTTGGCCTATGGATATTCGCATAGGTTTGAGTTTTTGTCCACTGGTTTTTATCAGGAATAGACCTACGGAATATCCATTTTTTAATGGAGATTTGGCCTATGGATACGCATAAAATTCTGGTTTCTGGTTATGGGTTTTACGAGGGATTTTGTTTATATTACCCATATATTCTACAGATTTCTGTTTATGGGTTTTTTTGGGTTTTTACAGGGATTTGGCATACGAGTAGCCATACAGCTTTATGGGTTTGTACAGAGATTTGGCCTATGGGTACCCCTACACTCGTACAGGTTTTTACAGGGATTTGGCCTACGGGTACTCATACAGCTGTATGGGTTTTTATGAGAATTTGGCATATGGGTACCCGTACAGATGTACGGGTTTCAGTCTGTGGGTTTACGGGTACACGCAGA
This sequence comes from Stegodyphus mimosarum, assembly GCA_000611955.2. NCBI lineage: Eukaryota > Metazoa > Arthropoda > Arachnida > Araneae > Eresidae > Stegodyphus > Stegodyphus mimosarum. The sequence goes on along the minus strand of KK112715.1, from coordinate 890,786 downwards.
ACTGTATGGGCACCCATAGGCCAATTCCTCATAAAAACATTTTATGGGTTTCTATGGGGCATTTTTAGCAGGGCAGAACTTGGCAAATCTTTGGGGAAACTTGAATAAATTACCTACAATAGTAAACTTAATAGTCTCTAGTATGTATGCCAACCTTTAAATTTCTATAAATATTTCTTGTCCTTCATTTGTTAGCTTTTCTTCTTCAATTTATTGCTAGAGTGAGTGATATTCTACCTGCATTTTTTTAAATTTATATTTTATCCATAAATAGGTTAACTGCTTTCAATTTGCCATAGATAAAAAGACCATTCTGCCTCAACGAAAAGAGGATATTACACACTAGGCTTTGATAGACCAAACATGGAATGAAACCGAAATTACATGGAGTGAAAAACAATCTTACATGGTTTTGTTCAGTTACACAATGCCTAAAAATGAAAAGCATTCATGATAGAAATTTATTTCAAGGATCAAAGCTTTCTCTTTTAAATATATTATGTTATATTTACTATTAGTGAAAAGAAATTATATCAATCAAGAAGTGATATCAAGAAGTGATAAGTTAATTATTTGTAATATAATCGCTGATTGCAATAATTTTGGACGCAATTTGGTCAAAATGTCTAGTCAAACACACTAAATGTGGAACTGAAGGACCAAATCAAATTGTTAAAATTAGCAGGTCTCTTTGAATGTAGCTAAAACTGCATCAGAAAGATCATACGTAATTATACTTATAAGCATCTGTAGTATGCCCACTAAGAGTATGCCCTTTTGAGATTACTGCAGAATTAAGGCTGGGACAAATTTCTAGAGTTTAGACTGGTTTCTTAGCAAACTGGTTCCTAAAAATTCATCAGTACCAAATTATAAACTGAATACATTTGAAAATATTTTAATGAAACAAATTAATAAAACCAAATTAATCCATAAGTTATCAATAAGTGTAGATGACTGCTGCCAATGACCTACGGATTTAATAACCTATGCATAGCATTCACAGATATTGAGTGGCATAGTAAATTATTGAGAAGTATGTGCACTGCTTTTAAATCACTCAGTTAGTTAAGAAGAGTTAAAATTTGAAAGATAAATAAAATACATGTTATGTGAAATAAAAGCACTCGAATAAGAACATGCCAGAACATATTAAAGATAAATTGAAGATCTTATATTTCATGCAGTGGCAACACTCGCCAAGTTGTACAGATCACAAATGGTCTCATTACTGCAATGGAAATAATGTAACATTATATAGCATAACATGACATAATAACCTAAATAATTTGGAAAGAATGGGCTAAAGCTTTCTCTAACATCCAAAAAAGCTTTTCACATAATAAATTCAGAATAAAAATTGGCTGTATATTTTTGCTACATTATTTGATTATACAGTGACATTACAAATAATATCACAATATAATCATACATTGTGAATAAGAAGTTAATTTTTACTAAATTTACATGCATTTGCCATTTATTATTAGCTCCTTGGGAAGTTAACATAATTTATTTCAGAAACATGAGTATATATACTATACTGAAGTGCAAAAATCAAGGTTTACTTTCCCAAAGCATCATCAACATCACCCCGATTTGGTTCAATATCACGATACCTGCCCTTGCAACTCAGAGGCATAAGTTCATCTGCTGGATATGCATGATCCTAAAAGAAATGTACATCTGTAATGATTATTCTATGCACAATATAATAAGCATTTCAGCAAAATACCTATAGAGCTTCAATATAAACAGTGTTCAGTTTTTCAGAAAAAAAAATGAAACTGAGAGGTTTATATATAGTACAAAGCAAAACATTTATTACTAATTTATTGATTTCTATGATTAAAAAAAACTAGCACAAGCACAAAAACCAATAAATTTTCCTTTGTTGGACAGTCAATAATTATTTCAACTTTTCTTTACCAAAATTATTTGCAAATTCAAAAACGTATGAATTATATTTAATTGAAAATACCTAATTATATTTAGTTGAAAATACTTAAATTATATTTAATTGAAATACCTTCATCAAAATCTGTGAATTTTAGTTAAAGCTTTTTATTTGAAATATTGCGATCTCATAATGTTTACGCATTTTGACTCTTTCTTTTCTCCCCCCACCACACTAATTTCCTCGATAAATGGCGCTAATAACCTTAGTATCATATATTGAAGATGATTTATTGAGCATAATAATTTGCTTCTGAAAGATGGGAAATTATGTCATTTATTTCTGCTAACGCATTTCACTTGAAATTAAATTTTCAAGGGTCGAATGTTATTAAGTAAAGTTTTATAACTTGGATGAAATTAAAGCAAGAAAATATATTATTCAGTTTGCTTTACAATTTAACTTTTACAAATTTTTAAGGAGGGTGGAAATCTGATACCTTTGAATGAAAACATTTATATAAGATATTTTTTGTATGGAGATGTGATATTTTATTAGAAACTAATATTCCTAATAAACACTCATTCAGAAAACCTTGAAATCGATTTACTTTATTTCACCTAAATCTTGCCCCCACCCCAAATTGATGATCATTGTCTATGTTTTCAATGCCGCAAAATGCGAAATACCAAACTAAGAAAACGAAAATTAACTTGTTTCCTTAAAAAAAAAAACTTACATTCTCTTACTATAGGTAAGCAAACAGGGAGGAATCATTCAGTTACATTCTCAGGAATATCAAATAACACTATTCCCACCGAAATTTCTTCTAACACTCTGCTTTCCATTATTTAACCAAAGAAAATGAAGGCAGCAAAAAAACTTGTTGGATACATAGCCATTATCACGGAAAACCCGAAAGACACGATTAAAAGGTTCACGTCAAGAAAAAACGTGCAAGAGATAGACATAAAAAACACAACCGGCGGTCTGAGAGGAAAAAAATTCAATTCTTTCGCAACAAATTTCCTCCCAAGTCTTTTCCCAAGGGAGCTAGTACATGAAACAATCCTATACACAGGTGGAGAACATTGGATAAGAACAAATCGAAAAAGCAGATTCCAATCTAATCCTTTCTGCTACCTTAAAAAGAAGATATATATGGGAAAAAGAAAGCTCATCGATGGTCTCGGTGAAAATTCCACCCACCTCTCTTCCTCACATTCCATCTCTTCCCATTTGAACAGCAAAACTTTTCCTTCCCCCTGGTCTATTTCTTTTGACTTTCGATGATACATAAAATGCGATCGCATTTCTCATGTGACTGTCTCTAAGAAATGGCAGAAGTAGCAGCACAAAAATAAATCAAAATTTCCTGGCAAGGAATAGAAAGCGTTGGCTGTTGCTAAGACAGCAAAAAGTATGCTTCATGCAAACATAGCAAAGGGACAAGAATACGAGAATATTTGTGAAATAATTCAACCTTTCTGTATTTTTGTTTAATCGAATATGTAGCCGCGTACTGTATCTGTAATTGTGTATTTCGTCTATTATGTTGCAGACCTTTTAATTCATAATTGACCAATTTTTGATTGGTTTATTTGATTAGGGCAAACACCCGAGAGGTATCTGCCTAAGGGGATGGATGCCTTTGTAGAGGACCTTCTAAGGGAAACTGGCTCGTATATGCTTTACACATGGGGAAAACCATGAAAACACCGCCGGGATTCGAGCCCCGGACCGAAGTACCAATGATTGGCGACTTTATCGCTCGGCGCTGGTGGGCACCAGTATTTGAATTGCAAGCAGAACTGCAGAGATGTGGGTAGAAACCATCCTATCAAGTCCTAACGATAAATTTAGGGGCATTTAAAGAGTATTCGTCAACCTCGTGACATTTAGGAAGTTTATGGAAAGCGCATTTTCGAAGCCCTAGGATCGATTTTTTCCAGTCTTCCAGAAGTGCTTACCCTCCTCTTTGAGGAGGGCAGTAAATATCGTTTTCTTTGGAACCATGAGTTAGGTATCAGGTAGGTCAGAATCTGTGAGATTTTTGCCACAGAACAAATCGACCGTAAATACCATTTTAGAGTTTATTTTGTGACCCATTTTTGTGATGCTATCTTCTTTGCAAGTTATCGAGAATTTACCTTATCTCTGTTTCTTTCTGTTTCTGTGATGAGCTGCTATCTATTTCAGTAAAATTCAATTTCTGCCTACTCATGTGGCACAATTATTAAAAAGATTTCTACGAACCCGTAGCATGTCACAATACTTTAAAAAATATTAGGGTTAATTTTTTTGTTGCATGTATGTTTGCGTATAGTGTATATCATACGTGAGTGGGTGTATAGTGTACGTGTTTGCATACTTGTACAACACGTGCACAATCACACATCATATAAGCGGAGTTCTGTAGTGTATATTTGCTCAGATGCTCTTTCGGCCTTACAGTGTTTGAATAATCCAGAGCCTAGCAATAAACTCGTTATTGAAATAAAGGATATTTACGATAAAATTAGGAAGAAAAACAGCATATTTTTTCATTGGGTCAAGGCACATATTGGTGTTACCGGGAACGAGAGGGCGGACTTGTTGGCAAAAGAAGCAGCCCTGGGAGAAGGCGATATTTGTGTTGATATTAACGATTCCAGAAGAATTACAGTGAGAAAGATGAAGGAAAATATAATTGAAAAATGGGCTCGGGAATGGACTAATTCTAATAGAAACAAAGGATATTTAAAAATTTTAGAAATAAAACGAAAAATGAATATTATAAATAATATAGATACAATACAGGTTATAACAAACCATGGCAGATTCCCGGCCTATTTGAAACGATTTAATTTCCAGGTAAATGATCAATGTTTAATATGTGGAAAATATGGTAATGCAGCACATTTTATGGAAGAGTGTAAATTAACAGAAAGGGTTCGGAAGAAATTTGGTGTTATAAATGAGCAAAACATAAAAGAAAGAAGTCGATATTTGAATATATATGCAGAAGAGATAATGAGAATTGTAAATGAAAATAAGACTGAAATAGGCATAGTGAACTGAGGATCTTTGAAAAGAAAAAAGGTGGGGAATTTTTTTTTTATTATTTATTATTTTTTTAATGTGTTGTATGAATGAGTTATGTATTGTCCTTTTATTACTTTGCTAACCGTTTTTGATTATGATTTTCCTAACTTCGTTTATGTGAGTGCGAGTTTTTAAGAGTTTAATGGTTTGCAACTATGATTTATACTTGCTTGTTTGGTTTATTATGTTTTCGTTTTCTATTTTAACTTTTTAAGTTACTTGGAGCTCGGGCCTGGTTTCCTGGAGGTTTTTTTGGAAAAGAATGAAAACTGATTTTATGCTAATGGTTTAGTTTTGGATTTCAGGTAGTTGGAACACAGATGGCTCGTTGGCTCTTTGTTTTTGGCTGGAGGGGCCTGCTCATTATTGGTCATAAGGCTGGCTTTGCCAGCTAGGGGCACCTGGGCTGCGCCCTATATCAAACAATCAAACAATCATATAAGCAACCTTCAACTTACGTAATAAACGACCTACGTAAACTCAAAATTACGTAAATGCGCAAATAGCATTCAAACTGAAATTTACAAGTTAGAAATAAGGTCTCAGTAAAAAATTCCTTCTTTTCCTGACCTATACTTCTTGCTTTCATACAATATTCGTGTGGCTATTCGCGTAGCAAACAGTGGTCACGTAGTGAGTAGCTTAACACCATTGGAGTTCGTTATCTACCCTTAAACACCCTTCAAATGAATTTGAAACACAAACTGAATGTTCTCGTTATAAATCTAAAATACAAAAGTCTGCAATTACTTTAGAAGAAAATAACTCACATGCATAAAGTCGGGAAAATTGCATTAACAATAGTTCGGGATATTAAATCGACCTATTTCGACAATGAATATGGTAGTATGAAGTATAACATTCAAATTACTGAAGGCATGAAGGGGGTTTGCGGTATTGTTGAAGAGCGCAATTACTAGCAAGAAGAGGCTAAACCCGATTTCAGAAATGGAGAAATTATTGTTTCACTTAATGGATGATCAGAAATAGAAGCAGATACCACTGAATTTCCTGATTATGTATGAGAAAGCTATGCTTCGCATAAAGATTGACACAAGGTCCTGCGTAAGACAGCTAGTGCACATTCAAACGCGGCAAGTAAATTTCCCGCAGATAGAAGTAATTGAGGAAGGGTAAACTGGCCTGAGCGAAGATTTAATGTTGACGGAACGGCTCTGTTTCGGATTACGAACGAAAGTATTTTGTCAATAATTGAGCCGCCAACTCCAGACATTAAGAAATCTAAAACAAAGAGAACAACCGAGGCTTTAAGTTGACAAACATGGAGCTAGCAAAAGTAGAATCCATGGTTCCGTAAACCGCAAACGGTTCCAGAGTATTAGCAGCCGTATCCTTTCCGATATGTCCAGCTACAATCGTAAACCGTCTATCTAAAAGAAGTCTTCGGATGTAATATTTGAGCCTATACTTCTGTAAATCTCTTTTCCCCTAAGGCGATCACAAGAAAAAACCGGACAGGACGGAAGGACGTGAAGCTTAAAGCAGGAGTCTCAGATGAGAAGTCACAATTTGTACAGTCACCATCGTTGTACATAGCATGGGTAGAAATCTTCGTGAATAGCAATATAAGCACTAAAATAGCATTTCATTAAGTATTTGCAGCAAAAATCCAGTAGAAACACATAAAAGATGAGACGTAAAATAAAATTAATATATACAAGTCCCACCAAGTTTGAAGCTCAAAATGGGAGTGAAATTCTTGAAATCTGAGAAATCTCACAGAAAACACTGTAATCTTGAATATAATAAAATAAAATAAAAATAAAAATACATACAAGTCCTAGAAAATTTTACCGATTTCCTCTGGTTTCAAACTCGCAACCTCAAAAGTAGTCAGTGACGATAACTTACCCCGCTAGGCTATCGTACGCTGCTCAAAGCAGCACTAAAATAAAATTAGTAAAGTCTAAAGATTACCATCTGACATCGTGATGGATAGTTCTGACTCTCTTATGTGGTTGTTCGATAAGGTAATCATAATCACCTATTTTCCTGACAATTTCCTGGAAATGTTTCTACAATTTTGATAGAAGGTGTGTGTGACACTAAGATTTTCCGTGTTGATACGTAGAATATTCAAATCATTATGAATTACCAAATTTCGAACAAAACCTGGTACATTCAAAATGATACGCAAGCATTTATTTTGCAAACGTTGTAAGATGTTTCTATTTATTTCGGTATCCATATCCGAACTTGTAAAGTCGATATGTCGCGTAAAGGGCACCGTTTCCGACTCGATGATAAAAAGCTCAAAGGGCACATTTAAGAAGTCTTTCATAAATTTTCCCTATTTCGGGAAGTAAACTAATCGGCCCATAGCCTTCAGACTTCGTCAGATCCTTACCCGGCTTTGGAAGAAGAATCATTTTCGCATTTTTCCACTGACTGGAAAAATAAGTATTAGGCAAAGAAAAAGAACCATTTAAAATCCCAGGTAATTTAAAATCAAATGGTTACCTATACCTGAGGTAACCATTTGATTGCAATGTTCGTAATATCATCAAAGCTCGGCGCTTTTCTATTCTTGATGGTTTTGATAATTTCCTCTCTTTCACACAGAGCGGTGAGCTCAAGATTATTACTTGTGAGAGGACTATTTAACCAATCATTTACACAACATCTGATGTCGTGGACGAATTCAAAGTCGCAGGGACTATTGTTGGGCTTGAACTGTTTCTTAAAGTGTTCTGCCAGTACTGTAGCTTTTTCAAGATTAGTCAAAGCAACCTTACTATTAACACAGATCGGCTTGTTTACAGTAGGTTTATTCTCAAGTCTCTTAATAAACGACCAAAATGGATTGTTGGGTTCATTAAAGCTTGTAATTTTCTTGTCCCAGAGTTCTTCACAATGATTAGAGATCATTTTCTTAATGGTCTTATTTAGTCTGTTTAAATTCTTTTCCGTGGCAGAAACCCATGTTAAATGAAACCTCTTTCTAAGCTTATTCCTTCTTTTAATTTGCTCCCTTTATGTATTGCGGCAATTTGTAAGGCAAGTGATGACTGGGAATTTTTCTGATGGTTTTATTGCAAGCTGCATGAATTTTCATGGTCAGCTGGCTAATAGCAAAGTCAATATCTTGAGTCGTCTTGAGACAATTAGTATCGGGTGGATTTTCGCAAAGCAGGCAATTAAATAGTTTCTAGTCCGTGATGTTAAGATAGTAAGTATCTATACTCTTAGTAGTGCCTAAAATGGCAATAACAGATCAATGATCAGAATTTAATTTTTGTAATACTTTCGGATAAATTGGGATAGAAGCAGCGGAAATAAATAAATCCAATATATCACCTCTTCCTGGATTATCTAGGAGGTAGGTGTACTCTGTTGGTGCACAGAAATACATATAAAATATTTGTTAATAAATTCGCATAATTGTTCCTGATTATGATTTGTCTTTCCGCAGAACCATTCAGTGTTTTTTGCGTCGAGATCTTCAAAAGTATAACTTGCTTATTCATATCCAATATACTAATAAGAATGCGCTCTTCTAAGGGGTTCTGCGGCGGATTGTAGGGTGCGGTAAAATAAACAATTCCATAACATGGTAACAACACAGAAACCGTACCGAATCCTTGCCCTTGTTCATTCTTTCTATATGCTTGTTTCTGCAGCTGCTGCAAGGCATTATGACGACAAAATGCATGTGACCATACTCTCGACATGTCAGTGAGATGCGGTTCAGAACATCGTCAAGACAACAACTTGATGACCGCAACTGCGACTCAAAACTACACAGCCAAATTAGCTACCGCGAGACATATTTATTTGAAAAATGTTATTTCAAAATGTTTATTTTTATATTCTTTAACAAAATTTTTAATATTTCTATAGTTTACGTCAGGGCAAATACAGCTGCATGATGCTTCATTTATAAAATAATAATACGCGAATAATATTCATTACAATTTCTTACGGAGTTACACTTAAGCAATATACTAATTCGAATGGAATTCAAGTTTACGAAAAGCATTACTTACGTCAGTGGTCTCAAACTGGTGGCCCCTCGAAAACAATTTTATTCTGTCCGCGAATACATTTCCAGTAAATTAATTAGCATTATTACAATATTATTTATTATGGCAAGAATTTGGAGAAAGATTTAAAATTTTAATGATTTTCTGTCCATATTTACACCATTTGCATTATCATTAAAAATGAACGTGAATAACGCCCAGAAAATCCACTAATGAAGCTAATTAATTTACATTTTATTCAGAGATACGAAAATATAAATTTGATTAATATTGTTTCGTATTTGTTAAAAGATAAATACTGTCAATTACTAATTTTTTCACCAAGAATAATCGCTTTGTTTGCGTCCCTATGTAGTGTTACTGTAGGACCTATAATAAAATGGTAGACTGCTTCTGCCAGACCTTATATAAAAAAAGCTTTCTTTTCCCCGTGGAAAATCAATTAGTCAAAAAAAAGGGGGTAGAACTAGGCTCATCGACAAGCATGTGCAATTCATGATAAAGGTACGTTCTAGTAATTTTTGTCCAAGGTTACAACAAACTATCGAAATCGAAATAACATGAAATGTTGCATCTGAAAGCTCTAAGAAATAAACAAATAAAAAATCATTTACATACCAATATATGTTATTTTTCTTGTACGCGTCAAAGAAAATTTAATACTTAAAACAGAGATCAATAGGTTGCCATTATATATTTTCAAGTTTTTTGCCCACTTGGAAAGTTTTCGTAATTTGTTTATTCTTAGTTTAAATTACTTAGTAATTAACTCAACACATTCGAATTAAATTCCAGGCTGAAAACTGAATACTTAGCTATCAACACGTTTGAACAAAAATGCCTTGAAGATCACATCCTTTAGATTTCAACCAGGAAATAAATATAAATTGGAAATTTTCCTTCGAGTCTTTATTATTATCGTTTATGTATGTTTTCCCAAATATTAAGAAAATAAAATTTAAAATTTCATTAAAAAAATTGTTTTGTCAAACAAAATTTCATCTGGGTGTTTAAAAAAAATTAAGCCCGTCAGCTGCCGTCAGATCATGCATTCGGTCCGCATGCAGTCACTGACTTACGTTTACATTGCTGTAGAACATAAATACTTAGTACTAATTCTACTATAATACTTCGCAACAAAGTAAAATTAAGAAAAGGGGAAAAAGAATCTGAAAGCTTTCAGATTTTAAATTACGTCCAAAGAGGCGTTTTTTAACATTTTCTGTGTTACCTTTATTTATTAAATATCATGTTCTTCGCACTTAAACCATAAAATTCAGTTCAACAGCAATATCGCAAAATAATTTTAAAATGAGTCTATCTTTAGAATTTCCGATACACAGTTCCGCGCGCTGGAGATAAAAAAGTTCCCCCCCCCCACACACACACACCGCAGTGTGTCGCCATTGCTCGCTTTTAAATCGTTTGAGTTTCTTCATCAAAAATTTGTTAATGTTTTACAAAATATAAAATAAATAATACAACAAATTCTAAATTGCAAATTTGGGCTTCCAGATGCGCATATTCCGGTGGAAACGTACGTTATTCAAAACTGGATGGCTCTAGGTACCGTTGTTTTATCACATTTGGAGAAATATATATACATTCAGATTCTTCATTATTTAATTTCTTTAAATATAATACAGAGCTGCAATATTTGGTGGCAACAGTTTGAAAAGCTTTTAGTGATACAACAGTTTGAAACGCTTTTAGTGATTGGACGCAAAATCGCAAAACGAAAACAATAGTCTTTCAAGGACAAAGCCCCTTTGGACTAAAAAGAATCTGAAAGAGCTCAGATATTAACGATCTCCCAAAAGGGTTTGTTTAGGTTTTTTCTACGCTCTCGCTGAGCTCGCAGTCTACCAGTCTGCTATTGCATTCATTCCTTTTTTTTTTTTTTTTCTTTTTTTTTTTTTTTTTTTTTATCATTTTTTATTCAATCCATTTCCCATTTGCCTTTTTAGCTTCATTATTAAGCATCATTTTCTTCGCATTTACGGCATATACAATTCAACGGCAAAATTACAAAAAATTTAAAAGCACCATGTGTTTAGAATTCCCGATAAAGTGTTAAGCGTCGGCATTTTTTTCAGTCTTTCCTCAGTTTATCATATCAACGTACAGTTTTCTTAGTAAGATGGCTTGCAAAAATAAATAAATAAATAAAAATTCTATTAACGTTTCGTGTGTTACGTTTATTAATTAAATATCATGTTCTTCGCACATATGCCATATAAAATTCAGCTGAATAGCAAAATCACAAGACATTTAAAAACAGCATATCTTTAAAATTCCCGTTATACAATCTGACACGCGGGAGATAACAATGTGTTAATGCTTACAGTGTTGCCACTGCTCGCTTTCAAATCGTTACGCTTGTTGAAAATTCATTACATTTTTATAAAATATAAATTTGAAATTCAAAATTTGAGCACATGTTCAGGTGAGGACTACTTTATTCAAAATCTGATGGCCCTATGTTACCGTCGTTTTTTCACAGTCCGACTAACATGCATACATTCAAGCAGATTCTTCATTATTTAATTTCTTTTAGAGTAATACCGAGCGATAATATTTCGTGGCAACAATCCGAAAAGTGACACATTTAAAATGTTAGCCGCCAAATCCCGTTTTGAGACTAATAGCTCATTCGGGCAAATAAATAATTTGCAATCCGAAAATTTCAGATTACAGTCTAACACCTAAAACAGGATTTCACCATTATTATTATTATTATTATTTTAAAACTATGAAAAACTTGAAAATATAATAAAAAAACTTTTCAATTTTAAATGTTCAGGTATTAGTTTTTGTATTTTTTTGACGTAAATGGTATAAATACGAAAATATTAAGAAATATATTACCACTTGGGGGGGGGGAGAATAGAGAAAAGACCGGAGTTTTCAGGCTGTTGTTCTACTTCATTATAACCATTCGACTTTATCTTAGACGCAAACGACAGCCGACGGAAGTAGCAGAGTACAAATTTTGCAATCAATACGTTATAGAACTTTAGAAACGTACTCTTATCACACTTACGGTATAAAATAAGACTGCAGAATGTTATTAAGAATTACAGATATAATAACTTTTTGAATTATTTAGTTTTGTATGCTGATGGACAACGCAGTTTTATTATACCGAGGATAAAGATTTTATACATCGTCGACTGGTGACAATCGCATTTCTTTATTTGAAAAGGAACAGGAATTTATAACAACCTGACAATAATAACACCAATTCGAGATGCTTAAAAAGACACGAAAATGAAAAACGTTAATACTTCTCAAGATATTTCCCGAACCCGCTATTTCCTTTGGTAACCTCAATATATCATCACAACATGTAAATCAAATTACCATATTATGAATACTTTTCGAATACGTCTACATTCCGCATTACATTACTATGCAATCGACTAACGATACCTTAAAATATAACTACAGAATAATAGTTTCGAATTATTCTAAAGGAAATCTTAAAAATTCCACATGATTTGTGTACTTCAATTTTATTTCCTTCGAAGTACTGACAGTCCAATATTTAGTACTGTCACTTTCTGCTTAGCTGTTCCCAAAGAATAGATAATAATTCGGAGTGATTCCTTTGGGAAAGAATATATTTTTTCAAAACTTTAAGGCTAAAAGCATCGTAATGTTATTACATTATTAATCAGTGCAATTCATGTATACAAATGTCACGGATGTTACGACAGAACCAGAACCTAAACAAAAGAGGGGGGAATTAAAAGTGAAATACGGCTGAGAAAGCAATGATGAATAAAAAGAAATGCAGCCATTAGTTTCCATAATTCATTAAAATAGTAACATCATTTTGTAAGGTTTTAGTTAAACTAACAAAGTTTTATTTTAATTTATTCTTTTCTATCTGTTCTCATTTTCAACTTCCCGTTAGAAGAAGCGCGCGTTTTCATCTTTATGCTAATTTGAAGTGGAGCCAAAGAGTATTTAAACCGGAGGTAGAAACCTCTCAGTGTGAGAGAGCTTTTAGTCTCAGTCACGCTATTCGACGTTCTCCTGACTAGCTAGCATTTAAATTCTAAGCCTTAGCGCTTTTACGTGATTGCTTATTGAAGTAATTCCAAGTGCGTCAGTATTAGTTAAATCTTGCTACGCACCATTTAGTTTAAAGGCCAACCTCGCGTTATAGCTCTGAGAGCAACGACTAATTTAATTTCTATTTAGTTTTAGTTTAAATTTGATTGTCCATTTTAGACCCAAGTGCGGTCTCTACTTTCTGTATCCCTCCCGAGTTGGGAATGGTTATATATAATAGTGATTTAATAAAAGAGGATTTTAAATCCCTTTCAAGTGCAGTTCTTCTACCACTTAATCACAGTATTCTACCACAGAACATAGCCGCATTCAGCTCCCTGTTCCAGATCAGGACTTTAAGCTGTCACGAAAATGTTTTCCAAGAATATGCACCGAACACTCAGTCCTGACAATTTTTTCATCGCTTCTGAAACATATTTTTGGAAGACTTTTGAGTATCTTTGCAAAGACCTCTGAGGAATACCGCAGATTACAAAAATCATTCAGAGATCAAAGTCTATAGTATTAATAACCGAGTAGAAGCTCCGTAAAAGTACACGACTCTGAAATGAATAACTGAACTGACTGACTGGCGGCTACGCAATCTATATTTATAGGATTGCCCAAGCACTTCTGGAAGCTTCGAGAAAAATCGCTTCGAAAATATATCTTCCGGAAATTTCTCGAATGCTACCAAGTCAACAAAAAAACGCCAAATGTCGCTGAAGCTCAACAAGAGGGTTGCTATCGTTACTCTGGTTCTAACTGCGCTATCCTTACAATTCAAACGTCAGTCGATTCAGAACTAAAAGATTTACAAAGTTAAACACAAAACAAGCACTTATAAACAAAATAAATGGCCATAAATTCGATTAAATAAAAACTATATGCATTAGGTAAGTATGTATTTTATAATGACATTATGCAATGAGAAATCACAACTCAATAAATAAAACGAATCTTCTTCTGTAAATTGAGAAAATTATTTTCATAGCGCATTATTCCTCTTTAACTCTTCCGCATAATTTTTTAAAAGATATAACGAACAGATTAACGATTTTTATACCTTGTACGAATTACATCACTGTTCCGTTACATCACTTATTCTTGAACTTTCTCTAGTTCCATACAGTATTTACAATTATACTGTCAGTTTAACGCCTCTCCAATAAGCAGTGAAAAAAATTACTCAGTAATAGTAATTATTATTCAAACGTCAGTGATAGATAAATTCGATATATGTGCATACTGCGAAGCTGCACGTGAACAAAAAATGCATATAAATATTATTTTAATGCCCTTTATGTCAGAATAAATTTAATATTTGTTACAAAATCATTACTTTCTTCCTTTATTCTGTAGATTATAGAGTATTTCATCCAAGTGGAAATAGAACACATTTTAAAAGACAGACTTAAAACAACATATATCGCTACCTCACTCACTACATTATTAAAACAAATGTTATAGCATAAGTGCATTTCAAAATTCTTTCCAAAAAAAAAAAAAAAAAAAAAAAAAAAAAAAAATTCCCATCTTGATAAATCTGGTTTCAAACCCCCCCCCCCAAAAAGGTCGGGCACTAGCTATTATAGCCACTTACTAAGGCCACCGTTGCCTCCTATGAAGAGACAAACAATTTACATCCATGCCTTCTCTGGGATTCGACACCGGGCCCTTCGGTACGGCAGTCAGAGTCAGTAACCACTCTCCCGTCTGGGTGTATAAACATTAGATCTGACAAAAATCTGTTCAACTTTGAGCCGACAAATACATCAGTATCTGCAATGAATATAAGTAGTCATTGTCATTGCAGTATAATGCAATGAAATAGTAATATGTGCTAGTAGTAATATTTCACTGCAGTATAATGCAATGAAATTTGATACTTTATAGTTGAACGGATTGGGTGCATGAGGTTTACTGGTTTTTGAAAAAGCTCAGAACTGAGAAGGAACTCTATCAGGACTCGCATTTCTTTTTATCTGTTTTGCGAACATGATGTGTCCTGACTGGACAGTCAGTTGACTGCAAACTATGTCCTATGGAGTAGCAAAGACGACAGGACGAGAAGGGTTAAAATTACCCTTTATTTTTTTCCTCGTTTCACAGACGCTCACGCACCCCGGGATACAAAGACCAACCACTTGTGGTCTGAACGTAAAAATGTACGACTACTAACTAAATAAAATTTAAATAAGAACTAACTTTTAATATTTTACACAGATGACTAACATAAAGACTGGCCTTTTCAATTACTGCGCCTGTAGTACGCAAACTACAGACGGAAAACTACAATACATATTTAGCTTTCAAGAGGATTAAACTCCTCTATCCTTAAACGCGGACAGTAACTGATGGCAAGCTCGCGTGAAGACTCGTGGCAAGAGGGCTCACTCTATCTTTTCCTCCTACGCCCTTGGCAAAAAGCTACAACTTAAATACTTAAGCGTTAGCAAGTACAATTTTTGCATAAACATATTCACGCGTTAATTCTGTCCAGAGGTGGAAAATAAGAGATGATAGTAAAGTTTTAAAATAAAATAAACGTTACTCAAACTTAAGATCCTTACAAGTCTAACGCTGAACATCTTCTGCCCAGTTTCCTTCTATTCTTAATTCCCATTCTCGAACAAAATGTTAAGCAATTAGGGCCCCAAAATCAACTAAGCGTACCGATCCCTTTCTGTAGGGCTTGTGATTTTCCCCCACGTGTACTATCAACATAAACCTTGGGCAATATTTCACGATAACATCCTTCACCGAACAAACAGCTTTCCGATACTTTCCCGTAATAAATTACTTATTTACTTATTCAAATTACTACATCACATAAGTTAAAGAAAAAACAACTTTATTCTAAGCGTATATTATTCAAACTAGAATCGTATTTACTCAATCGTATTTCTAGTCGCTACATTGCAAAAGGCCGTACAGGAACAGAGGAAATGAAAGATGGAATGATTCAGATGCCGAATCAATTATGGCACTAATCTGCAACACAAGTTATCCCGAGTTCAAATCCGACACAGACAAACTCCCTTTTCTACATCTTTGTCTATACTTGAAACAAAAGGCGGGGGCGGAAGAAAGAGAAATTTCGATTTAGTTCGAGGAACTCGGAGAGGTGGAGCATGTGAAATCTAACTTAGATCACTTTTTATTTACGTGAAATGCTCGCAAAGAACGAAAAAATGAGGATAAAAATCGCAAATGATTTCTTTCTTTTCGCATCTTTTAAACACTCTATAAATCCTTAAGCTAAAAGCGAGGGGGAAAAAATCATATACGCCTGAAGTATTTTTTCTCTGGAATTTTCGCAAAGATTAAAAAAAATTTTTTTAGTAGCTGCCCAATCAAGTCGGATAACACTATGAAATAAAAAAGCCTTTTTTTAGAGGACCTAAACAAAAACTAGTCGAAGACAATCGGTTGAAATATTGGAAAAAAGGAAATAGTTTCGCTTTCGGGAAAATAAAAAGTGAACACTTTTCTACCAACTTCCATTACATTTGATTACTTTGGAACATTCTGCAGATGCGATTGCAATTGTTCTTTCTCTTTTTCGTTAAGACAGTAAAACATTTTTTGCCATAAAATTCAGTTGAGTAAATGATTAAAAAAAA
>KK112715.1:756201-874087 GCA_000611955.2 Stegodyphus mimosarum | reverse complement strand
GAAAATTAAAAAAAAAAAAAAAAAAAAGAAAGAAAGAAAGAAAGACAGCATCATAAGGAACATGATGTCCTTTATTAATTAAATAAATAAAAACATAATTTGATAAACAGCACCACAATTTCAGTTTCAAATTAAATAAGCTAGAATATTACTACATTATTATAAAGCGGACAACACATACTTGAGCTGATTAAAAAGTTTTAAGGCTGCTTTAAAAAAAAATCAGAATCAAATTATTCTATGGATCCAAAATAATTTTCTTTTCAAAGGACAGCCTACTACAATGAACTGTATTTTTTACAGTGGTTTATGAATGATTCAAATACATTAAGATAGACTGTTTTTAACATCCACTTTAACACTGCGAGCCTGCTGTTCCATTTTTTTAACACATACAATCTCCCCGTGCACAACAGATGTACAGCACAGAGCTTACAAAAGTAAGTTAACCAAAACATTAAATATTACATGCATAAATGAAATATTACATGCATAAATAAAAAACACATAATAGCAGTCTGGACTTCATGAAAACAGGTAAGTGCATTGGCCAAATCCCCGCCGAACATTTTCAAATTGTTCTGCAAGCATAAGCCAAGGCCATCAAAAGTAGGGCATGAAAAAATCAAATGTTCCACATCTTGAGGTACTTTTTTTGAGCATTCACATAAATTATTTGATCTCAGATTGAAACGAAACAGATAACTTGAAAGTTTACCGCGACCAGATAAGGCTTCAGACCCTCGTAGTTGTTTTTCCAGAGATGAGAATTCTTAAAAATCACATATTGTTAAGCCCGCAGCAGAGAATATGCTTTGGTATTCGTCGATTTCTGATTGCATTTCTTATGCCACTGTTGCACCATGCGCTCATGCATTCGCTGGAACGAAATCCATTATTCCTTGAAGCTTCAGACACTGGTTTTCGGAACGGTTGGCATGAAAGTCACTTTTTACTGTCTGCCCAAGTGTTGGCAACGTTGACATCAATACCTACAGTGAATGATCTGCCAGAACGTGCTTCCTCAATTACTTCGCACTTTACCGTCTTTGAAATGACTCAGCTACTGAAATACAACCACTTCAATCAATCTTGGCGTACATATGTACGTAATTAAAAAAGAAGGAGCAATGTTGATGGCGTAAAACGTAAAATGTGGAATTCGTAATGAGCAGAAAACTTAGCAGCCGAGGGATATTAAATACTCATTTTTATTCCAATTGACATTTTCAGCCACAATTTACTTGGCACTCTAATCGTGCTTATTCAAGAACATTTACATTTTTAATACTGTTGCGATAGGAATAGGGAAGCGTCTTAACGATAACAAAAGAGTAGATACAGAAGTGCGCAATTATCTACTATGGATGCTTACCAGGAGAAAGGCTCAGTTCTTAAAATTTTAAGTTCCGAATGAGCTACGTAAAAGTTTCGGTTTAGGTTCCGTGCTAGTTACGTCATCAGCGTTTTTAAGTTATACGTATGGATTGATCTATGGATTGATTTTGATACGTATAGATTGATTTCGATGCATTGCACATGCAAGAAGGGGTATATATAAAAATCTAAAGAAGAAATTTAAAGTGTTTTTGCTAATTAAGTTAGTAATTTATTGAAGATTTATTTTCTTACTTTATACATCAGTCTATCAGTGTTATAAAGTTAGTTAATTACAAACTAGTTAGAATCACGTTTAAAAGGTGTCAATAATTCATTTCTTTGTACATCTGTGAAAATCAAAATTTTCAGATATAGAAGTATCATATGTGCGTATGATACTGTTACGATCTATATCAATATTTTGAATAAATTTCTGGGATGAAGAGTAAAACTTCAACCTTTGTTGCAACTCTATCTTACGAATTCCTCTATTTAGAGAAATTCTTTACAGGATTCTGTCCGAGGTGTAAAATTTTTCTACAA
Organism: Stegodyphus mimosarum; assembly: GCA_000611955.2. Taxonomy (NCBI): domain Eukaryota; kingdom Metazoa; phylum Arthropoda; class Arachnida; order Araneae; family Eresidae; genus Stegodyphus; species Stegodyphus mimosarum. The sequence goes on along the minus strand of KK112715.1, from coordinate 872,164 downwards.
AAAATTCCAAATAGCGAAATAGATTCTCTATTTAACGAAATTTCTGAAAGGATTATTCTTCGAGATTTTCATTCCTACTTAAATAATATTATTATTTATTCATTTGCTGTGACAACTACGTACACTGCGCAAAAAAAGGGGGAGGGATAGTTCTATATCTTTTGTTCTACTGGGCCGATTGACAAAATTCAAACTGCGTTTTCCATGTCTCGAAAGCGCGACTTAGTATATATATTAGATTTATATATATAGCCTTGTTCTAATATAGGTATTTTGACACAAAATCGGACCTTTTCTGAAATAACATACCATTTTTTTTTCATATTTCTATTCTACGACTCAAATTATGCCCATATTAAATTTTGTAAAATGTGGTATGAAATTTAGGAAGAAATTCAAAAATTGAACTTAATTTTTTTCAGTTTGAGCTAAGATTTTATATTGTGGATGAAAGGGAAAAAAGTCACATCGTTCTACTTTCAAATAATTTTAACAAAGTGCGTAAACCGCATTTTCGTTATTATCTCTTTGAACAAATATGCCAAATTTCAAAACGAGCCAATATATAAATTGACGTATATATATGGATGTGATATTTTGAATAAAAAGCTCTAATTTTTTGCAGGTATGCTTAGAAGTACATCCACTTTAAGATGATGGTAAAAACTTTATAAGTTACAATTAAAAATTTTTTTCGAAAAATTTATAAAAATTATTTTAAAATACCAATTTCAAAAATAAATCATAAAAGATGGGTAAATTTTCTTTGGAATGAACCTAAATTTCGAACTGTGCTAGAAGGAATCACATAAAATTCATAAAAAAAAGAGATATTAATAAATACATACCAAATTCAATTAACATTGAGGAGCTAAAATTTTGAGAGCTAATTTTTTAAAAACTACTCGTGCGATTTTTATAAAACTTGGCGGTTTGGCATAATTTGAGTCGTAGAATCGAAATATGAAAAAAAAATTGGCATGTCATTCAGAAAAAGTCCGATTTTGTGTCAAAATACATATATTTGAACAATGCTATATATAAATCTAATACATATCCTAGTCGCGCTTTCGAGACATGAAAAACGCAATTTGAGTTTCGTCAATCTGCCCAGTAGAACGGGAGATATAGAACTGTCTTTTTTGGGGGGGGAGGGCGCACTGTACCTGCAGCAGTGGTCTTAAAGAAGAGCAGATGGATCTGTTGTCACATTCTATTCTATATGAGAGATGAAGTGGAAGGAGGGGAATTCTCCAATGAGAAAGCATTTATCCACCTTACTGTTAAAAATTCTCCAACCAATCCTGTTTCGCAAACCATTTCATTTACGACGCGATTAATGGTAATGAAGTTGATGAAAACGTTAATGAAAATGAATGTGCAAAAACGTCGCCGGAAGACAAGTTAAGCGCGTTTGATACTTTACGACGCGGTTTCCAGTGTGAAGAAAGTGTACCAAAGACATTTTCCGCGCATTACAAAGACGTGAAACTTATTTTGACACGAAATATTATTCCCAACAATCAAAACAAACCAAGGTAATTCATAAATTTTTTAAATGAATATACGTAATTTTCAAATTTTCAACTTCATGTTAACTTTGATGGAATGATATATTTACGTATGTAATTTTGCATTCATATCTCATTTTACTTCCATTTTATATTAAAAAATTTTTAAATTTCTCATCTTACAGCTGTGTTTTATTATAACCTCCACTTAAAAATATTTCTTGCAAAATTCTGTTACTTCGATATATAGAAGCTTGAAAGTAACTACAGAATTGGATGATCACAACACCAGGATCGAAAAATAGCATTCAAATGTTCCTTAACACAGTAATGAATTAAAATACTTCTGGTCTCAAAAGAGCTCTTTTACTCTAAAGACATCAGAAATATCCAAATGATGTTACGCGCATGTAAAAACCACATGCAGACATTTCTAGAAAGAGCCCCTCATCTTCAGGGCCTTATTCACCGCCTGTCTATATCAAGTTCAGAGTTTCAGTCAGTGACGTTTTGTCGAATCTGCTTAAAATTTAGAATCGTAGTTTTCAGACTGAGATTTCAGGTTTCCTTACATGATCAAAAGCTGCTCTCTCTCTACCCCTCCCCCAGTTCTTGACATATAGCACACAGACTGAAAAAAATTACTTGCCAGATTTATAATTGTTTTTAGGAAGCTATACATCCGCATTTAGCTCTACATTTCAGCGCAATATTTGTACTATGCTTTTGAGTTTGAAGAATTTCACTCTACCTTAACATTTTTAAGAGATCGTTCATGAGTACCGGAAAACCCAAAAGTGTATTTCTATACAAGTGTTATTAAGTTTTAATTTTTAATATACGGAAAAGAATACAGGTCGACATAACAAAGCAACATTGTTTACGGGAAGGAGGAGGCAGTATAACGAATTACATTTTACCGGCGTATACCTTTGTGATACAATGGTTAACCCTTCCAGCTTGCACTTAAAAATCTTTTTTTTATTTATCCGCGAAGGTACACAATCCTCTCCGAATATCAAATAATCCCTATAAATATAATGGAATCACTAGCGAAAACGATCAAATCAGAAAAATCGATAACCAGATTAAATGATTAAAGAAAAGTACGTGAGGGCTACTTGCCTGTGGGCAGAGATACCTTCTTGGAGCATTACTGAGGGAAGCTGACCCATATTTACGTTACACCCGGGGAAAACATGTAAAGCAACAATGCAACCAACACATCCTCAGGGATTTAACTCAAACTGCCTGTGTTCAGCGGTCTTATCCGCTCAGCCACTGGTAGGCATACAGAAATCGATAAAAGTGTTTCCTAATCAGATACAAATTCCAATTGAGAAAACTCAACTGATTACTTAAAATAAATATGATCAGACAAAAAGTAAACTTACCCTAAAGTAATTTATCAAGACAAAAATTACTGCGTCAACATATGGAAAAAATGAACACATTCATATTCAACAATCTACGACCGGATTTAATATGTAACGCTTTCGAATGTGACACGAATGATAAAACGAAACGCAATCCAAGCAAATATGAATCCCCCCCCCCGAAACTACCAGGTAGAAATTTCAAATCTAACAAGCTTCCAAAAAACGAACTACGATCGCTCGTCCTCCATCTCGATCTCCTTTCAATTCTCAGACAGCGAAAGAAGAATAGAAAAAATACTGCTACTACTAAAATAAAGAAAAAGCTTTCCATACAGTTTCCGATATTCCATCCACCGAATGAGAAGATCCGTTATTCTTATTCCACCATAAATTGCTTCTTTGTTGAATGGGAGAGGCCTTCGAGTCGGATTTTTGAAAGGTGGAGTAGAAGATGGGAACTGGCAGACGAACAGAACGATCGAAGATTCCTTTATTCGGAACTCTTAGTTTAAAAATCAGACCCAATTCCCATCAACTCTGAAGAATGTTGCTAAAAAATATTAGTCGGATCCCCTAACCCAAATTTTGCGAAAAGTTCTGACGAATAAAAGCAGAGAAGTACAAATGATGCTTCGATGATTGGATTTGATTATCTGGATTACGGCTATATGCTTAAGCAATTTAGAGCTATCTGTTATGCCATCATGGAGATCTATCTAAACGCAACTGGATCGTATTCACGTTACACATATAAAAATAGATGAAAACGCCAAGAAATTAGGTGTTTCCTAGGGTTTGAACTATCATAGTTCAGCAGATTTATAACACTCGGACAACTAGCGGACCCATTTTAATGAAGCCGTTAATAATGAGTTCGCATCTTTCACAGATTTAATTTAATATCTCAATAATTTTACTTAAAAAATCTGTACACCACATGACTTCCTTGTACGGAATATTAAATTATACGCATTGTGCATTTCATTTAAACTTATTGGATTGAATTAAATCTACTTCATCGTTAGCGCATAAACCACAATAGAATAAATGCACGCCTTAAAATTCACTATACAGGGTGATAGTACCCATCCAGACGAACAATAATTATCGTAGAACATAGGGTCGCATTCCCCTGTGAGGGGCAGAGAAGATGAATATTAGAATTTCAATCTGAACTTATAAGTTTTGGGAAAGCGAATGAACGAGAACAAAAGTTGCACAATCAGATTTATTGTTTAGTGAAAAACTCACAGAAAGTGCTCAAAATGCCGACCAAGCGTGTCGTTGCACAGTTGGCATCGGCGAAGGAACGACTGGCGCACCTTGTCAGAGATTCCTGGTGTCGCGTTAATTTTGCCCGCGGCAACAACGATTCTCGCCACGAGATCTTCAGCTGAGTCCACAGGCGTCTCTTACACTAAAGATTTCATGTACCCCCAGAAGAAAAAGTCCAGTGTGTTGAGGGTCCGGTGAGAAAGAAAGTCAAGCCACAGGTCCGCCACGTCCAATCCATCGTGCGGGATATCTGGTATTCAAAACGTTACGGATCGTGACGGAAAAATGTGTTGGGGCTCCATCGTGCATAAACCACGTCTCTCTGGATGGGGAGCGGAAGAGCCTGCAATAAACTGGGAAGCACTTGCTTCAAGAAGACACAGTATGTTGCGCCGGCCAAACGGTCTGGCATGATGTAAAGGCCTACCAGGTAAATCACCTAGGATACCGGCTCAGACGTTCACGGAAAATTTCTGCTGGTATTTATGAAGGGCAGTGCAGTGGGGATTGCTGTCAGACCAAACGTATTGATTGTGCAAGTTGAAAATGCCTTTTCTGCTAAATTCATCACTAAATAATATTAATGCAGGAAATCGTGGATCGTTATTCCTCATTCCAAGCATCCACTGCACAAAGTCTGCTCGGCAGGGACAATTATCTACACCACTGGCAAAATACGCCACACCACTGGCTGAGAAATACCTATTTCGTATGCCACCGCTCGCGTACTTGTGGAAGGAGCTGCTTCAAATCCAGTCAGAACTCGCTCTTCCATTTCTGGGGTTCGTGCATTTCGCAAACGTCCTGCATTACTTTTTTGAGATGGCAAAAGAGCCTGTTTCTCGTAGTCTTCGATCAACACTGGAAAAGGTTTCATGACTTTGGAATCCGATGAGTTGGAAACCGCTATTCGTACAATCTTCGTGCTTCGCGTTCATTTCCTTTTACTTCACCGTATTGTGAGGTGAATATCTGCCAATTCCTCGTACGTGTACTCCGCCATAGCATTCAGGAAAAGTTTCGGACGATGCCATCCAGGTAACGATTTACTAATTATTAACCTGGATTAACGATCCAGGTAACGACGATGCCATCCTCTTTTCTGCCTCTCAGAGTGGAATGCGACACTATGTTCTATGGTACTTTTTGCTCGTCTGGATGGGTACTATTACCCCTCTCACTTTGTAAAAGCAATTGAGAATCACCCTGTATTTCTTTACCATAGCGCCACTCTGGCGCTAGCTTCACTTAACAGCGTTACATCTCATTCATTTTGTAACTCAGAATGCACAAAAATTATGTATATCATCTGGTGAATTACCTAAGCGTTGCCACATGTTCCATTCAAATACCATAATAAATCTAAAACGATGAGTAAAAGAAATTAAACAAACAAGCAAAAAAAAAGGGAGAAAGAAACAGTTTTTCACAGACGATTCAATATTTCTCACTCAATTATTTCAGTTCTCGCTTCGCGACAAGGCAAAAATACATAAAAACTCAAAATATCTATATTAAAAATTATGATGAAAATCTTAAACACTTATTTCCTCGAATAAATTTCAGAATGGATTAAGCACGATCTAATTCGCAATAATAAAAGAAGGCGTTATCTTCGTTGTTGCGAAGCTTAGTTTTAGCCATGATTGGCAACAAATCCAATATTCTCCTTTCTCCTCCTCCAAATATAAAAAAATATATCTGCCATGAGAAAAATGATTAGGCTTAGCCGCACTTAAACAACTTTTTTAACACAACACACATATATTTCTTCTTTTCCATTATTAAAGAATCTCGGGGCTAATAATCAAGACCATTAAGTACGACGAACACTAATTTATTAATGAATTAACACACAAAAGAAATAAAAAGTGAGAGAGTTTTAAGTACATAGCTCGGGCTAAGCTTTCCAAGTCCTAACTAAAGTTCGTTATGTCATATGACCTGTAAAAAAAAGGAATATTTATATTTTTTTGCGAATCTCGCATCATATGACCTAGAGAAGATGCTCCGTTTAAGAATGACTCATACTGTCTGTTACATCCTCCCCCTCTGGCTCCGACGTCGTCTCGAGGAAGAACCAGCAGTATGTTTCCTGGGACGTCCTCTTCTGCGAAGGTGTTAAAGAGGTGTTGAATTTGAGTCAAAACAAGGTCTTACGGCCGAGGAATGATAAACACCTGACGAAATATGTGGATCTTAAGTTTGAAACCTCATAGGCGTTGAGTCATAATAACATAAGGGCCGTCTCGACGAGGCATAAACTTAAGATGTTTTCTGTTGGGCGGATTTGCTCACATGATGGTTGAAAATCCAAACCCGATCTCCAGGTTTAAATTGGTATCCAGGTCTTCGACCTGCATCATATTGTTTTCGGTAATCTTGTTTCTTTTCAACTAGTTCCTTTACCTGGTTAACTGTGCTGGCAAATCTCTTCAAATATGGGGTAATTTCTGCTACAAAATTATCATTGGAAAACAAATGCCTAAGATCATGTGTAACATCGTCCGGCGTACGTAGCTCTCTACCAAACTGGAGGAGTGCAGTAGTTTGGTCAGTGGTTTCGCATTTATGAGTATTCATTGCGAAACGAATCGTCATGTTTATCACCCACAAGTATGGCTAAACTAGGTTTCAAATCCCTGTTCTTTCTCTCTACTGGATTTGCTTAAGGGTGATACACTTGGTCAATGTTAAGAATAAAACACACTTGCTGCATGACAGCGCTAACGAACTGAGTTCCATTATCACTGATTAGCTTCCGAGGCAATCCATATCGTAAGGAAACTTCTTCGATTAATGTAATAGCACATTTCCTTTGCAGTAGCAGAGGGTAAAGCGAAAAGCTCCACCAATTTCGTGTTGCAATCTTCAACAATCAAAATCCACTTTTTTCCATTGTTACTTTCAGGTAGCGGACCAAATAAATCGATGGCAAGCGCTTCGAAGCGTTGACTATATATTGGTGTCTGGAGCAGACTGGATGGCTTTTGATTTGAAGGTTTGTAACGGTTACAGTCGTCACAGCGTTTTATGTAATCTGCAATGTATTTCCGCATTCCTGTGAAATAATATCTGGGAAATTCTGTGGTATGTTCCTTCAGCACCATAATGTACTCTGTAGGAGCATCATGATAGTGTTTAAGAATTTTTCTCGTTCATGTTGTGGTACTACTAGTTGAGCTTCCTCTGATTCAGAGCGTGGCGAATAGCGATACAAAATTCCTTGATTCATTATATAACCTCAACTGGTTTTCATCTTTTACTTCACTTTCGACAGTAAGATCTGTATCCTTCAGCTGTTCACGAATTACTGCACTTCTGGTTGGCATGTCAATATACATCGTACAAACTTAACATGATTCTCCTTCGCGGTTGCACACAGGGCGTGACAACATATCGGGTACCAAGTTAGCTCTTCCGGGGATGTATTCCATCTTCAAATTATAAGACTGTAATTGCATTGCCCACCTAGCAAGTCTGCCTGTAGGGAACTTTAAGCTTAAAATCCACTTCAACGGTCGGTGATCTGAGGCCACAGTAATCTCTTGACCAACAATGTAGCCACGGAATTTATTCAAGGCCCATACAACAGCAAGGGCTTCGCTTTCTGTTGTAGAGTAATTTCTTTCGGCGGCGGTCAACAAACGGCTAGCATATTCTATTGGATGTTCCTCTGAACCTTTTCCTTGTAACAACACAGCACCCAAAGCGTTAATTACTAGCATCCGTCCGAATGAGGTAAGGCTTTGATGCATCATTTTGCTTTAAGATGGGAGGCCTAACAAGAAGTCGTTTTAATGTCTGGAAAGAATTTTCTTCCTCTGGTCCAGCTTACGTTCTTCTTTGTTAAACTGCTTAGAGGTCTAGCTATTTCTGAAAATTTCGGTACGAATCTTCTATACCAGGAACAGGTCTGCAAGAAAGATTGCACTTGTTTCACGTTTCTTGGAGCAGGCATCTTCTGTATAGCAGAGGTTTTCTTTGGATCAACTTCTACTCCTTCACTAGTAATCCAGTGACCAAGACATTTTACTTTACTGCAAGCAAAGTTGCATTTTTCGCGATTTGCATTAAGTTTAAATTGCAATAGTCTCTCGAAAACTGCTTCTATATCAGCTACGTGTTTTTCAAAAGTCTCTGACAGCGTTATAATATCATCTAAGTAAGAGAAAACAAGCATATCCTTCAAGCCGCTTCGGAATTTATCAATTAATCTCTGAAGAGGGGCTGGAGCAATCTTCAGTCCGAAAGGCATTCCAACGAACCAAAAAGTTCCAAAAGGGTAAACAAACGCTGTTTTATCTCTGTCTGTAGGACAAACGCTGACTTGATGGTAGCCAGACCGTAAATCAATAGTTGTCATATATGGTGTATGTTTAGCAGCATGCAGTAAGTCATCCATCCTAGGTAATGGATATGAATCTGACATCGTAATAGCATTCAGTCCTCAGTAATCAACGCAAAGTCGGACTATTCCGTTTGGTTTGGGCACACGAACCACTGGCGCAGCGTATGGAGACTTACATTCTTCTATTATTTTCTTTTCCAGCAGATCATCAAGCTCCTTCTTTAAAATCTCCTTCTTGGCTGGAGACATCTGGTATGAGGGTACTGAAACTGGAGGATTATTCCCGGTATTTATATGGTGTTCAATATAAGGTGTTGCTTCTCCTCCTGGTTGGCAGACAGTTTCATATTTTGTTAATAGAGCATTGAGTTTTCCCTTTGTTTTCCGCTACACGTCTTCCTTCATTTTCTCTTAATCGCATAGTATTGAATTCTGCATTACTTTGTGGAAGCTCGGATAGTTTAAAAACGTCGTCACTGAAGTTAAATTTCTGCTTAGGGTTGTCATGGAAATACCATCTATTATTTGGAAGGTCTAAAACAATTCCAGAGCTACGTAGAAATTCAGTTCCTGAAAGCATTTGTTATCTTTTGCCATAGGTAGAAATAAAGTTAGGGAAAGATCGTCCTTCAATTTCGATATGTACTTAGGTCGTATTAACTTCTGTTTCCTTCTGTAAACCATCAGCGAGGGTAACATTCATACTAGTTTTCCTAAATTCTATTCCTCTTTCTCTCAGACGATACAATGTTTCTCCCGCTATAGTGTAGCTGGCTCCAGTGTCAGCACGCACAATTCTAGTTAAGCCGTTTTTTTCTCTCAAAAGAGTCGTCCGGTGCTCCTCGACAGAGAATGTCCGAAGATCCTCGACAGAGTGTCTATAGTTTTAAAATCAGCTTCTGCTTTCTTGGCAGGAGGGGAGCAGACGGGGTATTTAGCCTTAATAAAGCCTGTCTTCCCACATCCATAACAATTAACAGCTGTTCGATCATAATTTTTTGCACTACCTCTTGCTGAGGCGTTTTTAGTAGGCTGAGGGTTACCTTGAATTTTTAGCACCATCTCGTTGTTGAAACTTAGGGTCTCCTTACTAACGTCAACAAGCGGAAGTGGGTTGTTCCATTCACTCCAGTTATCCAAAAAATGTTCTTTATAATCTGTAGAGGCTCTCTTCTTAATCTGATCTGCGAGTATCAAATTTTTTAACTGCTCAAACGTTGTGAGTTTTGATTTCTTAAGCCCCCCATCAAAATAGTTTTGTAATGCAAAATAAGTCTCTCCAGGTGTTTTCAGGATTTTTCTTATGTTGGGTAAACAGTTGTCCAAATTTCTCAGCACTCAATTTAAAGCCAATTTTCTGATAGTCCTGAGCATCATCAAAAGATTCTTTTGCGATTAGTTTTGCAACATCGGGTTGGCAGAAGACGAACAAGATAGATTACCCATTTTGTTTTGAAACTGGTATTTTCAGAAGGGTTAATTGCCTCTCAAAGAAATCCAGAAACAAACTCATATCGGCAATTTTAGGATCAAAATTAGGAATTAAGTTGTTCAATTCTAACTTAGGCATTTCTGCGTCTGCAGAAGAAGATACCTTTTCAGCCTCCAATCTACTAGCAGTAATACTAGATTGTAATTTTAATTTTTCCAACTCAAACAAACGTTCATTTTCTTTCTCTCTCTCAGAACGTTGTCCTGTTTCCATTTCTTTCCTATCATTTATGATGCGGTTCAAACATTCTTTTGTAAATTCCGCGTCATATGTGTAACTATTATAGCCTTACTTATTTCAGAAATTCTAAAATTTTCCTCTATCACTATACGTAGTGTCTCTGCTAATTCAATTAAATCTTGCTTCTTCCCTTTTGCTAAATAAGCCATGCTTAACTGGAAGTGGGTAAATTTCTTCAAAATGTACACCTATAACTTTTAGTATGCCAACATATATAGGTTTTAAAATATTTTTAAATGCATTTAATACACATCAAATATACATATTCAAAAACAAAACATGATATAAAATAATAACTCATTTTACATTACTTTTCGCTCATTTCTTGAAATAGCATATATAATACACAATTCTCATAAAATAAACTGACATAGAATACTCTCCGTAATTTAAATTCATGCAAAATATAGCAACTCGCAACTATATATTTCAAAACTTTTTCTATTTTCAAAACAAAATAAGGAATCCTTTACATTGTATTTACTATATTTGACATTTAAGTTCAATGCTTCATATCGAAACCTGCATAGAACAAAATACTTGAACTTTATATTACATTAGGAAATATTCGTTCAAATATTATTTTTAAAAAATATGCCAAAGTAGCGGATGCTACCACAAAATTCTTCATTTAAATTCAACAACACTTGAAAATTACTTTAAACTTCAAATACTTCAATTTTTCAGCAATACGTCTTCAATCTTCAAAATAATTTTCAGCAATACGTCTTCAATCTTCAAAATAATTTTCAGCAATACTTCAAAATCTTTCGGTACTACAGGAACTAATGTGCAACAGAATTCATACAATATGATTAGGGTGATCGCACTTTATCTAAAAGAATTCAAGTCCAACAGAACATTTAACTGATTTGGATAATCAGCGAAAACGAGATGAGGTCACTGTGACCAGAATTCTTCGTATATTTTACTTGATCCGGACGATCAATGAAAACGAAATTAGGTCAAGGCGACGCAATTTTTGACGTTCTTTTAGTTCCCAATTTACTTAATTAAAAATAATCAAACATTAAAGTTTACTTATCTTTAATATACCCATGGGCTATTCGTCATCATCGGTTTTGGTTCTGAAGTATCCATATGGGGATTTTCGGCCCCACGTTGGGTGCCAGATTTTTTAACACAATACACATATATTTCTTCTTTTCCATTACTAAAGTATCTCGGGACTAATAATGAAGACTATCAAGTACGACGAACACTAATTTATTAATGAATTAACACACAAAAAAATAAAAATAAAAAGAGAGTTTTAAGGATATAGCTCGGGCTGAGCTTTCCAAGTCCTAACTAAGTTTTTTATGTCACATGACCTGTAAAAAGAAGGAATGTTTATATATATATATATTTTTGCGTATCTCGCATCACGTGACCTAGAGCAGATGCTCCGTTTTAAGAATGACTGATACTGTCTGTTACACTTTTAAATTGTTGATAATTCTACAAATCTTCCATACAGATTTACTAAAGGCATAAAAACCTTGACCGGAAGATAAGAACAACATAATTCAAACATTTCTAAAGTAAAAGATGCACAATTTACCAACATATAAGAATAAAAAAACTGAGCACACTGAGTCCAGTAACAGAGTGGATGTATATATACATTAATTTATATACTTTTGGTGCGGCCGATTGCAACCAAAATAGGAGGTGCACATCTGCATGTTATAGCAGTCCTATATACAAAATTTCAACGTTCTGAGGCCACTCGTTTTTGAGTTATCCGAGATACATACATACATACGTACCACGCAAAAATCTCTTTAGAATCCATTTTTATAATTGTTTGGGAGGGGGGCTAAGAGTCGTTTATTCTGTTCTTACGTACGAATGTTACTCAAAAACATCGTTAAATTGCATTCGATAGCGGTCAAAATAGATATTTTCGTTGAAATGTGATACCCGAAATTTTTCAAGATTACAATACTCCCTTTTTACTTCACACAAGGAAGTAAAAATAATGATTATTTATTTCTTGTTCCGAATTGTTTTTTAAGTCACTGATTGATAAAAGGTAATTCCCCCCCCCTATATTTAACAGCTGTAATACTGTGCCCCTCTCTACAGATCCCGAAGAGTACTTTTTCTTTACCTACCTCGACCTGAAATCAACTTTCCTAAAGATGAAAAAGGTTATTCTGAATATTTCCACTTACAAAAAGGAAATATATTTGCGTATTATGGCAGAGGTAAAATCTTTCTGGCTCCAAACAAGTGCATAACTATTTTCCTAAACAAGTTCAGATTAAAAAAATTCATTTACTTGGTTATGTTTCCCTAACAAACTCATTTTGAAAACTTTCTAGCACGAGCACTGTTCTAAAGTAAATTCAATACTGAAATACTTAAAATAAAAAAAAAAAAAAAAAAAAAAAAAAAAAAAAATTCTTTATTGTTAAAGTTAAAGGATTTTTAAAATGTATGTGTACTTAAAAAAAGTAATAAAGAAATACTGATCACTGCGATCAAAGCAGAAAGCAAGGTATACTTGGTAGTTGGAAAACAAAAACATTTGGAGATTTTTTATTCTTTTAAAGCATATTTAGTGCAAGGAATTCCCTAATATAACCCATTTTTGCCATTGCTTTACAATTTCATAAAAAAGGATTCGAGACTGTACTAAAAAAACCCATAAAATACACAAATGTAAATGTCAGTATTCTCTTGTATAACCCTTTGTTCCTGACAAGCAAAAATTATTCATCATAAAAAAAGAGAGAGAGAGAGAGAGAAGAAGAAGATAGTGCCAAGTTTTAAAAGTTTCGCAGAAGTTTTCATTTAAATGCTATTTAACTTGCTCTGAGAAGGACACTCCCATAGCAACAACGGAGTTATATAATGGCATTTAAAATGTTCCAGATTCGGTTCTCAGTGAATCTGGTCTAAATATCAATACACCAGCTGAACGGAATGGCTCAATGTTTTTTTGCAGTTACCCCAATGTGGTGTATACCAGTTATTTTCCTATAGTTGTTATCACTTATTTAGAGCAAAGTACTATCGCATACACATACTTTGTTGTAATGAATACCCCATCTTCTAGGCAATCTTTCAACAGGGAAGGACATCCTCCCACGAAGTTCTCGGTATCTACCATGATACCACATAATTAACGAACTAGCGATGCAAAGATATAAACCTGGTATATTATAATAATGCGAAAGAAATAACTGTAAAAACTCCTTTCGGTAGTTCGTTATTACAAACTCATTTAATCATCATACTTTCTTATATTAAAAATATTTATGTATAGCAAAATGGTCCTATGATAAATTAATGTAAGAGGCAGATCATAATTTTTGCAGGACAGTTGGCTATACAGTCAGCCATCTTTTAAAAATCCATTAAAAAATATTTCGTTCCTAATCAATATTAGTCAATTCCGAGTTTTAAAACAAGTTTAAATAAACGAAAGAAAGCTGATGCAAAAGTGCAAACCTAAAGAATTAAAATCCCCGTCTCCCAGCAACCATAACTAGAACAAGAACAATCTTAGTAAGTTTACCCTAAGCAAAAACTTATTTCTTAAAAGTATATAACGTTATTACAGGTTATAAAACCTTTCGCTTGCAAAATTTCCAGCGTCTAAAACCATTAGTCTCTCTCTCCCCATTCTCCCGCATGTCAACAAACCATTCTAAAAAGCCTAATATATATTTAACACCCACCATACACCTCGTTTTGCCCATCAAATACCTTTTGAGCTTTATTCTTCGAAAAAGCAAGACGATATGAGAAAATTAATGAAGAACTATTGATTGGAATAATTATATCTGAATGACGGCGAAGCGGAGGGTGTCTTAACTAATGATTGAAGTTTGAAAGGGAAAATGGGGTGATCAAAAGTGAAATAGTAAAGAGAATGGGAGGGGATGTTGAGGTTCGTCCAAGATAAGTAAAAAATCCAGGCTCTTAGCATAAAAGGAAGAAAGAAAACGCAAATTTAAAGGCACAAGTTAACAGAAAAGAAAGGGCTTTCAAAGAGTTTTCATAGGATCCTTTCAATGACACATAATGAACTCGGGTTTAAGTTCACAAATGAGAAACACAGTTCAATCAAATATCAATCTAATAAATTCTGTTTTCTTGTTCACTGATTAATTCCGAAACTGTCAACAATAATGCAAAACTCGTTCAAGTTAAAAAACGAGAGGAAGGTGATTGTAATCTGATTTTCATATTCAGATTGCAGTTTAGCATCTGAAAAAATTTTAAGTTATTATCGCACTATTAATTTAGGAATTAATCCCCAAAAATTCGAGATACAGAATAGAAAACATTTGCTTAAAACTAGGCGTTCAAAGCAATCCAAATGGCAGAGTTAACGCCCTCCCTCCCCCCTCCCCTTTTTTTTTCTTTTTGTAAAAACTTAATTATTCAACTCGTAATTGTGTGTGTGTGTGTTTTTTTTAACTGTTTTAAACTGTTTGCGCAGAAATTTGCAAGAAATTTTTCCTGCAGTTTAAGAGACAATAATTTCTGTTCTGCCAGGATGCGAAATTCGCACAGTGAAAACAACACTGTCAGATTTCACATGTTAATAAACATAGATGCATATACTTTGCAAGATATAAGCTGAGACTTACTATGGAAATATTTAACAATTTTGAGTTTAATTTATGTTTGTTAAAATTGTATACAGCACTGTACATGATAGCTATCTATTTAAAGCCAGAGATGTTTCTGTAAAATATAATTTAATAGGATCTGGCTTCGTATTTACGGTACATATGAGGAAAATCGTGAAAACACCCATGCAGCCAGTGCATTTGCGGAGATTCGAACATGCGTCAAAATATCGCTATTCAGCAGCTCGGCAACTGGCGGATTTAAACTTGACATCACTGGAATGAAAAAAAAAAA
Source organism: Stegodyphus mimosarum (assembly GCA_000611955.2). Classification (NCBI taxonomy): domain Eukaryota; kingdom Metazoa; phylum Arthropoda; class Arachnida; order Araneae; family Eresidae; genus Stegodyphus; species Stegodyphus mimosarum. The sequence goes on along the minus strand of KK112715.1, from coordinate 857,029 downwards.
ATCTATAAACAACATACCTATACAAATTACTAGGAGAGGCAAAATAATAAATTTAAACACTGATTTTCAGGATAGGCAAAAAATTAAATTTAAAATTGATTTTCATTTTAGTTTTAATCCCGAGATAAACGCACCGGCGTTTCCTATAATCCTATGAAATAAGCATTACAATTTCATTTTATACACAGTTTTTAATACGTAAAGCAATGACGCGAACAACAAGCGCAAAATAATCACCTTGCATGTTTAAAAAAGTTTTAAAAACTGTTTATGCTCTGAAAAAATAAATAAATCTGAAATAAAACAATTTCACATGTGCAGTTGAAATATATTCTACGATTAAATGGCAAGCAAAAAAAGAAGAAAAAGAAAACAAAAAACATCATCCGCCATTTCAAAAGAAAATGCTCGCCATATAATTTCATCCAAATAAAACTCGCAATCGGCTATCACGCACGTGAAATAGCCCTTAATGAGAACGTCGTGACCCTAAAACACACAGAAAAAGGATTAAAAATCTCTCAGCCAACATTTTACCAAAATTTTAACCATAAAAGAACCATGAAATGTCACGTCCATTGCTTACATGAAAAACATCGACTTAAAAGACATACCTATTTCAGTTGGTATTACGAGATACTTCAGGACAGTAAATGATGGAAAATATTGTTAAAACTACACTGGTTATCATAAATTAAGGAAAAATCACAAAAATAGCGATAACTCCCTCAAAAATAAGCCAAACCGTGTAAAATTTGAATATATTGCCAAGTAAGAGTAGCTGAGTAAAACTGCTATATGCAAATTAAGTGGCGCTGCATTCGGAATACGTCATCTGCGAGGAGCATTAAAGTCCATATTTTAGAGCAAGCCCACCTATTTCACTGTAATAGTAAAATCAGAAATCTGAGGTAGCCAATTCGTAACAATGACCTCCAGGCATCATTTGCCAGCAGAACTACAATAGAGAGCCATTGGGAGACTAGAGGCAGGTAAAAGTCAAACAGATGTGGCCAGATGTCTAAATGTGAGTTCTTCTGTGGTTCATAGACTTTGGAGGCAATTTCAAACCACAGATTTGGCATTTGGAGGTTCAGCCAAGGACGACCAACTGCTACGACAAGCGCCGATGACCGATATACGGCATTATGTACACGCAGGAATAGAACCGCTACTCTGACTCTTCTTAGATCCTGCCTTGCTGCAGCCACTGGAAGGTTAGTAATAACGCATCATTGCGTGTAGAACTACGTGTAGAACTGCGTGTAGAACATCATATGCGTGTAGAACTACGATGGAGAGCCACTGGGAGACTAGAGGCAGGACAAAGTCAAACAGAAGTGGCCAGATGGCTAAATGTGAGTCCTTCTGTGTTTCATAGGCTTTGGAGGTAATTTCACACCACAGATTCGGCATATGGGAGGTTCAGCCAAGGTCGGCCAACTGCTACGGCGAGCGCCGATGACCAATATTTGACATAATGTGCACGCAGCAATAGAACCGCTACTCTGACTCTTCTTAGATCCTCCGTTGCTGCAGCCACCGAAGGTTGGTGTTAACGTAACTGTGCGTAGAAGGCTTCACGAACGTGATCTGTATGCGAGGCGACCAGCCATTTGCGTGCCGCTCACATCACGCCATACGAGGCACCGTTTGCAGTGGACACGACAACATGTCCACTGGACGCCTGATCAATGCAGGGCTGTTCTCTTTACGGATGAGTTCAGGTTTAGTCTAGACAGCGATAGTAGGCGTTATTTGACATGGAGAGAACCTGGAACCCGTTATCTTCCGTCAAACATCCGTGAAAGAGATGCATATGGAAGAGGCAGTGTCTGTGTTTGTAGTGGCACCTGTTTGGGTGGACGCACAGAAGTCCATGTCTTTCCAAGGGGAACCGTGAATGCTCAGGTTTATAGAGATGACATCTTTGATGCTTAATGACGCCCATATACCGGGGCAATAGGTGATGCTTTCCTGTTACAGTACGACAACGCAAGACCACATAGGGCTCGCATCGTAGATGATTATCTTCAACAGGAAACAATTATGCGCATGGAGTGGCCAGCTCGATCCCCAAACTTGAATCCTATCGAGCACGTTTGGGATACTTTAGGGATACTTTTGGCTGCTCTCAATACGCCCCCTCAGACCCTTGCCGCGCTTGCAACTGCTTTGCAAGAGAAATGGCTCTCTCTTTCTATGGAACTGATGGAGCGCATAACTGACAGCATTACACATCGCTGTATGTGCTGTATTACTTCTAGAGAAGATCATATTCCATATTGAAGGTACTTTTCCTATAGCAAACTGACACCTTCCATTTGTTCATTTTATACATGTCCTAATTTCTAGACTACCATAAGTGTCTGGTAATTTATTTTTATGTTATTTGATACCTTACTATGTGTTGTATATTGTGGGTAAGTTTCATAAAATTCTACATGTAACTTTTTCAGTAATTGTGATTTTTGTGATTTTTTTCTTATTTTATGATAAGCAGTGTAATATAAAACGTGTATTTGCTTATCCTACTAACAAAGTAAGAAAATAATTTTTTTTTTTACGCCATTGCACGAAGTAAAAAGGAAGTATTCTAATGGCGAAAAACTTCGGGTAACAACGAAAATACCCATTTTGGCCGCTATCCAACGCAATTTAACTATGTCTTTGCGTGGCATCTGTACGTAAGGACAGAATAAAGGACTCTTTTTCCCTAAACGGATTATATAACTGATTTAAAATGGATTCAGAAGAGTTTTTTTTTCGTAGCGTTTGTACGTACGTACATATGTATGTATCTCACATAACTCAAAAACGAGTAGCCTCAGAACGTTGAAATTTTGTATATAGGACTGCTGTGACATATAAATGTGCACTTCCTGTTTTGGTTGCAATCGGCAATTATATATACATAAGTAGTGTGAAAGTGACAGTTCAGGGGCAGGAGGCGGTGCGCGGTGCAAGCCCGGAAGCAGGTGAGGCGGTGCAAGTTGGGAGGCGGATTGAGGCGGTGCAAGTCAGGAGGCACAGTTTGATTTAGTTGATAAGGTGTCGTCACACTTTGATAAGAGATTATCTTTTGTTGATTTTCCAGCAGTAATTTCTAATTTTAGGATTTTTTTTCCTTTGTATTTTTCTTCGTCTTTACTTGGCATATAATGGTTATTTTCTATGTTCTCTAAACGCATGGAATTTAATGTTTGGCAGGTAGATGTAAATTTTTAATTTTTATGCTATATTTCAAGAATTATAATGTCCTATGCACTCTTAGTTTTAACGTATGCCTTACAATTTTTTATTTCATCACAGCATATTCATTTTCCTTTATCTTAATTACATTACTCATTTTACACAGGACGTTCTTCATATCTTTTAACCATATACTCGTAATTTTATTTCACTTATTAAATTTTAGGAGTGTAATTATTCAGATATACATTTTAATTTATCATATGATTTTAATTTTAGATCCAATTTTAACTTTTTTCCTTCTTTCTAACCTTCGTAATGTTTAATGTACTCCAATTTATAATTTATTTGCTATATTTTACGAGCGTAATTATTGAAATATATGTTTCTATTTATTATATCATTTAATTTTATATATAATTTCAATCTTTTTTTCATACTTTCTAACATTTGCGATCTTCAACATATTATATATTTTAACTTATTTCTGATATTTTCTGATCGTTTACATGACCTTCACTTAATTTAGATGTAAAATTTTTAATTTATTTCGTAAATCTTAAGCTTATTTATTATATTATCACACTATACACACTGACTTTTATTTAATTTTAGATGTAATCTTTTAACCTTCTTTCCTATTTTTAATGTTTTTACTTCCCAACATACTCTAAAGTTTAACTAATTTGCTATATTTTCGCATAATATACATCCCATTTGTAACTACTTTCATACATTTTAACTTTCATAATTTCCAGTATAGTCCTAACTTTAACATAATTCGTATATTTTCCTATCATGTACCTAACTTTTATATAATTTTACATGTAAATTTTAACTTCTTTTCTATTTTTCGACGTTTTTAGTTCCCAACATACTCTGAATTTTAACTAATTTGCTATATTTTCACACTATGTACACGACTTTCATTTAATTTTTAACTACTTTGTACATGACTTTCATATAATTTTTAACTACTTTCATACGTTTTAACCTTAGTAATTTCAAACAGGCTCTTAAGGTTAGCTTAATTCCTCTGTTTTTTATCATATATATGGACTTTATTTAATTTTAGATGCTATTTTTTACTTACATCTTATGTAACTCGTACATTTCAAACCTTCGTAATTTTTAAAGTACTCTAATTTTGAACTTGTTTATTATATTTTCTTACCATATACATGAACTTTAATTATTTTAGATGTAATTTTTATACTTTTCTGACACTTTGTTTCTTTCTAGTTCCCAACATACTCTAAATTTTAACCCATTTTTATAATTTTCGGTTGTAATCACGCTTTTGATTTTACTATTTCAGCTAAATATACACGTTTAAATGTCTTAAATATAGAGATAGTTTTCAATTAAACATTTTATTTTACAACCTTTAACTGCTATTTGTACCCAATTCGTTGAATAGCCTTTACTTACTCTATATTTTATAGTACTGTTTTAATTTGCCAACTGTACAATTTCTTGTTTTATAGCAGTCTTACCATGACTGATTCTAATATTTTTCTTCATTCGCATTTTCAGACTTTAACCTTTCCTGAGTATTCATGTATTTCCTTAAAGTTTTTACATCATTTATATCTGAATACATGCATTTAAGCTCTTCAGTATTACCAATGTTCAGTTTTGAACCTAGATTGCTATTAAGCTAACTTGATAGATTGCGAATTTTTAGAATGAATTCCCAATTTTCATCTATAATTTCAGAACCTTTTTCACTGCTTCATATATACATACAGAAATCTTTCATATTGTTTTAGACGTTTCATACCTTTTAATTCGGTATGTTTTTGCTAATTCATTGCATCCTACATCACTTTAAATGCCCCGACTATGCTAAATTTATCACCTTTTTTCTGCACCAAGTACGAGTATTTCTGCCTTCATAGACAACTTTCAAGTAAAATTAGCGAAATGTCAGTTTTCATTAATTTATTTACCAAGTTATTTTCTTATGAAAGAAATCTTATGAAACACCTGCCATACTTTTACACATCATATATCCTTACCAATATACATATAGTTACGCAAGGAACCAAAGAAAGAAACAGTAAGAGACACTTTACCCAAGTCTCCGCTATATTTCTGAATATTTTTACCTCCATCTGCCCCGAATACAGAAATTTCTTCATAAAATTCTCATCATGTAAGTTAACTATTCTTTACTAAGACACATTTAATGAGGAATAATCCCCTTTCAATGCAAAATTACACCCAAATAATTATAATATTTTCTTATATTTGTACGTATATGTTCGCATTATAGGAACTTTCTATGCATTTTTGAGAAATGTAATTTAATTATTGTTGCTAAATATTGCTGTTTTCCAAGAGAAAAACTCCAAAGGCTATCTAAATCATCCAACTTTTCCTGCATTATTTCCTCAGTACAGAATAACTATCTTAGAACTATTTTCCTAATTTTAAGAACTTAATACAAAATAAGCATGCTCCACTGTAGATTATTTACTATTTTATCCAAAATGAAGATAGAAACTTTACCAAATTTAAGCTTTTTTTTCCCAGAATTCCAACAAAGAACAACTTATTTACCTAAAAATGAGTCTTAGGATATTCTTATCGGCTTCAGATTTGCTATCAGTCGGAAAAACCTGATGTTCACTTTATCTAGCCTTGTCACTATACACATAAGAACCACGAATCATTGTGAAGTACAATCAACATTTTAGATACAGTCAATATTGATTCAACTAACTTTAATTAAATTTAAATTAGAAATTTTAAAAGATAAGCGGATTTATGATACATATTATTAGATTAGTCACAAGCATTATTAGTGGAAAATACAATTAAATACCCAAGACCCACATGCCCACTAAGAACAATACGAAAAGTAAAACTTTATGCATATTTCCACGAAATGTGAAATCTTGTATTTTAGTATAAAACCTGACTAACAAATTATTTCCAATAAGCAGTATACGGATAAAAAGAGTATTCTTATGATACCTTATTAAGACTTAAGCAGTAAGAGAAAGGTAAAGAGATATTCATTAAAACATAATATGAAACAGTTGACAGCTAAATAACGATACATTTCAATATAAATAAAACATTTTTTATTAAAATACATACTTACTAAAATAATTTTTTCTCACAAATTTTCTATTCTATCACGTAAAGTTGACAACGAAATATTCTTTAAAAAGTCATCGCTGTCATAAATACAACAGCATGTGTCTACATACAGTTTTTGAGCAAGTCTTTTAAAGTTCATTGACAACATAGCTTTGTCAGTATAATTCATAGCTTTTTCCCGAGTCGTCTCCATTATACAGGGGTGGCGGCGCTGACTTGGATGATCGACTGCACATCCCTCACAGATAAATACCTCGTTGAGACTGGTTAAGTACTCCTCGTAAATAATATTATTAACTTTCTGCATGCATTGCTCACTAGTTAAATGTTCCAGCTGCTGGCATTTTGATCGCCGTTTTCGTATCTCATCCGGTAACACATTTTGAAATAGAGCAGTTTGGATAGTCTGTGTTACTTCACTGTATAAATCTAAAAGTTTATCGGTCTGATATGACTCTAATTCAAAACAATCTGCTACGAGACGGAAACCACCGCAGGAGCTTTTAAAAATTCGTTGAAGAACACATTGCGCGTTTGTACAAAACACCGCCAACTGATTATTGGCTATGAAGGATGCTTCCGAATACTTGAAATTAAAGTTTGATAATTTTTTCATAAAATCATACCACGTCGCAGGAGTCATACTCACACCCTCAAGGGAAGATCCACAGTTGAAATTATTCTTTTCTGCAGAGTTCTGTATATGAATTCGAACGTTATTATTCCTGCTCACAACGATGGAAAGACGACACATCCGTTCTAATGACCAATAATTGATCACTTCATCATAATTTCGTGATGACTGGTAATGCCGACTCAACCAATCGTCCTGAGGTATCTCGAGTATCTCATTATCTTCTAAACGTGATTTCTTATGCAGAAAAGTCCTTTTATTCATATACGGTTTGGGGGTTATATCGTCATAATAACCGAAGTCCATTTCATCAGAAGAACGCTTCACCTGTGGAGATATAAGTTTTCTAAACGTCAAACTTATTCGAATAGTCTTCACTTCGGGCTGGGATGGAATACCGTGTTTCCAGATTACATTAGTGGGGGGTTTCATCACTAGAAGCGATCCATGTTCAAGACTCAGAATGTGAGTCATATAATTCTCTCTTGTAAAATGCATCACTCGCGTCGCACCGTAACTCAGTGTGGGAATGCAGTAGGAAGGGTCCAGAGAGCTTTCATCGTCTCTGTGCGCGGATATCTTGGCATCTCCGGTAGGGTATTTATTGAGTAGAACGTAATTATATTTTTCGTGGGTGAGTGCTTCCACTTCACTTTTAATTTGCTGCAGCATAGGAGTCCAGGGCTGGGCGGCAATTGATGTCCCCGAAAAACTGTAGGTGAGTCCATCTTCATCCCCGAAGGCGCAACAAAGTCGAGCTGGAATATGTTGACGGCCGTAAATATTCAGTTTCACGGGTTGGAAAGGATAGGTGCACAGTTCCGCAAATATAGAATCAGCTTTTTCTTTGTCATGAAAATCTTTAAAATAGGACAGTATTAACTGATCATCAAATATTTCGGTCATCGTGAGTATTATAAGAGTTAAGAATAACTGCTTCGAAGTACAATCCTCCAAGATTTGCAATGAAATGAGAAATATAGTGAGATAGGATATTTCTAAACAACTTATTTATATAGTCATTTACTGATAAGAAAGGACCATTTGATTCACTATCCTGCTATGATTTCATTCTTCTAATCGATAATCACGTTATTTATTCCGATAACCTCATGTTTTCCAGGAAGATGCCAATCACACTGAATCATCTAAGAATAAACAGATGGGATACTTCTTATCACTTCTGCTTATTCTATGATTGAGTGTGATTGGCATCTTCCTGGAAAACATGAGGTTATCGGAATAAATAACGTGATTATCGATTAGAAGAATGAAATCATAGCAGGATAGTGAATCAAATGGTCCTTTCTTATCAGTAAATGACTATATAAATAAGTTGTTTAGAAATATCCTATCTCACTATATTTCTCATTTCATTGCAAATCTTGGAGGATTGTACTTCGAAGCAGTTATTCTTAACTCTTATAATACTCACGATGACCGAAATATTTGATGATCAGTTAATACTGTCCTATTTTAAAGATTTTCATGACAAAGAAAAAGCTGATTCTATATTTGCGGAACTGTGCACCTATCCTTTCCAACCCGTGAAACTGAATATTTACGGCCGTCAACATATTCCAGCTCGACTTTGTTGCGCCTTCGGGGATGAAGATGGACTCACCTACAGTTTTTCGGGGACATCAATTGCCGCCCAGCCCTGGACTCCTATGCTGCAGCAAATTAAAAGTGAAGTGGAAGCACTCACCCACGAAAAATATAATTACGTTCTACTCAATAAATACCCTACCGGAGATGCCAAGATATCCGCGCACAGAGACGATGAAAGCTCTCTGGACCCTTCCTACTGCATTCCCACACTGAGTTACGGTGCGACGCGAGTGATGCATTTTACAAGAGAGAATTATATGACTCACATTCTGAGTCTTGAACATGGATCGCTTCTAGTGATGAAACCCCCCACTAATGTAATCTGGAAACACGGTATTCCATCCCAGCCCGAAGTGAAGACTATTCGAATAAGTTTGACGTTTAGAAAACTTATATCTCCACAAGTGAAGCGTTCTTCTGATGAAATGGACTTCGGTTATTATGACGATATAACCCCCAAACCGTATATGAATAAAAGGACTTTTCTGCATAAGAAATCACGTTTAGAAGATAATGAGATACTCGAGATACCTCAGGACGATTGGTTGAGTCGGCATTACCAGTCATCACGAAATTATGATGAAGTGATCAATTATTGGTCATTAGAACGGATGTGTCGTCTTTCCATCGTTGTGAGCAGGAATAATAACGTTCGAATTCATATACAGAACTCTGCAGAAAAGAATAATTTCAACTGTGGATCTTCCCTTGAGGGTGTGAGTATGACTCCTGCGACGTGGTATGATTTTATGAAAAAATTATCAAACTTTAATTTCAAGTATTCGGAAGCATCCTTCATAGCCAATAATCAGTTGGCGGTGTTTTGTACAAACGCGCAATGTGTTCTTCAACGAATTTTTAAAAGCTCCTGCGGTGGTTTCCGTCTCGTAGCAGATTGTTTTGAATTAGAGTCATATCAGACCGATAAACTTTTAGATTTATACAGTGAAGTAACACAGACTATCCAAACTGCTCTATTTCAAAATGTGTTACCGGATGAGATACGAAAACGGCGATCAAAATGCCAGCAGCTGGAACATTTAACTAGTGAGCAATGCATGCAGAAAGTTAATAATATTATTTACGAGGAGTACTTAACCAGTCTCAACGAGGTATTTATCTGTGAGGGATGTGCAGTCGATCATCCAAGTCAGCGCCGCCACCCCTGTATAATGGAGACGACTCGGGAAAAAGCTATGAATTATACTGACAAAGCTATGTTGTCAATGAACTTTAAAAGACTTGCTCAAAAACTGTATGTAGACACATGCTGTTGTATTTATGACAGCGATGACTTTTTAAAGAATATTTCGTTGTCAACTTTACGTGATAGAATAGAAAATTTGTGAGAAAAAATTATTTTAGTAAGTATGTATTTTAATAAAAAATGTTTTATTTATATTGAAATGTATCGTTATTTAGCTGTCAACTGTTTCATATTATGTTTTAATGAATATCTCTTTACCTTTCTCTTACTGCTTAAGTCTTAATAAGGTATCATAAGAATACTCTTTTTATCCGTATACTGCTTATTGGAAATAATTTGTTAGTCAGGTTTTATACTAAAATACAAGATTTCACATTTCGTGGAAATATGCATAAAGTTTTACTTTTCGTATTGTTCTTAGTGGGCATGTGGGTCTTGGGTATTTAATTGTATTTTCCACTAATAATGCTTGTGACTAATCTAATAATATGTATCATAAATCCGCTTATCTTTTAAAATTTCTAATTTAAATTTAATTAAAGTTAGTTGAATCAATATTGACTGTATCTAAAATGTTGATTGTACTTCACAATGATTCGTGGTTCTTATGTGTATAGTGACAAGGCTAGATAAAGTGAACATCAGGTTTTTCCGACTGATAGCAAATCTGAAGCCGATAAGAATATCCTAAGACTCATTTTTAGGTAAATAAGTTGTTCTTTGTTGGAATTCTGGGAAAAAAAAGCTTAAATTTGGTAAAGTTTCTATCTTCATTTTGGATAAAATAGTAAATAATCTACAGTGGAGCATGCTTATTTTGTATTAAGTTCTTAAAATTAGGAAAATAGTTCTAAGATAGTTATTCTGTACTGAGGAAATAATGCAGGAAAAGTTGGATGATTTAGATAGCCTTTGGAGTTTTTCTCTTGGAAAACAGCAATATTTAGCAACAATAATTAAATTACATTTCTCAAAAATGCATAGAAAGTTCCTATAATGCGAACATATACGTACAAATATAAGAAAATATTATAATTATTTGGGTGTAATTTTGCATTGAAAGGGGATTATTCCTCATTAAATGTGTCTTAGTAAAGAATAGTTAACTTACATGATGAGAATTTTATGAAGAAATTTCTGTATTCGGGGCAGATGGAGGTAAAAATATTCAGAAATATAGCGGAGACTTGGGTAAAGTGTCTCTTACTGTTTCTTTCTTTGGTTCCTTGCGTAACTATATGTATATTGGTAAGGATATATGATGTGTAAAAGTATGGCAGGTGTTTCATAAGATTTCTTTCATAAGAAAATAACTTGGTAAATAAATTAATGAAAACTGACATTTCGCTAATTTTACTTGAAAGTTGTCTATGAAGGCAGAAATACTCGTACTTGGTGCAGAAAAAAGGTGATAAATTTAGCATAGTCGGGGCATTTAAAGTGATGTAGGATGCAATGAATTAGCAAAAACATACCGAATTAAAAGGTATGAAACGTCTAAAACAATATGAAAGATTTCTGTATGTATATATGAAGCAGTGAAAAAGGTTCTGAAATTATAGATGAAAATTGGGAATTCATTCTAAAAATTCGCAATCTATCAAGTTAGCTTAATAGCAATCTAGGTTCAAAACTGAACATTGGTAATACTGAAGAGCTTAAATGCATGTATTCAGATATAAATGATGTAAAAACTTTAAGGAAATACATGAATACTCAGGAAAGGTTAAAGTCTGAAAATGCGAATGAAGAAAAATATTAGAATCAGTCATGGTAAGACTGCTATAAAACAAGAAATTGTACAGTTGGCAAATTAAAACAGTACTATAAAATATAGAGTAAGTAAAGGCTATTCAATGAATTGGGTACAAATAGCAGTTAAAGGTTGTAAAATAAAATGTTTAATTGAAAACTATCTCTATATTTAAGACATTTAAACGTGTATATTTAGCTGAAATAGTAAAATCAAAAGCGTGATTACAACCGAAAATTATAAAAATGGGTTAAAATTTAGAGTATGTTGGGAACTAGAAAGAAACAAAGTGTCAGAAAAGTATAAAAATTACATCTAAAATAATTAAAGTTCATGTATATGGTAAGAAAATATAATAAACAAGTTCAAAATTAGAGTACTTTAAAAATTACGAAGGTTTGAAATGTACGAGTTACATAAGATGTAAGTAAAAAATAGCATCTAAAATTAAATAAAGTCCATATATATGATAAAAAACAGAGGAATTAAGCTAACCTTAAGAGCCTGTTTGAAATTACTAAGGTTAAAACGTATGAAAGTAGTTAAAAATTATATGAAAGTCATGTACAAAGTAGTTAAAAATTAAATGAAAGTCGTGTACATAGTGTGAAAATATAGCAAATTAGTTAAAATTCAGAGTATGTTGGGAACTAAAAACGTCGAAAAATAGAAAAAAAGTTAAAATTTACATGTAAAATTATATAAAAGTTAGGTACATGATAGGAAAATATACGAATTATTTTAAAATTAGGAATATATTGGAAATTATGAAAGTTAAAATGTATGAAAGTAGTTACAAATGGGATGTATATTATGCAAAAATATAGCAAATTAGTTAAACTTTAGAGTATGTTGGGAAGTAAAACATTAAAAATAGGAAAGAGCGTTAAAAGATTACATCTAAAATTAAATAAAAGTCAGTGTGTATAGTGTGATAATATGATAAATAAGCTTAAGATTTACGAAATAAATTAAAAATTTACATCTAAATTAAGTGAAGGTCATGTAAACGATCAGAAAATATCAGAAATAAGTTAAAATATATAATATGTTGAAGATCGCAAATGTTAGAAAGTATGAAAAAAAGATTGAAATTATATATAAAATTAAATGATATAATAAATAGAAACATATATTTCAATAATTACGCTCGTAAAATATAGCAAATAAATTATAAATTGGAGTACATTAAACATTACGAAGGTTAGAAAGAAGGAAAAAAGTTAAAATTGGATCTAAAATTAAAATCATATGATAAATTAAAATGTATATCTGAATAATTACACTCCTAAAATTTAATAAGTGAAATAAAATTACGAGTATTTGGTTAAAAGATATGAAGAACGTCCTGTGTAAAATGAGTAATGTAATTAAGATAAAGGAAAATGAATATGCTGTGATGAAATAAAAAATTGTAAGGCATACGTTAAAACTAAGAGTGCATAGGACATTATAATTCTTGAAATATAGCATAAAAATTAAAAATTTACATCTACCTGCCAAACATTAAATTCCATGCGTTTAGAGAACATAGAAAATAACCATTATATGCCAAGTAAAGACGAAGAAAAATACAAAGGAAAAAAAATCCTAAAACTAGAAATTACCGCTGGAAAATCAACAAAAGATAATCTCTTATCAAAGTGTGACGACACCTTATCAACTAAATCAAACTGCGCCTCCTGACTTGCACCGCCTCAATCCGCCTCCCAACTTGCACCGCCTCACCTGCTTCCGGGCTTGCACCGCGCACCGCCTCCTGCCCCTGAACTGTCACTTTCACACTACTTACATATATATCCACTCTATTGTTCGGCTCACTGAGCTGTTTCTTATATGTTATGTTTCATATATTCTTATATGTTTGTATGTTGTGTATTTTTTGCTTTAAAATTTACTGAATTATTAAGATAGAATAACATGCCGAACAAGTATTAATTTAGAAGTCAAATAACAAAAATCAGCGGTATATTTGCAAATTTTCATAGGACTAGTTTCGATGGTTTTACCGAACCACCTCAGCTGTGAAAGCGCAATTTTTCTAACCCCCCCCCTCGTTTTGGCAGGATGATGGTTCAGTAAAATCATCGAAACTAGTCCTGTGAAAATTTGCAAATACAACGCTGATTTTTGTTCTTCGACTTCTAAATTAATAATTGAATTATGTTATTCTTATCTTCCGGTTGAGGTTTTTATGCCTTTAGTTAACCTGCATGTTACAGTTGTAGAATTATCAATAATTTGAAAGTTGTTTATGTGAGGCTAAGCCTATTTTTTGCCATATATTTGTTTACATTTGAAACTTAGCAGAATAGTGGATTTGTTGCCAATCTAGAAAAACTAAGCTCCGCAATAACAAAGTAACGGCTTCTCTTATTATTGCGAATTAAATTATGCTTAATCATTCTGGAATTATCGCTTAAGATAAATTACCCTATGTATTGACTCAGCATAGCGTCCACAACAAATTAAATCAGTTTCTACGCCTTCAGTGCCTTTTGCCACGTGAGACCAAGAGTAAACTTTCAGTTTTGTGCACCAAAAAATCTGCCTTCTTGCACGCTGGCCGAATTGCTTGTTTTTGCGCAGAAACTGTAATTTTAATTGTAAAAAAAAATTTTTTTAACTGTATTTGGTGTTTTACGTTTTTCTATATCTTTCAATTTTTAGTATAGATATTTTGAATTTTTAAGTATTTTTGTTTTGTCGCTAAGTGAGAACTGAATTAACTGAATGATAAACATATCTCTAACGAAAACTCGAGGAAATACGTTTAATGAAAGGCATGAAAAAAAGCATATAATTTAATATTTCGTACAAGGAAGTCATGTGGTGTATACATCAGATTTTTTTTTAAATTTTATTTTTAGGACAAATATTCACTACTATTTAAATAAACAATAACAATTTAAATAAATATATATAATAATAAAGATTATTTTGCTACAGCCATGCTAAAAACATCAATACCTCTCCCAAAGGTTCTTTTGTGTTTAGCTGCCTGATAAGAAATAACTGTCATGAACTTTAAGATTTCCCATTTTATAGCAAACTTCACGAAAGAAAAGAAACTAGTTATATGATTGTGGCCAACACGCAATTGTGATGCGACATAGCTCTTAAGCAATTAGAGGCCCCCAATCTTCAGTTTCCTTGTTTCCATAGCGAAAACGAATAAGGAGGAGTAGGTAATCTTGGGCACCCTAAAACCTGTTACGGCCTTTTGGTTATAAGCAATTATCAGGCCCTGACTTCGAGAGTGCCGGTATGTTTAAAAATGTTGCATATATTAAATAACTTTCATCCTTGCTGCTTATTAATCAATTTCAAATGCAATTCCAGAAAAAAAGTTGAGTGCGACCCTGTTCCAAAACATCCAGAAAACTATCGTAAAGTAAAAATCCGGCATGACTTCAAATAATTCAGAATATTAATGTGGCATACATACATTATGCAAACCCTCATATTTTCAAATAATTTTATTACGACATAAAACGTGTATTTTTAATCTATTGAAAATTAATTAATTATTAATTAAAAATTAATGTTTCACTACAACATTTCATAAAGTTACCTATTTTTTTGGCTTCTCAATATTAAAAAAATTAATAATTTCTACACTGGTGTATATAATTTAAGGACGAGACGGTTTTTGCGCATACAACGTCGCGCAGAGGCGTTCCGCATCGACCCATATAAACCAAATAAAACTTTGTTAGTTTAACTAAAACCTTACAAGATATCTCAACGTAGAAATGTCTTAAGAGTGTGCTACTACATCTCTGAAGCAATATTTCACACCTCGTTGCATAATGTCCAGTATTCACAAAATAGTATTTTTGCACAGAAAAGAAGCATGCCCATTTGAAATTTAAAATCAAGTATCTAAAATTCAATTTAGAATGACGCTGGCTTTACAGAAAAACTGTATATATTTTCATCTAGAGACATTCCTCTTCTTCAATAAATAAAAATATTCTGCACCATTTATCAGAAATACATCATTTAAATAGAAGAAATAAAATAAAAAGTCTGAAAGCTTTCAGATTTTATATTACGCCCAAAGGGGCGTTTTTTAACGTTTTGTGCGTTACCTTTATTTATTAATAATCATATTCTTCGCACTTAAACCATGAAATTCAATTCAACAGTAATATCACAAAATATTTTTTTAAATGAGCACATCTTTAGAATTTCTGATACACAGTCTCGCGAGGTTGAGATAATCCCCCCCTACCCATACAGTGTTGCCTTTGCTCGCTTTGAAATTGTTGAGTTTGTTAATCAAAATTTGTCAAAGTGTTATAAAATATGAAATCGATAATAAAATAAATTCCAAATTAGGGCTTCCAGCTGCCCATATTCGGTGGAGGATTATGTTATTCAAAATTTGACGGATCTAGGTACCGTTGCTTTATCACAATGCGAGAAACAAACACACATTTATGCAGATTCCTCATTATTTAATTTCTTTAAATATAACACAGGGCGATAATATTTGGTGGCAACAGTTTGAAAAGTGATACGGAAATTTACAGTGAATCGACGCAAAACGGTAAAACGAAATTAATAGCCCTTCTGAGCTAACGCTCCTTTGGGCTAATAACTATAATAAAAGGAGAAACACTTTACTGCCATTCAGTGAATAAAATAAAAATCAAAAGATTAAAAGGTAATCATCAGCTTTTTAAACATCTCTGGGAAAATGAATTGGAACAGATATCATTAGTTGGAGCGATACATTTTGGCGAACGTGGAACGCTGTAAGTGTGTTTTTTAATTCAATACGTGATGTAATTTAATTCAATAAGTGAAGAAACCCTTTGGACAACTTTGTGAAATTTAATTAAGATAATTAACAATGAATAGTTATGGTAAATCTACTTACCCCTATCGCCTTTTGTGGTACACAATTTGTTTTTCAAAGAGACAGTTAAAGCAATTTTCACAGGCAGATTTATGAATTGTAATTAATTAAGCTTTCATTTTATAAATTCTGATCAAAGGAACTTTCACTAAAGCAAAGAAAAAAGTCAAGTTATATGACTGTGACCAAGGCGCGGTTTAGACACTGTATAACCTTAAAGAATCCACAGCCTTAAGGAATCCAATCCGCACTTTCAAAATAGCGAATTATCTTCAGACAATTGCGACCTATCCCCACCAGTGGCCGAGTGGTTAACACTACAGTTGGATGATTTGCTCTGGAACTGATTTTAACAACCGATTCTCCTTACTGAGCGAATTTACTCCGATTCCAGAAGACGGAGGAATGGTTCTTATATAGTCTAAGGAGAGTTCTTGCTGGAAGCATGTCAGGAATAGAGACCTGCTATTCGTCCATGAACTAATTCACTTAACTGAGCGAGCGATTGCCCGATTCGACAAGAAAGAGCGAAGAGTTGTTGGAAGCATACCAGGAAAGTTCGGTTCCCATTTAGGGAAGAAAATAATGTTTATTCTTACATGTTAAAATCAAGTTTAATATTTACCATTTTCCAACTTTCTGCAAAATTTTCATTTTATGATTTTACTGTTAGTTATATATTAGAAACAGGGTTTTAGAGAATCTTAAAGTACAGTTCAGTACAGTCGACGATGAACGGGAACATCTGTTTTTTACCAATGGTTAACAGGTATTGTCCCACTTTCTTCATAAACTAGATTTATTCATAAACAATACTAATCAAATTAATTGTATTTTTCATATTATAATAGATAATTTTAAAGCATAAATTATGAAACACATTTACACGAAAGAGGAATAAAGAATTAAATATAAAATGCATTTGCATTAAAAATAAAATCTACAGTTCATGGAATCCATAAAGTTCGATCAAATATTCGTAAAAACGGTAATACAAATAATCCTTAATTAAGCCTTTTCATCTTTTTATTAATATGAAGCCACTGTGTGCAATCTTGAAAATAAAATAATGAAATTTTACTATTATATATATTTTACTATTATATCCATAGTTTTAAGCAGAATGGCAAATATCGTTTCTCAGTTCAGCAAGTAGGTTTATAATTTCACAAATTTTAAGAACAATATATCTTTGCTTAATAAGGAATCTTTCGAAAGGAATAACTTTAGCTACAGAAAATTTAATCTGCTATACCTTCGTCAAAGGATATTCCATTATATAATGATCCAATGTCCTCACAAACACAATGATCAGTATTGGTAGATATGTGAAAACTACAATTGAAAGAAATCAGTTCGGGAAGTTAGCGTTTGATTGAGTCGATTCTTTAAATCCCAGCTGCTCGAGTTTAATTTAGATTTCAATACCAGCTGCTCGAATTAAAACCACGCCCTCGCTAACCAACATCCCACTTTTCCTTCGATTACTTCGCTTTTTCACTCCATCCTTGCTAACTGCTCTTGATTCATCCCTCGTTCCCGATCTTTTTCATCAAGGTTATTGTTGATGAGCGGTGAACTACGGAAAAGTGATTCATTTCAATGAACGAACGGTTCTGATCCGATCCCATATAAGAGCAGTATTGCCTACCTCTTCGTTAAGACCACTAAATACTAGTACTTCAACTTCACTCGGGTTTGATTCCAGGCGAAGGGGCTGGCAACACAGTTGGTTTTCGTGGGTTTTCTCACTTGTAACGTGAATGCGAGCCATTTTCGGTCAGATATTCCCCCACAAAGGCATCCCCCTTCTTAGGCGGATAACGCACTCCGCTTTGCCATATTCCAATAACCTAACCATCAATTGCAGCGTAAGTAAAATTGATTTAATATCAAAAGATGATGTTCTAATGATTTTCTTCTTTCCTTATCGCGTGCCTTCGTAGCAAAATATGGAAGTATAACCCGGCTAGAAATCAATAGGTACGTGTTTCGAATCTCTGCTCTTGTGACGAGTCCCTTTAAAAGGCGAAGAATATAAGGAATTTTTCTTCTTGCTTATCGGCTGTCTTCGTGATATAATTAGAAGCACATCCGCCTAACAATCGGTAAATCCAAAGTTCGAATCCCAGAGAGGGCAGTAGTGATTTTTTTCGTTTCCTGCTCTGGTTTTAAAAAATAAATACATAAGTAATGACTATAGATATTGAATTCTGGAAATAATTCGTTCAAATGAATTTTTTTAATGTTATATAATTTATTTGGAACGTGGAACAGTGTACCAGAAATTTTGCTTCAATAATTTTACTCTGCACATTAAGGACTGACATCCAAAACTCCCACATTTTTATGCTCAGAAAAATTTTGTTTGTTGCTTCAAGAGCAAACTTTCTTCTGCATGAATGACCAAAGGAAAGCTTTTAATTTAATTGCTTTATTTATAATACAATGAATACACTCTGCCAAACAGATATCCAAACATATCGCATTTTTTCCCTCTAATTAAAAGAAGCACTTAGCTAGGAACATCCTTAAAACATTAACGTTGTAGATCTGAACTGAACAAAGGTCAGTTCGAAAGGTCCACGAATTTATCACTACCAAGAGGAAAAGAGGCCTGTCGTTGGCTAAGGCCTTCAACATTTTATACGTGATAGTGCAATTTTAGCTAGCACCATCTCAGTTTTGATAAAGAAAGCACAGAATGACGGACTGATTTGGTTTGTTTTCGTTGTCGCAAAGCACACGAGAGCTATCTGCCTACAAAGAGAGATGCCTTTACACAGAACTTTCTAAGAGAAACTGTCTCAAATCTACGTTACACATCGGGAAAACTATAAGGCAGCTCTTTCTCCTGGAATTGAACCGTAGTCGAACTACCAGTACTCAGAGACTTTACCGCTAGATCGCTGGTCACCGTTCTGCAAGACAGAATCCAAGATTCTGGAAATGTCTAATTCTTACTATAGTTGAACTTACAAATACTATATTCACCTAAAGAGAATTATTTTTTAAGGATACAAGTGACTTTAAAAGAATAAATAATAATCATTGTTCCCTAATTATGCTAGGCTGCGAAAATGAAACTCAGCTTTTAAGAGACAAAATTAAAAGCAATTATACCATAATATTCAGATATTTGAAATAGGACCACCAGGGGCCAAGTAGGTAAGTTCGCTGAATAGTAGCAGTTTGACACGGAAACAAATCCCGGAAAGCGGACTGGCTGCACGAGGAGTTTTTATGTTTTTTCCCATGTGTAACACAGATGCGATCCACCATCCCTTAGGAAGTACTCTACAAAGATATCGCACTCTTTCGTAGATCACCTTCGTCTACATTACCGTGTCTAAATGGAACACACTCAATTAAATGAAAGAGAAACACCAATGTGAAAAAATACAATACAATGAACTAAGAATACCAAATGTAAATGATATTAATATCTCTTTGACAAAAAGGATCTCAAGAAAACTAAGCGCAGGTCGTAAAATGCCGCCGCTCATTCTTTTATTTCGAAATTCATCAACGATTCCTCAATTCAAGGTTTGACCAGAAAATGTTGGAAAGGAGGGGCGAAGAAAGCAAACCGGTCGATCGACAAAGCTTTCACACAAATACACATTCACAGAATCACTAATATCGATTTCTAGTAACCAAGCTTAGCGCGAATCAGGCTTACCAACTGGTAATACAAAGAAATCATTAAACCCAGTTCTCTCGTAATTCATGGTTGAAACTTTTTCCCTTTTTACTTTTAGCACAGAATTAATGCGTAAGAAGGAGGATGAGCGTAATTCGATTCTCCCCGAGGCGGTAGTTATTAAATCCTGCCACCAGATAGATCAATATACAGTTTCTCCCTCCCCCTTTTTTTAATACGTTAAGTTTAAGAAGATAGAATTTACCATCGCTTTTTTTAAAGTATGTGTGTGCATGTTTGTAATTATATAAAATATAACTGATAGTACATGAATCGGGAAAACTCATTTTTTTTCCCACTTCAGGATGATCAGAGTAATGCTTTTGATGAAAGTTAAATCTCTGACAGTATAAATGTAAATGAGGGATTAAAAAAAAGAGTTGTAGAAATTATCTAGATCCTTCAATAAATTAATAAAAATTAGTGTTTTGTATCTTGCAAATTTCTGAATGAATTAATGAAAAATGTATTTTGTAACATTTATTTTCTACTTATTTATTTACTAAGCAGCTTTAACCATTAACCGTCTTGCTTTCCAATACTTTTGGTGACATTAAAATATTAAATGCAAAGTACGTGTGCATGTATTCTTTGGCTATAGGTTGTCCACAATCACATACTAGAGAATTCTTGAATCTAATGTAAAAAAGATTAGCATTGACGCAACCGTGTCCTTTCAGAAGACGGACTGATGCCACAGCTGTAGCACACGAAAAATCAGGTACATACATCCATTGTACAGAAGACATTGCCAGGCCTTTCTCCTAAATTTTATGAACAAATTTTACTCGTGAATCTTGCTAAATTACATATTTATCAGTCTCTTAGCAAACAAAAGTTCAAAAAATCTCTGAGTTTTTGGAGAAGTACCGTTCGTTTCTTTGCCAGGATAATTGCACTTTCATTTCCTTACACTCCACAATGCCCTGGCACACATTGCAGTGTTATTCAGTAAGCGGCTTCAAAAGATGTCGGCACTCATAAATACGTTTTGAGTCGCAAGTTCTAATGCCGACAAGAACCTTAAGGGCAGACATAAGAGTCCAAGAGGGTGATGGCTTTGGGGAAAGCGGTCCTATAACAGTGAAACTGTCTTAAGATAAACAAACCGCTTCTCTTTCACCATCAAACTACTGATGTTAAAGCATTACGAAAGGAAAACCGTTTAACTGTGTACACTAGTTCTAGCACCTATGTCTCCGTTCTTCAATGAACTGTATCCGAGAGTCCACTGATAGTCAGGAAAATGGCTTTCAACAGTCTCCAGTGTAACTGAACGGGTTACGGAGTCATACATTTTCTTCCTTGTTAACTTCTAAAGCAAGGTCACGATTCACTTCGATGCTTCTGAAATCTATGAGACACCATGGTTCTATTAAAAGGCCATATTTACAGCAACACCAAAGTCTTCTGCAATAAGGAAACTGGTTGAATTCAAGCTAAATTTCTGGGATTTTTGAAGTTCTATTTTCTCTAGTAGTCTCCAAACGTTTGTAACAATATTACAGCACTTCATCTCGTGTTCAGTTAGTTAGCAACTGTAGAGCAGAAGTAGGAGTAAACTAAATTGTTCCGGTAATCCAGCGAAGAATTTGCTTTTGCAGTTTCCAAGCTACTGATAGTTTGGAAAGAGGCATTTATAAGACTTTTATTACAGCAGCTTGGGAGAGTTTCAATATGCATTTTATGAGCAACAATAAGAGCATCATTTACAACCAGCCTTCGTTTTAAAAACTGCCAATCTCCGTTCCACCTTCTAATAAAAGCTGGGTTTTCATTCCTGCGCAGACAAGATTCCAGAATAAATCTGAAAAGGAGTTGTTACTGAAAGAAAAAAAGTTATACCTATAGTACATTCTATCATAAGCTGACTAGAAGTTTACAAACACAATTTGGGAAGAGTTATGTCTATCCAAAGCGTTCTTGGTTCCTTGACTAAGGAAAACAAGCAACCTATTGAGTCATACTTTCTAACGCTAGATTGAGAAGAAAACAGAAGAATGTTTAGGGCAGATTACAGTTTATTTAGGTTATATATTATTTAGATTACAGTGCAAATAGGTCTGGCAAAAGAATCAAAAATAAGCTCCCATATGCTTGAGTTATGCAGATCTTCTATCACTATACCTGCCGGTTTAATGTCATTGTAATTACATTTAGTGAGACAAGAATTGAAGTACCCAACCCAATAAGAAATTGTGGGGGGGGGGGAAGTAAAAAAATCAAAATTCTATTTTGAAATATAAATTACTCTTTTTTCGCCGTTAAGACAAATACAAAATCTTTCTCCTCCAAGATATGCTGAAGCGCATACAATTGGCTAATTATTATCTTGCAGCAAAATTTTCATTTAAAAAGAAGTAAGGTAACAAGAAAGGTAAAAAAAATTATTCATCTCTACTGCTGCTAATAATTTAGCAACAAATGGAAAAACGTCGTATCAACAAATGGAATTACAGCATTAAATTCTTATATGAAGTACAAAATACGAAGACTACAAGAATCAGCTACGCACAAGAATTTTGCTTTAACTTCGAAGTAGAAACAAAGAATTAGAGGTATCTGATGAAATGTGATAGTCTTACAATGAAACAATCAAAATAAATAAACCATCTACACAACGAAATGCCTTCAAAGATTCCTCAGGCGCGCAAAAAATGGGAGAAAGTACACTAACATAGCGAGACCAAATGACTGCATAGTAAATAGAATTAGTATTAAAAGAATGAGATGGTTTCCTACAAACATCAGTCTGGCGGTCTAAGCATTACTTCCACGACCGATTATCACTTTCTATGCAAAATGCAACAAATCAGATAAATCACACCAGAAGAGATTAACACAAAAGCCTAACAAATGTGTACAATCCACTGTTGGCTTCGGTTCCTTCTCTTAAGCAAAAAGACCGATATTTCAACACACCCGCATTCCATCAACATTATCTCTAAAACATTAGAGAAGGTGTTGGTCTCATATGCTTCGCAAAAGTGAATTGTATGCATGGAGATCAGTTGCTTGCGTATTGTTGCCACGCTCTGACATATAATCTTGGCTGAAACAGGATCTTAAGTATCATAAAAGGAGCCCAAATCAATGGAGTCCTCCTTACTTCAGAACCAAAATTTAATAACGTGTTTCTCGATGACAAGCTATGACCCAAGAATCATGCGACAAGCATCCTACAAAGTAACACAGGGGGTAATTTGCTAATGTGAGCAATAGCAATGAAGAACAATGCTGAATTTACCTATTTTTTCCGATAAATGAGTGAATAGCTATTATTTTAACAGCACTGCATAAACTGTTCGTCCATTTACCACTGCAATGAATCCCATGTTTACGATAATGCTCGCTCGCACAAAGCATGATAGTTTGAGAAATATTCGTGAAATAATTCGTTATGTGCAACGCCCTACTAGATCTCCATGCCTGAATCTCAAGAACGAAACATGTTAAGAAGACATATTGTCAAGTGATATTGTTCCATCTCATATTTTTCAGGAACTTCAATCAGCCGGCATTCAAGAATACAGATTAGTAGTATCAGAGGTGATCAAAAACACCACAGCCGACATGGACCGCCATTCCGAAGCCTGAAACTTGAAGCCATGTTAGAAGAATTAGCATTTTCAATACGACTTTATATTCAATTACATTTCAAATTGTAGCATACTGAGATTTAAAAGAAAATAAGATGTATTTAATGCACGCTTCTATTTGAAGAAAGATGCAGCAATAAGCAAAACTGTGTAATAAAATAATGTTCGAATATCTAGAAAATATTTCCATGATCTAAATCTTAAATAACCTAAAAATGAGCGATTCTAGAAATACACGCCAGACAAATCTACAAATAAAAATTATTATTAACTGCTGCAAAGAACGGTTAAATGACTGCTCATTTAAATTGAGAACTGCACAATTACAGCTAGTAAGACTCTACGTTCAATTCGCAGTGTCTTTCATACACTGCTTGACAAAAAAAAATTCAACACCATGAAAGTGCGAACAGAATGTAATATATGTGATTTTAATTTCAAAAAAGTAGAGCCACATTTTGAGGTGATACAAGAAGCACGTACAGATGAAATTAGCAAAGAGATAACGTCTGCTGAATGGATGATGATATAACTTCACAGTTCCTACCACACTCCACAGTTCGTCCTTTGATTGAGGCTCGGGCACATTAAGAAAACGACAGCCAATCACATCTCATAAATGATAAAGCGGTGTGAGATCTGGAGGTCTGGATGGTCAAGAATGCATCTGGATGTCTTGCAGGGCTTATCTACTCTTGTGCCATGCGCGGTCGAGCATTACCTTGCGGGGAAAATGTTTTTTGCAAATGTTCGAGATAAGATAGCGCAATCAGCTGCACCATTTCACGCATGCATTTCAGGCCGTCGCTGTGCCTATGATACGAATCAGAGGTTGTAGAGACATTAGGTTATTACGAAGCAAGAGAGGTGAAAAAAAAGCAACGCCTTCGCCGGGAATCGAACCACGGACCTCTCGGTTACGCGTCGAGCATGCAGACCACTACACCACGAAGGCATGCGAAGAAGGCGGGAGAAATACCTTATAAGGTGACAGGCTATACACATGGATGTCGTCCTAAACCATGATGCTGCGTACTCGAGCAATATGACACTTAACAGTTGCAGCATGCATGTCGCCACGAAACTCTTAATCCGCAATTCTTAGTAGTGAAACAGAAATGAGTTCGTCACTGCACACACACACAAAAAAAAAAAAGTTTCAGATTTTAAATTACGTCCAGAGAGACGTTTTTAGCGTTTTGCCTGTTACCTTTATTTATTAAATATCCTGTTCTTCGCACTTGAACCATAAAATTCAGTTCAACAGCAATATCTCAAAACAATTTTAAAATCAGCATATGCTTAGAATTTCGAATGCATAGTCTCGCGCGCTAGAGATAAAAAGGTTTTCTCTGTACAACGTTGCCACTGCTCGCTTTAAAATCCCTGAGTTTGTTAACAAAAAATTCGTTAAAGTTTTACAAAATATGAAGTCGATAATAAAACAAATTCCAAATTAGGGCTACCAGATACCCATATTAGGTGAAAGATTATGTTATTCAAAATTTGATGGCTCTAGGTACCGTTGTTTTATCACAATGCGAGAAACATACATACATTTATGCACATTCTTCATTCTTTCATTTCTTTAGATATAATACACGGCGATAATATTTGGTGGCAACAACTTTAAAAGTGAAACAACTGTTATAGTGAATCAACGCAAAATGCCAAAACGAAATTAATAGTCCTTCTGGGCAAATGGCCCCTTTGGACTTACAAATAAAAAAGGGGGGAGCAATTTTGTATCTCCCGTTCTACTGAACCGATAGACGAAATTCAACTTGCGCTTTTCATGTCTCGAAAGCGGGACTTAGGATACGTATTAGATTTATATACAGCGTTGTTCTAATATAATTATTTTGACAGAAAATCGGACTTTTTCTGAAATAGCATACCAATTTTTTTTCCATATTTCGATTCAACGACTCAAATTATGCCTAGATTTTAAATTTTGTAATTTTTGCTGAACAATTTATGGACAAATTTATCTTGGCGCATTTTTTTCAGTCTGCGCCAAGAATAATTCACTTGACGTACTTCTTAATGTATAGTAACCTATTTCTGTTTCCCTTTTTTATTATACACTAGCGGAAAATGACATGGTTCATTCTTTCAAATAAATTTAACGAAGTGTGTAAAGCATATTTGACATATTATCGCTTATAATAATTCAGCTAAATTTCCAAATGCGCCAATACTTAAATTCACGTATATCTTAAGAAATTTTGAATAAAATACTCTTAATTTTTTGCAGGTATGCTTAGAAATACATCTACTTTAAGATTGTGGTAAAAATTTTATAGATTATAATTCAATATTTTAAAAATAAATCACAAAGAAGTGTACGAATTTTATATGGAATGAATCTAAATTTCCAAATATTGTAAGGTTTTAATTAAACTAACCAAGTTTTATTTTAATTTAAATCTTTCTATCACTTCTCTGTTTCAACTTCCCGTCAGAAGAAGCGCGCGTTTTCAGCTTATGCTAATTTGAAGTACAGCGAAGTACTATTTAAACCAGAGGTAGAAACCTCTCAGTGTGAGAGAGCTTTAGTCTCAGATCACGGTCATTCTGCTCGACGTTCGCCTGACCAGCTAGCAGCTAAAATTATAAGCCATAGTGCTTACTACGTGATTGCAGATTGCAATAAATTGAAGTGCGCTAGTATTAGTATTTCTTGCTACGCACCAGTTAGTTAGAGGCCAAACTCCGCGATTTGCTCTGCGAGCAAAGTTCTAATTTAATTTCTATTTAGGTTTAGATATTTATTTAAATTTATTTGATTTGTTAAGTTAGGCCCAAGTGTGGTCTTTTACTTTCTGTATCCCTCCCGAGTTGGGAAGTGTGTAAATAATAGTGATTTAATAAAAGGAGGATTTTTAATCCCTTTCAAGTGCAGTTATTCTCCAGCACAGCATCTACACCAGAACAAAGCCAACATACTTTTCAGCTCACTGTTCCAGAGCAGGACTGTAGTTCAGAAGGAGTGACTTCACCATGTTCCCTAAAGCTATGCACAGAACACTCAGTCTTGACAATATGAAAGGAAGAATCAAATAAGTTTATTGAAAAAAAGAGATATTAATAGATATATACCAAATTCAATAAACATGGAGAATCTAAAATTTTGAGAGCTAATTTTTTAAAAACTACGCCTGCGATGTTTACCAAACTTTGCAGTTTGGCATAATTTGAGTCGTAGAATCGAAATATGGAAAAAAACTTTTTATGTTATTTCAGAAAAAATCCGATTTTGTGTCAGAATACCTATGTTAGAACAATGCTACATATAAATCTAACAAATATCCTAAGTCGCGTTTTCGAGACATGAAAAAAGCAATTTGAATTTCATCAATCGTCCCAGTAGCACGGGAGATACAGAACTGTCCTCCCCCCCCGCAGTGTGGCAAGAATATATCAACAGACGCTATTTCAATCGCTAACATCGACGATTTTGCATCACAGTCTTCATAATGGGCGGCATGACTGAAAGCCAATTTCAGCCAATCATGTAGAAACTGTTCTTGTTTATATTGGATTCAAATCTCCCAATACGCACACTTCAGACACCTATTATGATTCTCATTATCTTCTTCAATCCATCTTCCTCCAATCCCTTTACACCAATGTTTCCCAATCGTTTTTGTGCTATGCCCCATCTAATCCTCTCTAAAGTTCTTATGTTCCCCCTAGCATATACATAATTTCTAATAATCAAAAACTGAAATGTTCACGAAAGAAACTTGAATGATAGATTTTAGGAAGAAATCACTAGGAAATTTTGTGAGCAAACGCAGTAAGTAAATTTTCAATACATATTATGGGGAACTAAAATTCGCGTACAAAATAATTTTAATGAAAGTTTTTTCTATATTATTTTTAGTAATTAGTTATTATTTAAATTTAGTGAGATCCTTGCGCTTGATGTTTGCTGCAGAGAGATTTTATGCTAGGTTCCAATTTAGTCTCAAGTCTCCCCGTTTCATTAAAGCCAGCCGATTTCTTTTTTTAGCAGCAAATCATTTATGGTACTAATTCCGCATTCAGTTAAATATGAAGAGGGAAACGGTAACAAAAATTCTCTTGCACATTTTGTTGCATTTGGATATTTGCTTTCGGTTTCTTCAGAAAGCCATGCCATTGCACATTCTATATTAAATAAAGTTTTAATTGACTCATCATTTTGCAATTCTGCGAGTTCTTCTTGATACTGCACATCTGAAATATCAATTAAATCCACTAACATTGGATGCATCATCCAAGTTGGAAATCAATTAGTTTCAAATCAGAAAATCATTCTTTTAAATCAGCAGATAAAATTTTCAGATGATCGACAATGACATGTATAGCGGTATCAGTCACTTCACATTTTTGGAGAAAATGAAACTTCAAAATTTTTGTTGTAAATATATGGCTGACATATGCAATAAATGTATTGAAACCAAATATCATCGCTTTTGCATAGACAACAGTTTTATTTGCTCCTTGAAGTTGTTTATTTAATATAATTGCGCGTTCGGGTTCGTTACGGATTGAACGCTTAAGTCGTTAAAAAGTTAATACAATTTATTCTTCTCACAAGAAATAAAACAAAATTCTGAAATATTTCCTCAGAGTATCACAATATCCCAAACGTTAAACAGAACTCAATTCAAAGACAGAGAAAATAATTTTGCCTCACAGCGAATTCGCTACAATTAATAACAGCATTCAGCAAACAACAGTTCACTTAAAACAGCTACAACTGAGCTGAGGTGTTTTAATTCGGCTTTTATAAGCTTTTTAATTATTCACTAGAATATTCTAGTAAAACCTATTTTCTGGATGGCAACAGAAACTTAGAGATATTTATTTATTAAATATTAAATGCACGCGCTCTTTTATTTTTACTTTTCCGACGTAACTTTCTCTTCAAAAATCGTCTGCGTTGCACGGGAAAATAGAACAATTTTAATTACAATTCTAAATAAATAACTAAATAAATACGAAATCCCTAAAATATATTTAGTCTTTCAAAGATTTCGGCTAAATAATTCACAAATGCGTTACCATCAACCGTTAACAGATTTTTTTTTTCAGGTTTGTCACTTTAAAAATAACTAAGAGTATCAAACAGTTCCATAAATCTTTTCAAGCAGTTCCCTTTCGACAGCCATCTTACTTCAGTGTGAAGCATAAATCACATATAGTCTTCATTTTGCTCTTCACAAAATAACTTGAAGAGACGTTCACATTTGGCACTAGCTTTAATAGCATTGATACACTTTATAACTGAATTAGTACTTCATTTAAAACAGGTGAAATGTTTTTACTACCAAATTTTTCCCTATGAATAACACAATGTACAAGGAGCATTTCTGGATTCTCATCTTTCATGCAATTTAAGCAACCCTTTTTTTCCCCCATCATATTAGGAGCACCATTTGTAGTATAAGATGTTATATTTTTACCGGTATATTTTTGACATCTAAGTAATTTTTTAGCTTACTATAAATATCTTTGGAAGTAGTGGTGCTTTCTAATAATTTACAGAAAACATTTTTTCGGTAAAATCACCTTTATCAATATAGCTTACGTAAGTTCGTACGGCTTCACTCTCTCTCAAAGCTGATTCATTCCATTTGCACTGAAAATTTTCTTGTTTTAAGCTTTCAATAAGTTGTATTTCAATATCTTCACTCATTTCATTTATTCTTTTGCTAACAGTACTATTACTTAATGGCATAGCTTTAACGTCTGTGTCATCTTTTTTCTAGAACCGTTTTAAGAAATGCTGATATTGATGGTTTGATTAAATTCTCCCCTATAGTATGACTTTTCCCTGATTTCTAGCCTCAAGAGTAAGATTCACAGTTGCATTATGAGCAGTAAATAGACTTTAATATTAAAACTTTACTTTTTCAAAATTTTTCTTTAAATTTTGAAAATAATTCAAATCTGAATTAAAATGAGCATTATGTTTCATCTTCAAATGTACCTCAAGACGACCTCGTTTCACTGACTCGTCAGGCAATGCTGGCATAAAAGACAAAAAGATAACCGTTCATCGCGTAGAGTGGGTACGAAAACAAATTTTAAACATTCCTCCGAATACTGACGAACTATTTTCTTGTTTGCACCATTCATTTCACTGTGGGCTGAAAGAAATAAACATAAAATCAATTAAAAACTTCGTCACACCACTAAATATAAGCACAGTTGACGGTTGAGAGCAGAGTCTGAACACCCGTGCGGCTTACTTAGACTATTCGGGTCTAGTCCAGGCTCCGCAACTATCCAGGGCAACACCTCATGGGCCCTATAAGTGCATACATTGATCCTGCATCATATACACATGCTTGCACAGTTCATAATATATGCTTACATAGTTACATAGTTCATAATATATTCTTACATAGTTACATAGTTCATGACAGACATAGTTCATAGTGCATGCTTATATACAAGTAGTTCATAATACATAGATCTTTCATAATGCATGCTTACATAGTTCATAATACATTGAGCCTGTTGCATAATACATGCTTACATAGTTCATAATAATTTTCATTAGCGATAATACATACATGTTTCATAATACATACAGTACTTAGGCTAAGCTGATCTCTACTAAATCTGCAGAGGAGGGAAAAAAAGAGAGAGAGAAGAGAGATTGACTGGGATCTATTCCACGCTGCACAAATCTGTTCCCAATTCCTCCAGTTTCTGCATTATCTTGCATATTTTGCTGCGAAATGCTGGCTGTTTGATCAGATAACGCTTATGAGAAACGGCCTGTTCCGGAAGCTGCACATGCCACTGTGCGGTTAGAGGACACTGGGTCAAGTAATGGTCTAGTATACCCATGGCTCCACAGACACAACTTTCAGTATTTGCAATTCCTCGCTCATAGTAGTAGGAGGGCACAGCTGAAAGCAGCTCTTGTTGCCATTCAAGGGAAGAACAATATATCTTCGCCCTTCTTACAGTAAAAATTAAAACGAATTTGTTGGCCGACATGTGCGAAAAACGTCTGGAAAGCGCAATGTGTCGCAAGCTATTTAAATGCCTTTAAAGGGCATTTAAATAGCTGTCCATGTCTATAGCGAAAACTCTTTATAAAATATTTAAAATGCACCGCCAGTTTAAAAACGTTTTACGTATACACTACTTACATTATTCTTTATTTTGAGGAATAACAAATGAAATTTCGAAAAATTTAGACTTCTTGAAGAAAATATGGAAATTCGAACGTCTCTTGTCCCCTTAAACTACGGACGAGTCCATTTTCGAATTTCTCCGTTGCGAAATACTGCTTTACATTGTCTTCTTCAATCTTCAGTCCTTTTCGAAATCAAAAACGTAGACGAATGTAGTTGTCTTTCAACGGACGGAAGCACCGAATTTGATGGAAGGACTAACCAGCCGTTCGTAGACTTAAACCCCTCTGATTACCGAAACTGTGTTCGGCATTGTCTTCCAGTCACCTCAACTACAAACACCTTCTGAGACAAAAAAAAAATCGCCTTCTTGAACAAAATTCCTATGCTAGTTTTAAATTCAAAAGAATGAATGAATGCGAAAAGAAGAAAAGAATGAATATGAATTGTTGGTGACTGCATAATAGAAGATTCCAATTGTCTTTGAATAGTCAGGATCGTTCTGTGGAATCAGCAACGATTCTCTTGTTTTAATTGTTTACATTTACTTTTATTAATTTAGCATTTTAATTAGCAAAGGCAGTTTAATTCATCACAAATTCCAATTTCTGATTTCCACAATAGTACACATTTACTATCTAAATCTGGCTTTACATTTCCTAGAAGATAAATTTTCATTTATATATTCTCTATTAAATTAAATTTTTAATCGTACAGCGGTAGCGCAGGATTTTACTTTTTAAGTCCTTTTAAAATAAATGTTGAAATTCCTTTAATTTTAAAGTTTCTCTCCTTATATTTCTTTAAAAATACAGAGAGCGATATATATGTCGTGCACCTCATCCAATAAGTCTTTCACGCGGCCTTTTCTTCGCAATCGTTAGTCAGACATATACTTCTATACCTCGAATTACGTATTAAATGACGCAAATATTCATGTTTTCGCGTTTTCAAATTTAAAGACTTCCATTTTGTAAAAATTACGAAATGCAAATTTTTATACACTCATCCAAAATCCAGAAGTTCCGTTTCTAAACGTTTTGCTCTAGTCTTTGGTAATGATAAAGAAAGGAGGAGATATTTAATGTTCTGTGTAACAATTTTAATTCATGAAACTGACGAAGGATCATAACGTTCATTGATGGTGTACGAGTATTGCAGACGGAAAGTAAGTATTCAAATCCCAGTGTCTGTAATCGTTTTGATTTATGTTGGTATTATCAACGCAAAAATTTACTTGCAATATTTTAAACTGCTACGCGAAAAATTAAAGTTACTTTCTGTATTTAAAGTATATTTCTATAGAAAGACACACATACACCGTATCCAAAAAGGTCCTTACCCGGTCTTTATTTTCGTCGTCTTGCTCACAATACCATTATGAGATATGATGTGCCTTTGACTTTTATTTATTAAGAAATGAAAAATTATTGTCAAAAAGAGGAAATGTCCATATGTGCTATTTAATAAGTAACAGCAGCTGTTATGTTTGCTGAAACATCAAGGTTAGTTAAAATTTCGTTCAATAACAGTAACATTTATTAACATATTTAAATGTTGCTGATTTTGGTTTCATACGAAAAAAAAACTATTTTGCATCTTGTATTATTAAAATGTCCTCTATTTCACCGATTTCAGAACAGATAGTTCTGTTTCTCCATTTCTGCACCTAGTAGATCCGGTCTAGTGTTAAGCGGAGAAGCTCAACAAATGGACGGAGACATGATTAAAACAGCTAGTACGGAACGAGAAAAAAACATCACTCACCATGTAAGCCTGGTACGCATGGTAAAACATTTCTCTCGCTTGGTCCCTGCAAAAGAAGAAAAACAGGAATAAATCAAAACGCCCTGAATGTAAGATAAAATAATGACAATATAAAAGAATGCAAACAGAAACAAAATCTAAATTGTAACGCAATACTAACTGACAATCCCATTAAGGGAACTGAATGAAGCATGATTGTATTCTCCAGGATTCGCAGTCCTTATCCCCTCTCTCATCCCCCCAATTTCTAGTAGGACAGCGGAAGAACTCAACGGGGAGGAAAAACCTCAAGAGAGAAGACCGAGGAGAACAACAGAAAGAGAATTCGGTAATTAAGAGATGCACAACAGTTATGGCATTCTACTTTTGTTGGCGTTCGTGGAGGCCGACAAAAGCAAAACGTTTCAAAAGAGAATGTAACCCGGTAATTGAAAAATCGATGCTTCGAGGACACTGAGACTTGCAGATTGTCAGACTCGCCATGGTGTGGAGCGTAAGAGACGTGGGGAATGGCGGAGTGCGTACCTTAAAATATGCTTCACATCCGGATACAAAACTGCTTCTCCGCCTTCCGGCGGAAATAAAGAAAGAAATTTTATTACGAAATCTTTTGCACGTATTATGAATCCCCTATGTTTAATAGTGGCCCTTCGCTAACACTGCTATTCAAGACATTACTCATATACAATGAGATTTTCCTTTGGCAGCAACGAAAGTATAAGAGCAGCGGTTTACTAAGAGAAAGAAAGAATAACGACAGGTTCGATAGCTTAGTAATCGGGCACACAAGAGTAGTCCTCAATACTCCATGCTCAGTTCCTAGTGAGAGCAATATTTTCTAATACGTTCAAAATACGTTACGTAAGCCGTAACCAAGATAACTGTTAATTCGCAAGGAATTATCATTTTTCCCATGCATTCTCTCGTAGTGTAAGTGGTTACCACGCCCCAACTAGAGATACTTAGATCCACGGTTTGAATGAGGGCAAAGGCATTGTCGGTTTTTCGTATTCCCAGCTTCAAAAACGCCTCATACACCACTCTACATACTCATATGTCTTGTGTATAAGATCTTTTTTTCAAACCACTACCTTAACCTATTAAGTACAAATTTTTAAACCTAATTTTGTCTCAAAAATAGGTTCCTTTTAAGTCATAAAGGCATGACTGGGATATTTTTAATAGAAAAAAGAAAAAAAAAAGTTATTGTTAGTGCATATAATTTACAGATCCTCATTTAGGAAACACGGTAATTTTTTCTGCCACTGTACAAAAATATTTCATACGTAGTCCAACACTGCACTGATCTCCGTTTGTTTTACGTATGGCGCATGATCTTCCCTCCAAGTAAAAAGATGTAAAAAATCGCAAACGAACTGCGAATTAGATTGATTCAGGGGCAAAAAAAAAAAATACATTAAATCCATTAAAGTGAAATTAAATTCAAATACATGCTTCCTACAGACATATATCACCTTTAAGCAAATATAATTTCATCAGTTGGGCATACGCGGAAAACTTCCAAATGGAGATAATGGCAGATAAAGGTTTAACTTAGTTGTTGGACATTTAGATTGTACATTTTTGCTTGTGTCAACTAAAATGCTGCATATCAGATTATTTCAAAAATAAGCTTGTATTTCCAAATATTCAAATTTAAGAACGATTTTAATGTCTTCCATATTATTTAAAATATGAATCTGATTCACAGGTTTTTTTTTTAAAAAGATTATAACGTCTTATTTAATTCCACACACACTTTCTCAAACATACATCGAAAACGTTATAAAAAAGTATGTGTAAAAAACAGTTACAGCAAAAGTAAGCACAAAATGAAGAAAAAGCATCGCTACTCAATGCTCGTGAAAAGCCATCATTAACAAAAGCAACTTTTGCTAAGAAACGCCGTATACCATGAATATCTTCTAACAGAAGTCCCACTGAAAAAGATAAATCTTCAAACTCAGTGCAAAATGCGAACAGGACAAAATTTTGCGCAACAGACTCCGACGATTTTGCATATCATAAATTCGATGGTTTAAAGTAGTAAAATTCAACAAAGTTCCAAGTTTCGTAAACATTCTAATAGAATATCATGCAATCCAAGAAAACCACAGCTGTATTTTACAAAGTAATGCAAATTAATAAAATATTTCTTTCTGAAGATTAATTTTTCAAGCTAATGAAGAAATCTTAATTATTTATCTAACGATTTTTTAACTCAACTTATCAGGA
Organism: Stegodyphus mimosarum; assembly: GCA_000611955.2. NCBI lineage: Eukaryota > Metazoa > Arthropoda > Arachnida > Araneae > Eresidae > Stegodyphus > Stegodyphus mimosarum. The sequence goes on along the minus strand of KK112715.1, from coordinate 822,205 downwards.
CTGAGTGTTCTGTGCATGCTCTTTGGAAACATTTTTGAATTACTTACAAGGGTTCTTCTTCTCAAGTCCTGAACTGGAACAGGGAGCGGAAAATACTCTATGTTCTGGTGTAGCTACTGTATTGGCGAATAACTGCACTTGAAAGGGATTTGAAATCCTCTTTTATTAAATCACTATTATTTACACACTTCCCAACTCAGGAGGGATACAGAAAGTAAAGACCATACTTGGGCCTAACTTAACAAATCAAACAAATTTAATACTAAACATAAAATAGAAATGTGATTCAACTTTGCTTCGCAGAGCAAATCGCGGAGTTTGGCCTCTAACTAACTGGTGCGTAGCAAGAAGTACTAATACTAGCGTACTTCAATTTATTTCAATATGCAATCACGTAGTAAGCACTATGGCTTATAATTTTTGTTGCTAGCTGGTCAAGCGAACGTCGAGCAGACTGACCGTGATCTGAGACTAAAGCTCTCTCACACTAAGAGGTTTCTACCTCTGGTTTAAATAGTACTTGGCTGTACTTCAAAATTAGCATAAACTGAAAAAGCGCGCTTCTTCTGACGGGAAGTTGAAACAGAGAGGAGATAGAAAGATTTAAAGTAAAATAAAACTTGGTTAGTTTAACTAAAACCTTACAAACTTAGTACGACCTTTATTAATGAGTTCCAAAAGTAACATATTATTGAAGTTTAACTGTGTATACAGATTGATGAAAACACTTCTCTTCGATAGCACTGCATTGGCATGTGTGACTAGTCCTGTATCTGTGGAAAGCAAACAAAAAAGCTATAATTTATTGCACTACGAGTTCGAGCATAACGTGTGGTTGACACACATCGTTACAACTAATGAACTAAACTACCAATTCTTTTTCTGGTGTGGAGATAACAGAGGCATGAAAATTTAGTACGAAACAATTCCAGAACATCCTTAAAAATAACTATCCTACTGCAAGATAACGCAATTTTTAGGAAAGCTACGGTCATGAAACAAAGCTGGACGCTCTTAAACAGAAAAAGCCAGGCAATATAATCCAAATCTTTCACATAAAATGTTTTGGAAGCGCCAGCACTGCCCCCTGATAGAGACGTAGGCACCTTTATAAAAGTAGGCCACTACTCGAAAAGACAAAATTTCATAACAGTTCCCACAATATAAAGGTGACTATATCCTTATGAAGATAAAGTTCGAACATGTTAAAAAGTAACTTCCATTACAATAGAAGGGCCGGATATTTTTTCGCCAAGGCAGCGTTATGCAAGTGGGGTTTTAATCGGTTGCTCTAATTAGCAAAGCATATGAAAATTTTACTCGTACAGCGGGGATACCTCTATAAAGATGGCTGCGCCTTTATAAAGGTTTCTTTTTACAAATTTCGAAACTGATCTTTATAAAACTGCAGCCTCCTTTACTGATGGGCACCGTTTATATTTTCGATATATTAAGTTTTATATTTTCGAATACTCTGCTAATTTGCATAAAAAGTGCCGCAAATTTATGACAGGACACCATTAAAAAAGCTTTCCTCCTAATGAACTGTTAAATCTCTATAATCATGATTGTTCTATTCCAAGATTAGCCAAATTTCGTAAAAAAATTATTCTCATGACCAGGTTATTTTAATACTATTTTTTCGTGCTCCAGTAAAAATATTTATGGCTTATTAGTAAATCAACAAATTTTAACGTCCAAGTACTTTGACTTTATTACGAAAGTAACAGAAATGCAAAACAATACCGTTATAACAGAACTTAAATTGCGCTGGAGCCCAGCTCCGGTACTTCGAAGTTTCTGAGATAAATTGTGATTTTAGCTGGAGCGCAACAGAGCCCTAAATAAGAGTGCTTTGGCACTTCTTTTGTATAACTGAACCGCAGTTTCAACAAAAAATACTTTCAATCTCGAAAATGTTATTTAAGTATCGATTCTAACTCTGAGCGCATACCTGTCTTTCCCTGAGAAATAAACCTTTTGACGGAGGTTGAGACTTTTAAGGAAAGAAAAGCCCGTACCCACATGTCAAAGGTTTATTGTTCAAAGACTGCAAAGAATTTACACACAGCGTAAATTTTCTATTCCCGAAATGTTCACTCTGATCGCGCACGCGCAATGCTAACAACTTCCCACGGAAAAGAACACCTGCAGACTTTTTGGAACAATGCAAACACATGGCACAAAAACTGTCACCTGTAGAAAATTTTATACTTATTCTCAGTTCCCAGATCCGTCTGCAATCCTCCCAAATATTCCTTGATAGCAGCTGAAATTTCATTATGCAGGAAACTGATACTGTATTCATTTTGCTCCTCAGTTAGCTTCATAAAAGCATTATAATTTCTTGCTTCCACAGGAAAGTCCACAAACTGAGCTTTTTAACTGCAGATTCCATCTATTCTTGCATTTTAAATGCAGACTTTGCCTAGTAACGGAATATTTAATTTATTTAAAACGTCACGAAGATAAAGTAACTCCATCCACCAACTAAAACTAAGTTTAAATTTAAATGTTGCATCTTTAGTCGTTCGATAATGTTGCTTAAAAACATTAAAACTTCTTCTCTCGTTTCCAAAAGTATCTTCAAAATATTCCTTCTAAGTAACCATCGTACTTTGCGATATAAAAGATGTTCATGTTCAGTGCTCAACTCTTTACACTGTAGAGTCATAAGGTTTTTTTGATGCTGGAATATGAAAAACGTGCAATGCCCTCGTCGGGATTCGAACTCCCAAACTCCCAAATACGCGTCGAGTGTGCTGCTAGTTACACCACAAAGGCATGTAAAGGTGGGAGAAAATACCTTATAACATAATGCACTGAATAACCTGGAATTTAAGGGACGATGTTTCATAAAATTTATATACTCTCGATAGCATTTTTCAAAGCACTATCATTTTTTATAGCCAAGGCTTCTCTGTATACGCTACAATGCAAGATATACATTTTGGTGACATGGCCTCTTATATTTTCGGCAAAGCCCTGCACGGACGCCCTGCCATTGCGCGAGATACATCACTGCTCAGTCCCACATATTTTGTCAACGTCATTTCGACTCATGTATCAATCAAAAAAATTCATTCCGCTTTTTTAGTCCAAAGGGGCTTTGTCCCTGGATGACTATTGTTTTCGTTTTGCGATATTGCGTTGGAAACATTAAAAGTCTGGATCACTTTTCAAACTGTTGCCACAAATATTGCAGCCCTCGATTATATTTAAAGAAAATAATTATGAAGAATCTGCATAAATGTATATTTATTTCTCCAAATGTGATAAAACAACGGTACCTAGAGCCATATAGTTTTGAACAACGTTACGTTTCCGCCCGAATATGCACATCTGGAACCCCGAATTCGGAATTTGTTTTCTACTTCATATTTTGTAAAACTATTTGTAAAACGAATTTTTGATGAACAAACTCAAAACGATTTAAAAGCGAGCAATGGCAACACTCTACGGGATAAAAAGACCTTCTTATTTAAAGCGCGCGGAACTGTGTATCAGAAATTCTCAAGATATACTCATTTTAAAATTATTTTGCGGTATTGCAGTTGAACTGAATTTTATGGTTAAGTGCGAAAAACATGAAATTTAATAAATAAAGGTAGCACACAAAACGTTAAAAAAACGCCCCTCTGGACTTAATTTAAAAATCTAAAGCCTTTCAGATTTTATATTTTTATTTATTTATTTACTTATTTCTTAATTCAATGGTTTCCAAATAGAAATTCTTCATTCATAATGCATTCTCAAAATCAAATCTCATAAAAGACATTAATCTGGCGCTATCCATTATATTGAATTTTCATCGGCTTGAAGATAAAAAATAAACTTCACTGCTTTAACCTACAACAGTTTCTTCACTATTATCTACTATTTCTAGGATTCTACGCTTCACGGTGTTACTGGAAAGAGAAAACATTCTTTTCTGGTTTGATTGTGTTTTATCATATGTGCGAGATATCAACATTTCAACTGCGTGAACTACACTGGTTATCACAAATTAAGGAAAAATCACGATTACTGAAAAAGTTACATGTAGAATTTTATGAAACTTACCCACAATATACAACACACAGTAAGGTATCAAATATCATAAAAAGAAATTACCAGACAATTATGGTATGATAGAAATTAGCACATGTATGAAATGAACAAATGAAAGGTGTCAGTTTGCTATAGGAAAAGTACCTTCAATATGGAATATGATCTTCTCTAGAAGCAACACAGCACATACAGCGATGTGCGATGCTTTCAATTATGCGCTCCATCAGTTCCATAGAAAGAGTCATTGCTCTTGCAAAACAGTTGCGCGGCAAGGGTCTGAGGGATCGGATTGAGAGCAGCCAGACGTCTCCCTAAAGCATCCCAAACGCGCTCGATAGGATTCAAGTCCGGGGAGCGAGCTGGCCACTCCATGCGCACAATTGTTTCCTGTTGAAGATAATCATCTACGATGCGAGCCCTATGTGGTCTTGTGTTGTCGTCCTGTAACAGGAAAGCATCACCTATTGCCCCGGCATATGGGCGCACATAAGCATCAAGGATGTCATCTCTATCAACCTGAGCATTCACGGTTTCCCTTGCAAAGACATGGAGGTCTGTGCGTCCACCCAAAAAGATGCCACCCAAACACAGACACTGCCTCTTCCGTATGCATCTCTTTCACGGATATCTGACGGATGATAACGGGTTCCAGGCTCTCTCGATATCAAATAACGCCTACTATCGCTTTCTAGACTAAACCTGGATTCATCCGTAAAGAGAACAGACCTCCATTGATCAGGCGTTCAGTGGACATGCTGTCGTGCCCACTGCAAACGGTCCCTTCTACGGCGTGACGTGAGCGACACGCAAATGGCTGGTCGCCTCGCGTACAGACCACCTTCGTGAAGCCTTCTACGCACAGTTGACGTTATTACTAACCTTCCAGTGGCTGCAGCAAGGCAGGATCTAAGAAGAGTCAGAGTAGCGGTTCTATTGCTGCGTGCACATTATGTCAAATATTGGTCATCGGCGCTCGCCGTAGCAGTTGGCCGACCTTGGCTGAACCTCCCATATGCCGAATCTGTGGTGTGAAATTACCTCCAAAGCCTATGAAACACAGAAGGACTCACATTTAGCCATCTGGCCACTTCTGTTTGACTTTGTCCTGCCTCTAGTCTCCCAATGGCTCTCCATCGTAGTTCTACACGCATATGATGTTCTACACGCAGTTCTACACGTAGTTCTACACGCAATGATGCGTGGAGGTCATTGTTACAAATCTGTTATGGCTATCTCAGATTTCTGATGTCACTATCACAGTGAAATATGTGGGCTTGCTCTCAAACATGGACTTTTATGCTCCTCGCAGATGACGTATTCCGAATGCAGCGCCACTAATTTGCGTACTGCAGTTTTACTCAGCTACTCTTACTTGGCAACATATTCATATTTTAACGGTTTGGCTTATTTTTGAGGTAGTTACCGCTATTTTTTTGATTTTTCCTTAATTTATGATAACCAGTGTATTTAAAAACTTGCATGAATAACTGTATGAGGCTATCTAGTTTCAGCTATTCATTCGGATATTTCATAAGAAGCCATCAATAGATTTTCAGACAAAGCCCCTGAGAAAAATTCGAATACATAGTCTGTTTGGTAGCTATTAATTCTTTCTTACTTACAAACATACCTATCGGCTTATGATTGTAGTTCAAATGTTTAAACCGCTTTAACTCTGAAGGTCTTATAGACTCATTTGACACTGCCATATAATACATAACACAATGGTTTTTTATCAGCGCATTTAATGAAACCAAATTTTATATAATCGTCAGAAGACTGTCAAAGCGAGGATATTAAAACTTCTTTTTTGTACGTGTAATAGACATCTCATGCAGCCGTTCGTTAATCCCCTTCTAGTAACTCGTGCTTGGCTGAATGTCACTTAACTGTTTATAGTTTGTGTCATCACCAAATTTGTTCCTATCTGGGCATCACTTCACTGTTTATCGATTATAACCGGCACACTGCTTCTTAGTTTCATTTTAGTAACCATTTATGCATTGATAATTAGATGTGATATAATATTATAATTAAGTATAAAAAAATGTACGAAGTATTTGAACTAATAAATAATCACTGAAAGTGGGAATAAAGCTGTGTCGCCACCAAACGTTAACTGAAACACGGCAGTAGATCTTACTGGTTACTGATTAGCAATGTTTTCCCGCTGTAGTCTAGATATAGTATCCTCGCTTTCCTACAAAAACACTAGCTGAAACTACTGTCGTACTCCAATCAAGCCTGATCAAAGTTTTGGTGGTGCCGCAGGTAGCACTAAAATAGAAACTAGACTACGAAATAAATTAAGCGATAAATTTCAGTCATGTGTCACCTATGAAGGTATTAAATTAATAAATCTGGACGTCGTCTATTGACAAACTATAATATAGTTTTATGTTACTATAAAATGCAAGGTTAACAATTTCGTTAAGTTTATTTTCGACCCGGTGTTTTGCTTTCGTGATTCAGTACCCAGTCATTCGGGAAACCCTGTTCTAATTGGCTGCTCATGTGATCTCGGGATTTTTTATGAATCAAGAATAAATGCTTAGTACAGGAGTTATCAACTTTTTTTGTCCCAAGCACCCGTTTCACCACTGCTAGATGACCATCTCCCATTCTTTCCAAAATTCGAAAAATATATACACATTTATTTACCGTATTTTCCGGCGTATAGCGCGCATTTATAATTTCAAGCTCCATTTTATAATTTTTAGGTACATTGCCTCTGCATGTGCAATGCCTCTTTTGAGATTACTTATTCGAATATTTGTCCTAGCCTTTCGAATAATGGTACACCGCATTGACAAACGATAAGGGGAACAATACGTGTGTGGATTAAATGTTTGAGGGAGTAAACATTCCAGCAAAAAAGGTGGATTTTATTCAATGTAAGTAAGTGTCCAAAAGATTGCTATTGCAGAGCACTTCCAAGCTGAATGAATTCGTGGAATGAGGAGTTAAATGTTTTCTCTTTCTGTAGTCATTTGAAGCCGTGATTTTGAAGTGAAAATCGAAGGCTTTAATAAATCGCATTTGCTTTAGTTGAAATACAGTTGATCTAATGCTCCTTTTAGTACTAAATATGGCTCCCGCGGAAAGAAACAAACACAGTGCTGATTTCAAATGCAAAGCCTTTCATTTTGCGAACGAAAAATGGAAATCATGCTGCAGTGAGAATGTCTGGTGTCGGTGAAAGATGGAACGGATACTGGTTATTAATTTATGGATCAAAATAACAATGATGGTGAAGATGAAACAAAATTCGATGACACGCCTGAAGATACAACGGATGACGAACTCTTCTTGTTATCCGATAATAAAAATATTTAATTTTATAAAGTATGTCGCCTCTTTTAAACAAACAGCATTTTGATACATGTAAAAATCTAATTATTTCCTTACTTTTAAGCTATCACTTTTATATCTCGGGTATGACGCACAACTGTAAATTTCGGTCCTGTTTTTTGTATTAAAAGTGCGCTTTATACGCCGGAATGTACGGTATATTTAGATTAATTTTAATGTGTTTTGTACATTAAACAAGAAAGGTACAGAAAATGTTGTAAATACCAAAACTGAATAAAAGCAGAGTTTCATATTCATAAACTACAACTAAATCCTTAATAAAAGACTAAATGCATTCCTCCCCCCGAAACTATAAAATTCTCCCCTTGGCTGACAATCTCTGGTATAATAGATGGTTGGTTTATTCGATTACGGCAAAGCTGTCTTGCCTAAGGAGAGGGATGCCTTTGTGGAGGACGTTCTAAGGGAAAATAGCTCGTATACATGTTACACAAGGAGAAAACCACGAAAACGCAGATGCAGCCAGCCCGTTCGCGGGATTCGAAACACGGACCGAGCTACCAGTGTTCAGCGACTTTGCCGCTTGGCCGCTGGTGGGCCCTGGTCTAGTAGAAGTACACCTACTTTGGTTCATCAATAGGGTAACTACCTTAATTAAAACAGGAAAAATTTCTGCATAACAGAGGGAAAGTATAGGGTCATACAGCTGTCAGGAACTTTTTCTCATTATCTCTTACAAATATAAAAAATAAAGTTGCCTGTGTCACAAAATAAAGTAATCTTTCGTCAAGCGAAACAAAATACTAATTTCTCAACATACACTGTTATGTGATAAACTCAAGCTCAAATTCAGAGACCTGATAAACAGAATCTCAGAGAAATACATTTTAAAATGTCGATTTTTACCAGCGGAAGAATTATAACGTATATATAGCTTTAAAATAAATATATAAAGATAAAAAAGACCCGATTTCGACTGCGCTAAATTTCTAAAAATGTTTGAAGCAACCATGGAAATCTGCATTTCAATTTAATTGAATAGTTTAATGTGAGATAGGAGCAAAAAGCAACACGAAAGCTTACCACCAGACACGGTCACTTAAAGTGTGACGAAAACAGTTTACGAGATAATACCGGAATATTTGCTGTGTTTTGCATCCAAACAATTTTCCATCAATAAACAAGAAAGTGCGCAGGCAGTTACTTCATATTTAGCAAATTCTTTGCATGGAGATTCAGCGAATTTGCTTGGTATTTTCATCATTTCGTTTTTGCTTTAGATTTATTTGTTTTGTCCTTCAAGAGTTCTCATGGGCTATTCGTAAGTGAAAGTTATCGAATTTAGAAACAGAATGATCTGTGTAATGTCTGCAGCTGCAAATCTGCATTATTTTTTTGGATAAAAAATACGAACATTACATAAGCATACTTGACATATCAGGAATATATTTAACTCTCGTCCATGACGTACAGTGTGTCAAAAAAAAAGGAAGGAGGTCAGTTTTATATCTCCTGTTTTAGTGAGCCTATCAACAAAGATGGTGAAAAATTACATTTTTCAGATCTCAAAAGTGCAACCTGGGTTATATATTAGATTCATATATAAAATTGCTTGCTGTCTAATGTACAACGTATTTTAACACATTCGAACTTTTCCTGATAGGACATACCAGTTTTCTTACCATACACATTTATTAATACCGAAGATGAGTGCCGACACTAGGAATTCCGATAGGATCTGTTAATTAAAAAAAAAAAAGTCTTTTAGTAATTTATAGGTTTAGTTTATTTTATTATAGCCCTCGAGGGCTATCTGCATATTTAGTAATTTATAATTTTTGCTTTCTTTCCATGTTACATGACATTTTGTCGGAATATTCAAGCGATAAAATCATATTTAAAAAAAAAAAATTTTGCTTACATTTTTGGGGAATTTTTTATTTTTTAGAAATAAAAAAAAATCACATATAGGTTTTTCACTTGATATGCATAACAGGTTTACAAGCTAATTTATGACTGATCGAACACATAAGTAGACCTTTGATTATGAATTTTAAATAAAATAAATTACGAACTGTGAATTCCAAAATAATTATTCACTGGATGCGACACCAACATCTAAAATTAAAAATACCTTAATAGAATTATTAATAATAGAAATAGAAAAGCTACAAATTATTAAATTATTACATACCGTTACATGGCTAAGGTCATTATGTTTTATCCTTATAGTATTAACTAGGAGAAACCCAGTTTTATCTCTACTATTTTAGTTAATTGCTACACCATGGATGCTTGTAAATGTGTAGTGTGTCTGGGGGGGGTATAAGAGCACTTAGAATACGGGTGAGTCAAAACGCCGCTCGAATTGATTTTGTTGGTACGGAAAGAGGGTTTGAAAACCCTTGGATCCGTCCCTCGGAGTGTTCTTCGTCAAAATTGGGAAGAAATTACACACTTAGTGCGGTGAGTTTATACCTATACGAGCAATTCAGGTGTCTCACTCCTTTCTACTTGCAGCTGCATCTCAGCTTTTCTTTCTTAACGTACTTGTTAAAACAATTTTCTGTCATACAAAGTATACAACTTCATAGTTATGTATAAAAAAGCATGTAAAATATTATTTGTTAAAAATAATCAGACTTTATTTATTGCCCATGTTATTAGGGTTTTCAGAAACAAGGTGAATAACACTGAACATGAAAATCTCACTGAAACTGTAAAAATAATAACTTTGACTAAAGGTTTACAATAATTTATGAGTCAATCACTAGCCTCTCCTCGGTGCTGGAGAATTCATATAAGTTTTTTTTAAAGTATGTGTAAAAAAAAGAGGCAACAAAATTCCACTTATTCTTTAATTTAACCAATCTTTTATTTTCAATCGAATAACTTTCAAATTTTATGAATATGTGTTCGTTTAAAAATAGTTTTCTGAATACATGTTCATTGCGTGATTGAATAATTTGCATTATTAAACCCGACTTATTATCAGATAACGTCAGACATTGCAAACATTAAAAACTGAGAAAAGAAAATGCCTGACAATCTACTACATTATTATGGAAATAAAAATAACTACGAGGGCAATCTAAGCTCGTCTGGTGAGAGAAAATTGCAGCAGAATATCTATAATTTCAAAATAAGTTTGTTTATTCTTTTTATTCTCGTCAACAATCTCTAATCCAATAATTCGGAAACGAAATTTCTGTATTCACGAAGACTATTATTTGGTCATCATCCAAAATCTAAATTCTAACACAATGTGCATGCCTATTTTCTTTGCTAGCGCAATTTGCCTGACAAAGTGCCAGAACTTGCGTGCTTCACTCTTAACGGGTGAAACAGCACTCCGTGCCATCATTACTCGGAATGTAATGAATCTCAGCACGCAAAGTAAAAAGGAATTTATTTCGTTTTAATATTATTCTGAATATACACCGTCTCAGATACATAACTATGGAGTGATTATTTCGAAATTTCAAACAGACCTGTAAGAAAGGTTAATTCAGCATTTTGTATGAGTTGCCCTGGGGAAAAATATACCGGTCTTCCGAATATATTACAATAATCACACTATTAAAAAGCAAGACTATTCAAATTCTTGTAAATGCAGGCTTGCAAATTGCAAAAGAGTGTCTAATGAGGCATAGATACATACTCGAAATAGGATTTAACCAAACGGCCGGGATTGGCAATAAAATTCTTTAAAATCCAGAAGACACTACATGAGACATACAAATACGCGGTGAAATACAAGAATTATACATCCATATCAGTATCCAAGAAAATAAATGAAAGGTATTTAAAACAGAAAGTACAACGATATAATTTTTTTAAATTTATTTTGTATGGAATAAATTACGTTATATAATTACGTCACAAAGCGTATCTTTCATTTAAAAGATTTCACTCAGTAACTTCTTGTAATTTTCAGAATATTCTATCTCTTTCTTTCATAACTTGCACAGTCATTACTTTTTTGTTGTTATTTTTGTTGGTTTGAAACAGGAGACGTGAAAAATGTGCAGTACTCGCCGGTACTCGAATCCTGGACCTCTCAAATAGGCGCCGAGTGTGCTTCCATTTACAGCACGAAGGCATGAAGAAAGGAAGGTGCAAATACTCTACAAACTTATTAGAGACTTTTTTTTATTCTCTATACCAGTGATCACTCCAACTGTATGCAAGCCGAATGAACGATATAAAAGCAGATGACGAACCGAATTTTTTTTAACAAAATGCAATATTTAAGAATAAAATAAAAAAGTTTCCAATTAAATTTCGCTTACTATATATTTAACAAAGCATGCATAAACAATGAAAATAATAACATAAAGGGAAAATTCAAATTTAATGCATTATTTTTTATTTGAAAACAAAAAGTTGGTCCCTACAACAAATTTTCATTGGTTACACTTGTAATCCAAACGTATTGAGAGCTAATATTAAATTTTCATATCGGCATTTATTTCAAATTCTAACAGCTTGAATTAACTAATTTACTTGAATTTTAAAATACGCATATTTTGAAAACTTTCCACGTGGGACAAAACTTCAGAATAAATAACGACAACCTATTTTTTTTCTTTTAGTTAACAAATCTTTCTTCGAAACATACAGAAGGAATAGCACAAGAATCGTAATCGATAAATGCTATCAGAGAAACTGACACTACATCGAAATGCTAATAAGGGAACCCTTATTACTTACTTCAAGAAATATTAAAAGGAGACGAGAAAAAAAAAGTTTTTCACAGAACGACTCATTCAATTAATTCAGTTCTCACTCCGGGACAAGGCAAAATACATAAAAACGCAAAATATCTATATTAAAAATTACGAAGTAAATCTTAAACACTGATTTCTTCGAATGAATTCCAGAATGGTTTAAGCATGGTTTAATTCGCAATAATCAAAGAAGACGTTATCTTTGTTGTTGCGAAGTTTAGTTACTCTATATTGGCAACAAATCCACTATTCTCCTAAGTTTCAAATGTAAACAAATATGGCTGCCATGGGAAAAATGGTTAGGCTTAGTCGCACTTAAACAGCTTTTAAATTGTTGATAATTCTACAAACCTTGCATGCAGACTTAATAAAGGCATAAAAACCTTAACCGGAAGATAAAAACAACATAATTCAATCATTTTTAAAACAAAAAATGCACAATTTACCAACAAATAAGAATAAAAAACTGAAATCACTGAGCCGAGTAACAAAGTGTATATATATATATATATATACATATATACATCTATTTATATACTTTTGGTGCGGCCGATTGCAACCAAAGTAGGAGATGCATATCTACATGTTATTGCAGTCCTATATACAAAATTTCAACGTTCTGAGGCTACTCGTTTTTGAGTTATACCAGATACATACATACATACGTACGTACGAACGAAAAAGTCTCTTCCGAATCAATTTTAAATCAGTTTTATAATTTTTTTGGGAAAAAATAAGAAGAGTCTTTACGTTTTTATTCTGTCTTTACGTAGAGATGTCACGCAAAAACATCGTTAAATTGCATTCGATAGCGGTCAAAATAGATATTTTCGTTGAAATATACTCGAAATATTTCGCGATTACAATACTTCTTTTTTACTTCGTACAAGGAAGAAATAACAAAACGGATTAGATCCTTTTCATTTCATACCGTTCACAAAAAATCGACGGCGAAAATTCATATATGACTAAGCAGACTGAAGCTAATAACGTGACAATTTATCTTCCGTATCTATTTACATGTTTCCCTCGAAAATTTAGTAACATCACACAGTATCTTACTCGTCATCTGCAAAAAGAAAAACATACAAGCGCAATGCTTTCACACACGATCGTTCTAGCGTTTAGTTTTTTATGCAAATCAAGCCAAATATGCCCCTGATGGAAACTAATTTCGTATCTTTCCATCATTACTAAACGCATTATGACAGAAATGTTTTTCCCCATTTTCAGTCTGATTAGATCTTATTGATGATACACAAATATGCATGTTATCACGACCGTATACCTAACAGCATAAATAAAAAATGTCGCCAAACATGAGCTCGAACTTTCAACAAACGTAATGAACTTGTTCTAAGTAATCACTAAATTCGACTAAATCGAACATGCATATCCTCAACAAAATTTCGGATCTCCCGATAATACATGGATAAATTTCACGTAAATTAATATAAAAGAAAGTCTCTTTACGCTAGCGCATAAACACTGTGTTATACAGCAGAAGTCCGCTAAATCGAAATCTGAAAAGTAATACTGAAACAGTGAGTCAAAAAAATTAATCATCTCCAATACCTTTTTGTTTTTTCCTGTTGCATTCCCTATACAGGCAAATGCAAAGAAACCTTCCTATTCCATACGATGTATGGGTGTCTTTAAAATGAACATCACAATCTGTTACATACAAACCGTTACTTACTTTATGCTCCCAGAAATACCAGTCACTTCTAAAATGATTGGTTACTTTTACCTCCGGCTATCTGTCTCAGTATACCCAGAAATACTAGTCACTTCGAAAATGATTGGTGACGTCTATGTCGAGTTATCTGTCTCAGTATATTTACTTTACGTTCCTAGAAATACTAGTAACTTCTAAGATGATTGCTTACTTTTATCTCAGGCTATCTGTCTCAGTATATTTACTTTATGCTCCCAGAAATACTAGTCACTTCTAAGACGATTGGTTACTTTATAAAGTATTTCTCCCGCCTTCTGCATATGCCTTCATGGTATAGTGGTCAGCACGCACGATGCGTATGCGAGAGGTCCGTGGTTCGAGTCTCGGCGAGGGCATTGCTCATTTTTTTCATCTCTCCTGCTTCGAAATAACCTAATGTCTCTACAACTTCTATCTCCGACTATCTGTCTCAGTATATTTACTTTATGCTCCCAGAAATACCGGTCACTTCGAAGATGATTGGTGACTTCTATCTTGGATTATCTGTCTCAATATAGTGCCTTAGAGGAGGACCTTTTTTAAAGATTAGCATAGAAGGTAGTAGCAGTTAGGATAGAGATGGGGGGGGAAACCTAAAAATCCCATGCAGCAGATTGTTGGTAGGAAATCGAGAATGGGATGAACAACTGTTCACCAATTGTATCCACTCGACAAGTGCGGCTTTTGTGTTCAAATCGAATTCAGATATAGTTAAATCTGTATACTTATACACAGTAAATTGTATATTAAAATATAAACACATAAATTCATAACTGTTACTTCCTTTATTTGCATAATACATAAGTACCGCAAGTAATCATAAGAATGCATAAGCATGTTTTCTAAAAAATTAATTCTATATGATTCTGAGAATAAAATCTACATTTTGAAAAAAATTATACTAATCAATATTTTCACAATATTTCAAAATTTCTGCATAGAAATACTCCTCATGTAATCCCTTCATATCAGAAACAATTTTCTAAACTGGTATTTTATTTTTAGTTAAACGCTAATGCAAACATTTCGCTCTTCGGTCTGTTGTATGGCACACGAATATGATTCTTGATTTTAATATTAGATAGCTCGGTCAATTTCTGGGCGTACCAGAGTCAAACTTACTGTGTTTAATTTGTAAAACAACTGCAACATTTTCCAAAACATAAGAATACGGAACATGCATAAAATACGAAATCTAACATTTTACACTTTTTAAATATTTAAAAGTAAGAAAACATGAATCTTTTGCGTCATTTAAAACATTTTTTGTAACTGAAAGTATAAGTCTGCGACCAACGATTGCGAAAATAAAAGCCGGGTAAGGGCTCTTGTGGATAAGGTGCAAACATTATACATAACATTATACGTAACTAAACAAAATTACGCTCTTCATATTTTCGGAATGCAATACGAATGACTACAAAATTCACTAAGTATACTGCTAAAATATTATACTATTTAATCACAGATGGTATGTTGCCTTTCAATTAAATTCTGTCGTAACATTCAAGTATTTACTACGTTATAAACTTTCATATACTATTTTTTTTTTCAGCGAAAATTGAGAACATAAGGCAAGTAAAGAATTTTTCGATGTTTCTACATGTACGTACATATAAAGGAAGTCTACCGTCTGCCTAAAAGACACAGGAAATGAAGATAATTTTCGAAGGAAATACATATTTCGACGACATTCAATCCACCTTATATGACTACTAGCTTATACCCGCCCGCTTTGCTGGGCATGAATGAAAATGAAATGAGACTTTATATATATTTAAATATAAATTCTCATTTCATTTTCATTCATTTTCATTGTTCCAATAATTATATTTAAATAAAAACTTACTATAGCAACGAGTGTATGTATATATAGATTCGTAAACAATACCAACATTTTCATTTTCTCGAATAATATTTCGTGATGAGTTATCGGGCGGGTATCAGCTAGGTTGCTATAGTAACCGTTGCCATGGTAAGTTTTTATTTAAATATTTATGAAATCTCACTTCATTTGACTCATTTCACTTCAAATATTTATAAAGTCTCATTTCGAACTGATAATTAATGTAATTTTTTTAATTTATAGAAAATATTTTTATTAACTTTTTTAAATTTAGAGAAATTTAGTACCAGTGAATCTGTTATACACAGATTTCTATATCACCGGTATCAGTTAGATTGCTATGGTAATCCTTGCCATGGTAATAGTTGCATTTCATTTCAAATTTTGTTGGTAACTGCTGCCATATCCATTTTAATCCATTACGTAAAATCCATTATTTAATGTGAGGTATAAGAGGTATAACAACAATCCATTTTGGACAGGATTTACGTAAAATCCGTTCTTAGTGCGCGTCTACATCGTGGAATAAGTAATGCAAAATTTCAAGCCAATTGGATGTATAGTTTCGGAGATCTCGTGATGAATCAGTGGTACTTCGCTTTTATATACACTCACGTTTGTGAAAATTGCAACACCAAGAAGGAATCGTCATAATTGAATGCAATTTAATACACAGTTGAGTGGTAGTGGTACAAATAAATGATTAAATGTTCAAAGCAAACAAACAAGAACAAGAGATCAGAATCAGTATTTTGTGTGGCCACCACGCGCCGCAATAAGTGCTGCTACACGACGTGGCATGGAGTCAAACAAAGTTTGAATGTCTGACTGAGGAAGAGCATTCCATATCGTTTGTACGCGTACCCAAAGTTCGTCTGCAGACGCAACAGGACGAGGATCACGAGCAAGACGCCGACCAATGACATCCCACACATGTTCAATTGGCGACATATCCGGGGAACACGCAGGCCAAGGAAGAAGCTGTACCTGCTGCGCTGCAAAGAAGGATTTAACAATCCGAGCAGTATGAGGGCGGGCATTGTCCTGTTGAAATACAGCGCCTGGCAAGCTTTGAAGGAAGGGAACAGCTTCGGGCTGTAGAACTTCACGGATATACCGGTTGCTGTTCAGATTGCCCACAATTCGTAGCAATTGAGATCGTCTATGATATGCTATGGCGCCCCAGACCATAACTCCGGGTGTTCGTCCACTGTGGCGTTCGATAATGCACTCCGGAAGGTGGCGTTCACCGGCATAGCGTCTGACACGAATGCGGCCATCATGGTACCACAAATTAAAGCGGGATTCGTCAGAAAACACGACATGCTGCCAATCAGCACGCCAGTCTCTATGCTGATTGGCCCATTGTAGCCGCAGGCGGCGATGGTCGTGCGTTAGGGGGATCCTGTATAAAGGAGTCCGTGCGCGCAGTCCACACTGCAGCAGACGTCTACGAATTGATGAAGCACACAATGAAACACCTGTAGCTATTGACCACAGTGCTGCCAATTGTCTAGAGGAAGCTGTACGGTCCGTCCGCGCCATGCGGACCAGGTGTCTATCATCGCGAGCTGACGTCACATTTCGGGGTCCACTCCCGGATTTCCGAGTTGTCCGACACTCGTCCGTCCACTGCTTCCAAACGCGCATCACTGTGCTGCTGTTACGCTGCACACGAGAGGCTACTGCACGATACGACAATCCAGCTTCACGAAGGCCGATGATTCTCCCTCGTTCAAACTCTGTAAGTTGTTCAAATCTCGCTCTCTTTCGTCGACGAGGCATAAGTACAGATTGAGTTAACGTTTACCACTAGCAGATAACCACCGATAACCATACACGCCTCGCTACAGCCGTCTATTTATTCGGATCCATCAGCCGTTCAGAGGGCGCTGCTCAGCATACGCATGCGCTACGGATTTGCAATTCTAATCATTTGCATATCATGCGCTACTTTGCATTTCCTGAAAATTTCAGCTCACTCGCGTAAGTCCTTCATGGTGTTGCAATTTTCACAAACGTGAGTGTATGTATATATATATATATATATATATTAATATGACAGTTCAAACATCGAAAAGAATACCCACTTTTTCAAAAGAGCAGACGTAATTTTTATCGACATATTACTAAAACTTTGCATGATAGTAACAGTTCTGCAATAATTTAACAGGAAATTCAGATTTTCTCTTTGAGGTACGGTTTCAAACTGAAATCCACGCGTGTGTAGACTGCTTGAAATTCAAGCATACGTATGCAAAGTTTTCCTTCGTGTTTCATTGAAAACTGGCAGCCAGTAAATGCCTCAAAGTTCTTCCAAAAGATGCATTTTAACTGCAACTATCGCACTTTCCTTACTGAAACGAATATTGCAGATACGTATGCAAATCAGTAATGTTTGCAAACGACAGCAACGATTTCCTATGATCATCCTAATTTCAGACTCATTTTCTGAAAAGAATTTCAAATTACACTGATCCGCACGCATTTAATAAAAAAAAAAAAAAAAAAAAAAACTTTTAGACAAAGGCCCAGCAATAACTAAGCGGTAAAGTCGCTGAACACTGGTAGTTCGACAGGAGTTTGAATCCCAGCCAAGAGGCTGTCTGCACATGCGTTTTCGTGGTTTTCCCCATGTCTAACCTGGGTAGAAGCAGTTTCCCTTTAAAAAAATTATAAAAGGTCTTCCATGAAGGTATTCCTTCTCTTAGATAGCCCTCACGTATTTTGCATAATCATATAACCCAAACTATTAAAGAAACTGAACTGGTAGTTATAGCCAGACAAGTCTTCACTGAATTCTAGTATATTTTTCAGTTTGTATGTTGCTTAAAATTCGCCAATTTTTTAGTGGTGGCTACAAAATTTCTAATTTATTACCAGTGATTTCCCAGTAGTTATTAGATTATTTTTATTGTTTTGGAACTTCGGAGTTCTTCATTTAATATTGCGCTTTTCGAAAAGAATCAATTCGTTATTCTTGCTTCAAAAAGATTATCTGCGATATCTCTAAGCGCAATATAGTGACTACTTGAAACATATCCTGAATGGTTGCCGAAGATCAGTTTAAAAAGCAGGAATACGATTATGAATACATTTGTCTCATGACCATTTTTAATTTTTCCAAAAATACGAAACTAATAAAAAAAAAAAAAAAAAAAAAAAGACTATGTTTTTCGTATAGAAATTAGTCAAGCAAAAATAATACCAATAATAAGTAAATAAACAAATAAATTCTTATACGATCGAAATTACCTGAGATAGCATTCAAAAGTTTGTGGCCCACATAAAAATTGCCAAAGGCAAATTATTATAAAAGATATTTCATTTCTTCCGTAATATAACTCAATTTGATACAGTGCGTAAAACCAATGCTTAATACTGTTTCTTTCCGTACGAAAATATTAATATAGTTCCAAAAATCTGGGACAGCGACAGTATTATAAAACAACGAATATCTCTAACAGAAAAAGAAACGATTGATTAATACGAAATTTCTAACTGTGCCCCCAAAAAATTTAGTTTTACATCTACGTTTAAAAATTTAAATTTTATAAAAATGTCAAATGACCAAAAACTCCAATGTTATCCGATTCATTTCTTAAGATGGAATGACAGATTTACGACAAAGATACCCATTTAAGAAATTCGACAGACAGTTGACAAAGCAATCTACCTGAAATCTTCTGCAAATTCTCTGACTTTTCATTGAAATATTTTTTATAAATAAAATTTCGCTCTAATAAACTTAATATAAAAATTTAAATATATTACTTTTAACGTCTTCTGAAACTGCGCGGGATTCGGGCGAAATCAGAGTTTAAAATACGGCAGTATGAATTCCATACCAAAAAAAGACAGTGTTAATTCGATACCATAAAAACCAAGGCAGTATTTGCATGAAAGATTCATAACAAGGAACAATTAATGCTGGTTCCCTATTATGTATCTTTCATATATACAATCTTATGCACCTTTACTCACAGTTTATTAGTACTATTATGAAATGTTACTCCGTTATAGGATGTTATGCTACCTTTTAAGGTGTCTCGATTCCAGAACTTTAAGAGATATTCCAAGACTATTCCTTAGTCGTTTGTTGACAACACGCTTACCGTACCTACGCTTCGTATACAACAACGCAGAATACCAATGGTATGCCGCAAAATGTTTTTAATTTTTTTTCTTTTTTCAGCATTCAGTATATTTTATACGACCCTTTTAAATATTTTGGCTGAATCCTTCCCTCCCGAAATTTGGACTAGTAATCTCCAATACCCACTTTTAAATGATTTCGAGTCCGTGCAATTTACTGGGAAAACAAATGAAGAATTAAAATACATAACTACAAAAAAAAGGGGGGGAATTCTTTTACCACTATTTTCTGAAGGTAATTTTTTACATAACAGCAGTCAGCCAGATGATACTCAATTAATAATCTCAGTGTTAGGACTTGCCCAATTTTCTGATCGTATAAAGATAACACCAATTCCGTTACATAAACGCAAACCTGTGACGAGAATCGATCTACACAAGTCATTTATTTGTCTGGAAGACTGAAGAAGACAATTACGGAAACTCATACACACCCAAGTGAGAACATGTATCATACGTGAACTACTATTGTCCAGTATCTGGCTATACATGAAAGCGTGTTAGATAGGCAGAAAAAGAAAATATTCGTATGACCAGATAACATCAATCACTAAATAGACTGAATATAAGAAATGAAAAAAATAGAAAAAAATCCGAAAGGTTTCAAATTTTAAGTTACAGCCAAAGGGGCGTTTTTTCAACATTTTGTGTGTAACCTGTCCTGCACTGGCCATTCCCAAGACCAAAAACGGTGGTCATTTTATTGCGAACGCACCTAATAGGCGGCCACCGTTGGCTCCTATGAAAGGACGAACAGTTACAACCATGCCTTCTCCAGGATTTAAACCCATAACCTTCGCTACCGCAGTACGCTCCCCTAACTACCATCCAGGCGGCGGAGCAAGCCAGAATTCGGTTTAAATAAATACCGCAGATAATTATGAAGTATTATCTCGAAGTCATTTATTATAAAGAAAACATAAAATCGATGATTATAAAGGAAGTTCTAATGCTTAAAACCCACTCAGAATATTGTATTCTACTAAGGATAATGTTAACTGAAGAGCAAATATTACACATTTTAAACATACCTACTCCGAAAAAAAATAGGAAGGAAAATGAATTCGATATATCTGCAGATCGTGCTGGTCTGCAAAGGTCTTTCAGCAGCCAAGAAATATAATCGTTGAACATTAATAACTCGATCTGGGTTTCATTCCAGACGAACGGATTGGCCGCATGGCGTTTTTTATGGTTTTCCCCGTGTGTAACACAGATACGAGCTAGATGCCCTTAGAAAGTCCTCCATGAAGGCATTCCTCTTTTTAGGCAGATAGTCCTCGGATGCTTTGCCATAATGAAATAAACCAAATCATTGTTGGCCTACAGGCATCAATATAATTAGAGAAGCAAAATCACTGCTGCAAAAGATTTTCCGAAAACATTAAGCGATTTCATTGAAACTCCGGATACAGCGACAATGAATATTCAACATGTACTAAATTGTTTCAACAAAGAAAGATGAAACTAAGGCACAAACCCTGTTACGATTTATACTCGCTTATAAAGTAACTAGAAATACACCTTTTGGTATATTTCAATAGCATTATATGACATTTCAATAGCATTATATGATATATAATTTTCAAGTTATGAAATAATTAGAGGTCCAGATTAAGTTCTTTTAGTACAGGATTACTAATATTAATCTAAAGATCAAAATATCTCAAATTTAATACCTTGACATTACTCAACAAATAAAAATACCATTTCCACAAGCGCCGATCTACAATGTCAGTTGTAATACATTTTATAAAATGATCTACATATACAGAAAGGCATAAATAAGTCTCCGACCTCTATGGATTATCTAACTTGAATATTATACAGATTTTAGATTTGACTTGAAATAACATGCGTAATGCCTAACCATGACATAACAACATGAAAACTCTCCACACACACTTGACATACATGAGTACACGTGGGATTTTTTTTCTCGGAGATAGGGTAAATAATTTTAGTTCTATCACTGAAACAAAAAAATATATACATATATGGTGCGGGTGCGCTGATTTCTCCCCACTCCCCCCCCCTTTTTTGTGTGTGTGGCCTTGTAATTTATGTTTTGTGACATACTTAGCACTATTTTTACGCTTCACTATTACAAGACATTGATATAAGAAAATATTAGCTGGATAAAAACAAAAAAATTTGGGAAACTGATGCACTATTCTACTGTTCAAATAAATATTTAATCGCAATCAACGAAGCGAATAAAGTGCAAAAATAATGCTACTGTACATTGCCTATGTACGTCACAAACGGGTAGGAGGGGCTAAAAATCTTACATTCACCCTTCTCTTCCAGTCAACCGTTTAGCCCATGACGTCCACGACAAATCGCTCTCTCGGTCTGTGGCACAATCGAACAATATTTCATGGTAACGGTCCGCCAGTGAAACGGGATTCTAAACCTCCATTAATAACATTCGCCGCACACCAAAGAACACACAGTGTCACGCACACACAAAATCGGACTCTTTTCTGATGTAAAATTTAAGGAAGAGGGCAATAAAAGCCGACAAGGCGTGAAACTCGATGTTCCGAATACCACTGTCGTTTTATTTGAAAAAAGAGTTCTGTTTTTCTTTCCTCTTTGGCTTGCGAAATTCATACAGTGCATAAAGGAATGTCTGCAGTCTTAACAAAGAAATACAAACACAGCGGAATAAATACAGAACGGACAGCTACATGTTTAGAAATATAGTGAATTGAGCTCACTGTTTAATAAAATCATCCGCTTATTCGGTTCAAATTTCCAGGAACCAAAGTAAATACATACTAATCAATAGAAAAACAGCCCTTTATTAAACTCATCTCCGGCGCTTATAAAACTCAAACTGGCAAAAAAAAAAATTTTTTTTTTCGCAGTCTGAATATTCCGCCTGTACCTCTTAAAACTTTACATAGTCAAGCCACTTAAAATACTGTGGGCTATAGCTTCATCATTCAGGTATGCAGTGCTTCAGTAAATCAGGTCTGACCAAAGTTTTCCTATCCCCTAGTCCCTTTAGCCGTGAGACATTATTTTTTGGCTGCAAAGGACTTCAGAAAGATAGAATTTTCTTATCTTTAGATTTAGAAAAAAAAAAAAAAAAAACCTACAGAGACATGGTAAACAAGTGAGAGTTTAAAATAGAAGAACACGCCGAACAAATATTAATTTAGAAGTTAAATAACAAAATGCGCGAAATTCATTTTAACCCGGATATTATCATTTCAAAGGCTGACAAAGGTGGCCAGATAGTCGTCATGCATAAGAACACTTACATCGATGATGTCACTAAACGAAGGACCATATAATCCGATCCCTAAAGATACTTCACCTTCGGACCTGTCAAAAATAAAAACTGCTTTTAAATCTTCACAAATCCTTTCAAGCAACTTAAAACATTCGCTTATCCCATCTGTTGCGAATAGTGCCAGATTATGTGCTCTTCCCAAAATTCATAAAAGTTGTATTCCTTTCCGCCCTATTTTATCAAATTTAGGTACTGCCTCGTATCCGTTAGCTAAATATTTAGTTCCTAGATTTTCAACTCTATTAGACAATAACATTTACATCATAAAAAATTCAATAGTTTGTAAAAAAGGTTAAAAACATTTCTCCTAGAAATTTACTTATGCTTTCTTTTGATGTAAAATCATTATTCACAATGTTCCAGTGGAGGGTGCATTAAGATGTCTAGAAACCAGACTTCGCGAATTTCATTTCTCTGGCATCGAAATTCATGAGCTAATTTCTTTCACTCAACTCTGTTTGAAACAAACGCATTTTGTTTTCCAAAATAAATATTACAAACAAACTGAGGGATTAGCCATGTTAAGCCCCCTCAGTCCCATCCTGGCTGATATCTACATGCATCATTATGAATCAAAATTGTTTGAAACTTTAAATTTCCCGGTATGGTTCCGCTATGTAGATGATACTTTTACCCTGCTTGAAGGTAATAAAGATGATTTAAAAAAAGTTCTTTCAACAGTGAATTCCAATGATCCTGCTATTCAGTTCACTTCTGAACTTGAGACTTGCAATTCTCTTTCGTTTTTCGACATTCTGGTCACACGTAACACATCCAACTTCAGTACTACGTTTACCACAAACCTTCATCGGTTTGCCTTCCACCACACTTCAAATCATGTCAATTGACTAAACAAAAGTTAGCTTCATTTTATTTATATGTTTTCCGTGCTCTTCAAGTTTGCTCCTCCAAGCTATCCCTCGATGAAGAACTAAATTATTTAAAAGCAATAGCTATTGACAGAGGCTTTTCACCCAACATTATTAATCAAGAAGTTAAAAAATTCTCATCTCAACACGCCAAAAGGCAGAATCTTGTTTTAGGAGATTATAAAAATTCTGTTGTCATTCCCTTCTTTCCATCATTTAGCTATAAAGTTGCACGTATTTTACAGAAATTTAACTTTCGGGTCGTTTATTCTCCCATCAATAAAATTCCGAGTTCCATACTCAAGGACCCACATTCCGGATATGAATTCCTGGGGTATTTACAGGATTCTCCGTCAGTGTGGTTTAATTTACATTGGCCAAACTAAAAGAGCCTTAATATTTCGCGTAACATGAGGCATATGTTAGAAAAAGGAAACACAGAAGTCTTCTGTTGCCCAACATTGTTGGTCCGAAAATCACACTTTCAATTTTTCGGCTGCCAAAATTATTCAAAAATCATCCTCCATTGGTGAACTAGGATTTTCTAGAGGCATTTCACATTCAAAAAAATCTTTCTGTTCTAGTTAACGACCCTAATTCCAATCCATCTTTGCCTTCAGCCTTTAAAGAAATTGTGTTTTAGTTCTAGTTTCATCAACAGATGGCGCCAGTAGCTTGTCCAGGCTTTCTTATCTTATCTAATCATTATATCTTATCTCGTTCATTTGCGCTTTTGCAGCTGAGGATGGTGGTTCGGTAAAACAATCGAAACTAGTCCTGTGAAAATTTGAAAATATAACGCTGATTTTTGTTGTTTGATTTCTAAATTAAGTAAGAGTTTCTTCTCGAATACTAGCTGCCAACAGGTGGATGTGCAACTTCTGATTCCTATTTTTTAAGGTTCCCACATTCAAAATCTCCCGCTTGAGATAGACACATTATATTAACAGAGTTATAAAAACAGTTCATGAAAAGTTTCTTGCCCTTGTAATCATTATGTGGCAGATGGATTAAACAAACAACAGGAAATCTTAAGTTTTGAAGTTCGAATTAATCACTGGAAGAAGCATTCTTTTTTGTAGTTGTTGCTGGGTGCTTAACTTGTAACATGTCGAAAATTCCAAGTGTCTCATCTTTTTGGTAACTGCAGCCAGCGGAAAACTACATTTAAAATGAAAATCTACCAAACAACATTATGCAATTTACTTGAACGAACAATTACAATTAATGAAGAACTAATGAATGCAAATTTCTCAAGGAATCGCAAAAAAGATAGAAAATCGAAAGACGTTGAAACAGCTTTTCTAGACTGCTTTCAAGCTACAAAAACAACAATAATAATAAATGTTTACTACCTTTTTTTTCAATTCCCTAAGTGCTAGGAGAGAATTTTGTATCAACTAACAAAAGTTGGAGAAAGAGAAATCCAACATTATTCTTCAGGAACTGCATGGTCAGAAGGGAGAGACACACCATTATGCGGCTGATAAATGGATAAAAGATGTTTTAGTTTAACTGCTAAATGAATACAAGCCATACGAAATTTATAATACAGACGAGGCTGAACTGCGTTACAAAACATTACCAGAACTCAAATTAATATTTAAAAGCGAAACAGTAACTGTTTTAAGAAGAGGGAATGAGTTACTGTATTATTAATTTCACCTATAACTTATAACAGTAGTAAGAATTCATGAATGATAAACAGTATTTTTATCGAATTTCTTTTGAAACGAAACATAAAAATAAAAAAAAAATCTAGCTACATTACTGTACAGCATAACACACCTTCTGATCTCCTTCTTAAAAAAAAAGTACTCTCTTCACGCAAATACAACTTCTAACATTCAACCCTTAGACCAATAAAAGATTTCTAATCGACCAGTCAGTTTTTAGACCAGTAAAAGTTTTCAATACAGAAAAGAAGAATCAGAAAAAGATGAACTGAATTTTCTGAAAATACAAGCACTTCGCAGGTATTAAGTAAGTCGATATCTCTGTTACACGCTGTACAAATTATACACAGGTGGATAATCTCTTAAAATCAGTTAAAAACTGTTCCCGAAACGTTATGTATTTTTAAAAAATTATGCAGAAGAAGCCTCAGACGAATTGCAAGCTCTAGCTACTGTATCAGACATCAGTGTGACAAGCTATGAAGATTCACTTTTTAGAATGTCACCTAACAATATTGAGACAGGGTATATAAAAACTGACTATGAAAGTGTTAACAGAACTGCAGAAACTGACAGGGAAAATTACACAAAAAGTGATAACATACTAACAACAATCGAATCTAGAAAAGCACAGTAAATTCTAAGAATATTTTTTGAACTGACAGGTGCTGATCAAAAAAGCTATCAACAGTTTTAAGAAATTGAGAATACAACTGAAAAACTGTTGTTGAACATCAGGAAACAAACACACACAGAACAGTTATTTGTAAGAAATAAAATTTCATCAAGAACGTAATTATAATAATATATTAAAAAATTTTTATTAATTTTTAAATATATTATTGCAATTAAGTTGCGTAATTTAATTTTACCGTTAATTTTTTTTATTAATTATTGGATTAACTGCTAGCTATTATTTTATTTGAAAAGTTTAAACTGATATTCCAATTTGCAATACACAAATCACCATCTATTAAATTCATCTGCTAATAAATTCAGATACGTTTAGAACAGAAGTGATTTTATTTTAATAAGCGGTGGGTACTGTAATTTCAAATATTTTTTAACATCGATCAATACATGTCATGTTTTTAACATCGATCAGCACATATTATATGGCATCTCTGATTTTGCATTCACATTATGAAACTCACTAAAATCATTACAAGCAATTATAATCGCTCCTTAACATCTTAAATAGAGTTCCCAACGTTACGGTTCCAAAAATTTAGCTTCGCTATTTAAATCTTGGAATGGAAACGAAACAACTAAAATTATGCATGACAACCGGACTAAAAAAAAATCTGTTATGTACACCACGACTTCCTTTCACATGTATAAAATTATATACATTTTTCACTGCACATCATGTAAAATTATTTCATTTGAAAGTGAAGATACGATCTTCCAATTCAATCAAATGAACAGTTACACAATTGATAAAATATTAATTTTTATTAACATCAAATATTTAAACAATTATTAATTCCTGAAATACTAGGACAGAGTAAAAGTCTCTTTACTTAGTCTTTAAATAAATAATCCTTTATCTATCCATATTTTTAATATTATTACGATGTATCCATCAACAAACTGAAAACAAAAAACAAACACTCCCTCTTTGTTATCGAATAGAGAGAATACAGTGTTGGCCACAAAGTTCCAGAGGATCGGTCTGAGACAGGATCCCTGAGGTCACACCTCAAATTTCTTCCGAATCTTCCCTCTGTCTAGGGTAATTTGCGCTTGTCTTGACTCTAAGATAGCAGTAGATGGCGAATGGAGGTCGGGCAGTTTAGAGACTCCAGTGATATTTGGCCACCACAGCGAGTGAAAGGCTCTCTTAACGTCTAGGAGAATAACTGCTGTGCGCCTGTTTTCTGGTGTGAATTGCATCTAAAAGTTTGCATAGTATATGTTCAGTTGAATGACCAGCTTTGAATCCATACTGATGCCGATGTATGCTACTAGAACTGTCAAGGTCATACAGGAGCCTGTGAAATACCTCTCCAGTAGCTTTTTCAGAGCCGGCATACGACAAACTAGCTTATATGAAGAGGGCAGACGGTCTTCACCTTGCTTCGAGAACAGCGACAGCTCCGCTGGCCTGCTGCTCGTGGAGAAATGCCTAAGACATCAGCATGGGATTAGGTGATAAGCTGTTGAAACTTCCGGTGGATGACTTTGACCAGAACGTTCTCCGACCAGGCCTAGTACTTTTGTAGCAGCAAAAGCACTACTATTCTGTTTATTTCGATTTTAGTGAATGGTTGTTCTGTGTTTTGCTGATGTTGTGACTGGCATCGCTCACTGCCGTACTAAAGGCTCCATGATCGAATTTCGGAGAAGGCATGCATGCTTCTAATTGCATAGTATCTATGCTGCAAAAGGCGATTGTAAATACATAGCAAATCTAAATCCTCTCGAGAGGCTATTGGTAAGAAGACCATTGGACCGCCTCTGGTGTGTTCTTCCTCGGAGTTCTATGCAAAGCGGAAGCTTAGCAGTGAGCAAGGTCTGCGATTGCTAATGAATATGCCTGGATGGATGAATATCCAGGCATATTACCGATCTTGCTTCAAACTCTACCTGTCTGCTAGAACTAGGGAAGTCGCAACAATGGTCACCCTATTGACAGTCCGTGGTTCTGTAAACGATAGTCATACTGTCCGTGAGGAAGCTTGCTGCCCTGAGCGAGAATTAAGTTTTCGACTTAGGTTACGTTACGTAGCTGTACGATATCGCAAGGCTGAGAAGAGAACATGTCAGTTCTCTCAAGAGTTAGAGATTCGGGAACGCTGAAATCCTAAATATCTGACTCTTCTAGACTTATCGATTCTATATTCGCTGGACAGTCATAGAACCCTAGCCAATATGAGCAGCAATGTTGCAGAACGATAAACCTTAGTTCCGATAGGCCACGATCCTGCCACTGTCGAATTCCGATACGTGCTGGTAGTAGTTCTTCTTCTTACACGAGGCATAAAACAATCTTTACATAAACAATCAACGTTCAAATACATTTTCTGAATAACAAACCCGTTCCAAGTTCCGTTGAATATGCCGCGAATAGAGCCGGAACAAAGCATGCATTCTGCATGCTTTGTTCCGGTTGTCTTAAAATCATACTTCAAAGAGCGCATCAGGTAGGCGAATGTTGAAACGTAGGTCCAGAGGACAGGCTAGTTGGTGAAAGGCGCATGACTAATAGTCACGTGTAACAGCTAACGACATCGAATTGGTAGATACATCACAATAGTATATCTGAAAATAAAGTAACTGGATGGCGAAAGATAGAAAATAAATATGAAAAGTACCTTCATAAAATACAAGAATAAGTTCTGCTTTGAATAGTTCTTGGTCTCAGCACATTGTATTATCCAGAATGTATCAAAGGACTTAATAAAAAATCCATAGTCACGTGACAGTCTCTTCCATCGCAATAGTGAGAATCCAGATATAGTACGTACTTAAATCAAACAGAATAAAATAAAATAGTAAAGTAAATGAAATTTGCTGTAATAGTGCAATCTTTTCATTTATATACAATACAGATGACATTACTTCTACCTGCTTTTGCGCATGCCCTAGAATGTTGATTAATTGCAAATCCCAGCATCTACACACTTTCACGCAAAATTGGACGTTTCTTGGGTGCCGCCTTCATGAAGTAGCAAGTTTAATGGCCAGCAGAGTATATAATAGTTATAGTTACCACAACAGCACGATAACGTCTGTCTAACCGAAGAACACATCCCAACAACATGTCTACCACTGTTTCTTACTTCAGAAATGAGCCTTAACCATTCGCATAACAGTATCTTGAAAAATTCATCTGTATTTGATAATGCACTTAATTATATATTGACGAACTTAATGACGAATTCGACATACACGCTACTTCATTTTCGCTTTAAATAAAATACTGACACATTATAATATTTTTCTGCATTTTCCGCGACCAACATTAACCAAAAACAAAACAGCAGTATAACTTTCAGTGCTTCTTAAAATGTGCAAGGCCTGTTACTATAGCAACCACCTTTGGTTACACATACTAGCGACAGTAGTTTTCGTGGCAGACAGACAGTAAACATACTGCTCAAAACAATTAGAGTATATTATGATTTGGTAACTTTCTTTCCTTTTACCATTTCTTCTTTTTAGGTGCTCTTCAGCCTGTTGGATCACGTCTATGGAATTAAAAAAAAAGAGCTTAGTGCTGTGTCCTCCGGGAATAGACGAGGTTAAGTGAGGAATACTGAAAGAGCGACTACAACACGGAAAGAAAAAACATGATGGGCACTGTTGAGACTAAAGGGAAAATGTTGAAGACCAACTTATCTTGAGAATAGCAACGTTGCTGTTGCTTGCAAGGAAGTACTGTTATGGTTAAGTACAATGTGTTCAAAGTTGTAATGCGTGCTGACGATACATAAGTGTTGTACGATATAAAGGGGAAAAAAGAAGCAACAAACAAAGAATAATTACACTTAACTGACGACAATTGCCGCTAAACAAAAAATGCTTAATTTGCGCAAATTATATAAACAAACAAAAAATGCAGTTTCTCGCCTAAAAATGAGTTTCAATAAGAAGCAGATTTTCCCTGACCGAAAGTAATGTCGCACATCTACAAGGCATAGAATCACTGAGGTAATCAATGAGGGACTAGGGCATTCTCTTCCACTCTTGTAGAAGACGGCTTTCAAACTGCTGAATTGTTTCTGGGTATAATAAGCGACTAAAGCAACTATCACATTAGAATATTCCAAACATATACTATTAGGTTCATATCTGGGGAACGTGCTGGCAAATCCATTCAAAGGATCCCTTCGTCGAAAAGGAAATACCGACACAGCGGGTCCGCCAAATTAGACAAATACACTCCGCCTCCGCCAAAATGCATGCACGCTCCTTTCGTGCATTTGTGCACGAGTATTCCGTGTACCAGGTTATCTCTAGATGAGAATCCGCCTATTGTCAGAGTGTACACAAAAGGGGGGGTTCGTCCGTGAAGCTCCACTCATTTCGTCCCCATCAGGGACGCTCCTGTGCTCTGAGGACACCACGATGGTTCTGTGTCAACGAAACACAGAGCATAGGTCTGCGAGCACACAAACCCACATGGTGGAGCCGATTTCGAACAATCTGAGTCGAAATTCTGGTACCAGTAGCCCTCTGAAGGTGCTGTTGGAAGAACACGGCGTTAGTCGTGCGGTTTCTTCTGGCCGTTAGTGTTAAATATCCATCCTCATTTTGTGTTATTACAGGCGTAACGACCTTGTCCCGATCTTCGATGAACATTTCTAGGTTCCAAAAACCGATTCCAGAGTCACTTTGAGAAACTCCTAACCCTTCCGTTGCAGAGGAATTGTGTTTGATCTCCCTCTAAATGACCGATGGTCCTCCAAGCTATCGAATCATCTTGCTGATACATCTTATTTACTGTTACAACACATTCAACGCATGTCAATTGTTATTTAATCTCCTACTACAGAAAGAATGCTACAAGTACTTTTCATTCCTTATTTAAAACGAGTAGTTTTCGACGTCATAGACAAAATTTGCATATTCTCAACTTTGTAAACGTTATAATTTTCCTTTTTAACCTCTTTTGTCTCATTTTTATTAAAAAAGTTGTTGATTATATGGTTATTTGCTACCCAACTCCCAATATTCCCTAATTGTTTTGAGCAGTGTACTATAATTGCTGTTCTTACTTACAAAAAGTCAGTAACGAAAGGGTCAACTTCTCCACCAGAAGCAACCTAAACAATAATCCATACGCGTATATTTTGTCTACAGAATGTAACTGAGAATCTAAATACACCTAATTTCTGATGGAGGTTGAAATTTTGTAAATTTGCTTTCCTATCAAGACTCCTAAACAGATCCAACAGATTTCTGCACTATATCCATAAATATTTATATATAGAGAGAGAGAGAGAAAGAAGATGAATACAAATAAAGGCTCAGTCTAGATCCAAGTATATGTCCATCCAGTCATTTATTCTCTATATATCAGAATATATCAAAACTGGGGCAGTCGGCTTTGAATCAGCCAGGAAAGTGGTATTGTACAATATGGAAAGAAGGATAATTCTCATGTGTGAAAAAGAATTCTTCTCATGTGGCCTAAATACTGCTTTCCTGGCTTGTCTCTATTAGTCAGCTTTTATCTTATCTTCTAGGATTCTCTTTCAAAAAAAATTTGGTTTGCCTCTTGACATCGAATTCATGGTACATGCAGATTCCATGACTGGCACTGTATGTCTTACTCAAATCCATCCTCTTTACTTATTTTTTTCAATTCTAGATTCTGTCTTAAAATCACTATATATTTTCTTTATGGATGAATCAAAATTTCCTCTGGAATTCAATAGTTGGCTGAAAAAGTAACTAGAATACATAACTGAAAAATATTATGCTTTATTAAATTACATCACTTATATACAGATTATTGGGAAAATAACTTTACTTATAAACTTTAATTTAAATGTTTCTTAGTTTTAAGTTTATAAGTAAAGTTTAGCTATAATCTTTGCTTTACTTACAAAGATTGTTGTTGTTGTTGTTGTTACTTGTAAATTCTCACTAAATGACAATATAATCTCACTAAATGACAATGATTCTCACTAAATGACAATATAATCTTCATGCTTTTCATGGAAGTTATGACTAGAACAGGGGTTCTCAACGAGGTTAAAAATTTCATAGTTTCGGGACAGGGGAATGTGATCAGCCTTTTATTTACCTGTTAAGGATTTAGTTTTAGTTCATGAATATAAAAAAACTACTTTTATTAAAATTTTGGTATTTATCAACATTTTAAATACTTTTTCTTGTTTGATTTATAAAAACATTAAAAAATAATCTAAATTTTAATAAATATATATGTATTTTCCAAATTTTCGAGGAGGGGATGATTGTCTAGCAGTGGTGAAAGGGGTGCATGGGGCAAAAAAGGTTGAAAACAACTGAACTAGAATATTCAAGTAATCATGAATGTGATCTTCTAGTCAGAATTTCATCTTGTTAGAGACTAACTGACAGACAAAAACAAAGCTGCTGTAAAAGAACAATTTAAAGCACAGTCTTTGCTGCTTAGCATATAAGAATCTACAAAGCAATGCTTCTTCTCTCACACACTTCTCTATTTTCCATAACTCATCTTATTTCTCCAAGGATGTGATTCAGCTTCTGCAGCATTTCTAACTCAATTCAATAAAAGCATAAATAGCTAGGAGAGCATACTGAAAATATAAATACCTTAATACCTATCAATTCTATAAAAATCTAAGTGGTGTTTGACGGTTTAATATATTTATCTGGGTTTTTCTTAGGAGGCTTAATCAATCATCAAACACTGCAGAAAAAAGTTTTGAAATGACAGTAATTAATATGTAGAAATGCGGAGTAATAAGTAACTTCATAAAAGATTATATTTACTAGAAAAGTAAGTAATCATTATTAATATTTACAAATCTTTATATCTGCAGATATTTTTCTGCAAGTACTGATCTCAGAGTCTTGCAGAGATTGTTCAATGGCTAGCAGTTCTTTACAAAATATTTCAATCCATCTTATTTGTCAGTTTCAAAGTATAGCAAAAATAATTTTGTAAACTCGATTACTGAAAAGTCCAATATTTATTTATGGAATATATAATATATAACAATTTGCAGATTATGCAAACATACAAGCTGAACTGTTCCCATAGCTTACTGATGGCAATGAAATGCAAGAATGGTAGATAGCCTTGAAATAAAAAGTTACCACTTCTCTAGGAATATTTCCATGGTTTATGTAAATTACTCCATTTGAATGCATGAAAGGAGGAAATCAGTCACTACTTTACTTAGAATCTAGTCATAGTATAAATAAGATAGTCACTACTTTTTACAAAAGAAAAACAGAAAATACCTGTTGGTAATATTATCAAAAATATAAAAACATGCCTAATTCAACACAAGTAGGCCCCACTAGTGGCAGAGTGGTTAAAACCACTGAATACTAGTAATTCAACCATCTTTGAATCTCGGCAAATGCGCTGGCAGCATGCTTGGTTTTCCCCATACATAACATGGCTATAAGAAAATTTTCCTTACAAAGGTCTCTATGAAGGTATCCATCCCCTTAGGCAAACAGCCCTACATATTTAAATAACCTAACCCAATATACTCAAACTAAAATTCCATGTGGCCCAAATGCCCATTCCAAAAACAGTTGATAGGTCAGAAATTTATCCTTTTTTAAAAATAAAATGAAAATCTTTATTAACAAAAAAAAAATATTTGAAACAGATTTTGAATTTCTCTTATGAAATATTTATCAAACTGTATGTAAATAATAATTATAATATCCAAAAAAATTCTAATTTATATTTATTTTCTATTTAAAATCTAAAGTTTGGTACCTGCGAGACATTTTTATTTGTTACACTTTGTAATTTAAATATGACAGCTAAATCTTCAGATATATTGTCAGCTATTACAGTTTCAGACTGATGTCATTTCCCATAATTTTTACATGTTTAATTTAGCAGTAATTAGCTTACTTTAACTAAACTAAGAACAAACAACCTTAAGGGACCAATCCTAACAAACAAATGTTCTTAAGGGAATCAAAACTTACAGAAAAAAAAAGTTCTATATTTATTTGTTTGCTTTATTAAACATTTTTTTCAATGTAAGTTGTTCCATTTGCTTCCATTTTTGTGCTAATTCTTTCTCTTTAACTCTAATGATAGACATCATTTCTTCTTCAGGTACAAAACCACATATTTAAAACAAAAATTACTTTAGATACTGCTGTGAGTCATTTCTCAAGCCATTGTGAGTTGACAGTCATATAGTGATACAAGCAAAAAAAAAATTTCAAGCTGATGTAAGGGTTAGTTAGAATCTAGATGCAGACTGGCCAGCCTAATAAACATAAATGTACACTATGCCAAAAAAAACAGTGGAAGCTCTATATCTCCCATTCTACTGGACTGATTGACAAAATCCAGCTCGTGTTTTCATGTCTTGAAAGCGTGACTTAGGATATGTATTAGATTTATATACAGCATTGTTTTAATATAGGTATTCTGACACAAAATCGGACTGTTTCTGAAATGGCATGGCAATTTTTTTCTCATATTTCGATTCTGCAACTCAAATTATGCCAAAGTGCCAAGTTTTGTAAAAATCACATGAGTAGTTTTTAAAAAACTAGCTCTCAAAATTTTACCTCCTCAATGTTAATTGAATTCAGTATGTATTTATTATACCTTTTTTTTTTTTAACTTATTTGATTCTTCCTTTCATATTTCAAAATTTAGGTTCATTCCAAATAAAATTCGCCAATTTTTTATGATTTATTTTTTAAATTTGTATTTTTAAATAATTTTTATAAATTTTTTGAAAAAAATTTTGAATTATAACCTATAAAATTTTTAACATCATCTTAAAGAAGATGTATTTCTAAGCATACCTGCAAAAAAATTAGAGTTTTTTTATACGAAATTTCCTAAGATATACGTTAATTTACATTTTGGAACATTTTGAAATTTGGCGTATTTATTATAAGTGATAATAATGAAAATGTGGTTTATGCACTTTCTTAAAACTGTTTGAAAGCATGAAACGATGACTTTTTTCCGTTTGTGGACAATGAAAAAAAGGAAAGGAAAATAGGTTGCTATAAATTAAGAAGTTCACCAAGTGAATTATTCTTGGCGCAACTGAAAAAAATCTGCCAAAATAAATATTTAAATTTCTGCATAAATTTCTCACTAAAAATTACAAAATTAATAACTAGGCTAATTTGAGTCGTAGAACTGAAATATGGGGAAAAAATTGGTATGTTATTTCAGAAAGTCTAATTTTGTGTCAAAATATCTATGTTAGGACAATGCTATATATAAATCTAATACATATTCTAAATCACGCTTTCGAGACATGAAAAACGCAATCTGAATTTCATCAATTGGCCCATAGATAAAAATTAGATATTAGACATAGATAAAAATTAGATATATTAAGAGATATAGAACCCTTTTTTTTTTTTTTTTTTTTTTCTTTTGCAAAGTATACTTTACAGCCAAAAATGGACATCAAGCATGAAAACACTAGAAGAACATAAAAAGCAAAGTGGAGAGAAAGAAAACTAACATAAAAAAGAGGCGTTATGAAGTAAAATAAAGTAGAACGAAAAACATATAACCATAAGCAGTCACACATCACACACACCAAAAAACAAAGTCTCTGCTAATTTTGAATTCTGATCCTAGTCTTAATGTTGTTTACAATTTTCATAATATACTGTGCAATTTCTATGTTTCTCTTGGAGTGACAATCACGTTCACTGGTGATTTTAGAATCTTCTCTGAGACCAGCACTTATTTCACATGATTCCAGAAAATGCATATAATCACCTATTACATTACAAATTTTACAGTATGGATTGTCCTGGATACCAAATTTTGATACATATTGTGGGAAGTAGCAATGGCCCATAACAAGTTGGTTAAAGTTGATATAGTTCATGATTTTCATTTTCACTTTTAAAGAGTGAAAGAGATTTTTATGTGTACTCAACTCCATCCAATATGCATTTCAAGATTACCAAGCATATTTTTATACAGAATAGAAATGGGATTTTGTCTCAATCCCAGAACATCGATCTCATAATCACACACAACATGCGTGGCCTCCTTGGCTAAAGCATCTGCCATCTCACTGCCCTGGAAAAAACAATATTAACATATTCTTTTAATTTTACATATAAATTCTTAATATCACTTGAAGGCTTGGGTTTATAGTATATTTAAAGGTGCCTCTCGGATTATTGCCAAGTTGTTGTTTCATTTATTGCGAAGTTGTTTCATTTATGGTAACCTGCGAAGTTGTTTCATTTATGGTAACCTGAGTAGTTGAATGTTATGGAAAACCTATTATTACGTAATTGGTTGCATGACTGCAGTGAATTAGAATGATGGGAAAAGATTTATAAGGGCAAGTGTGTTAGATGTTGGTTAGGAAGTATGCTGGTTATTTTGTGATTTACATGGTAAAATGGCTGAATGTAGTAAGATTAATTTGAATTTCTGTATGAATTGGAATGAAAGGCAAAAAAGCATTAATTGACTGGTGTCTAAATGAAGGTTTACTTAGTAGTCATTATACG
This sequence comes from Stegodyphus mimosarum, assembly GCA_000611955.2. NCBI lineage: Eukaryota > Metazoa > Arthropoda > Arachnida > Araneae > Eresidae > Stegodyphus > Stegodyphus mimosarum. The sequence goes on along the minus strand of KK112715.1, from coordinate 785,374 downwards.
TGTCCTGCTTGTAGGAAGGAAATGTGTATGGTCGAATGTCGGAGGATACTGGCACTGCGGAGGATACTGGCACTGCGAAGGATATTTTTTTACTTTAATTTCTGTGCATTTATGTGGTGATGCCAGAACACAGATTCTAGTTTAGATAATTTTAGGAATTTTTGAGTGCTGTTAAGGAATTTTGTTTGACTGAAGACACAGAAATTTCTGAATAAGGTAAGTGGATATTTCCTTTGCGTGGTGCTCAGATGAATTTTCTTTTTTATGTTATTTCATTATTTGATTTAAAAATGTAGTTTATTGAAGTTATATATTTCTTGAGTTAGAGTATTTTTAAGGGGGTCCCTTGGATTATTGCTAAGTTGTTTCATTTATCGCCAAGTTGTTGTTTCATTTATGGTAACCTGAGTAGTTGAATGTTTCGGAAACCCTATTATGACGTAATTGGTTGCATGACTGCCGTGAATTTGACTGATGGAAAAAGAGATTTGCAAGGACTTGTGTGTGTGTTGGATGTTGGTTAGGAAGTACGTTGCTTATTTCATGGCTTACACAGAAAAATGGCTGAATACGGCAAGATTAATTTGAATTTCTGTGCGATTTGGAACAAAAGAGAAAAAAGCATTAATTGACGGCAGAGTCGTGTCAAGATAATTTTTCACCTGAGGCGAAAAAGGTAAATGCGCGCCCCTATATATATATCAAAATAGCTATATTTGTATTAAACAAAAGTAACTGTATTAAATCAAAATATCATAATCCTTAAAGTAGTTTTTAATCGTAGCTTTATAAATTCAGAAAAATAATATAGCCAATTATTTATAACTTTCAAATGAAAATGTTAAAAACATCCTTTTTTGATAAATAATATCGAAATACACATTGCATTAATTTCTAGGTTTTCTTGCAATTCTTCCTACTATTTTATTAATTTAAGTTTGTTGAAGTTTATTTCGCCTAATAATAATCACCAAATTTAAAAGCATAATTAAAGTAATTTTCGAACTATTAATTAACATAGCCAATTTGGCGCCCCTGCTAGTGATTCACTTGAGACAAGAGCCTCACCCTTGTCTCGGCTCTGATTGACGGTGTGTAAATGAAGTTTTACTTAGTAGCCATTAAAAATGTCTTGTTTCTACAATGGAAATGAATATGGTTGAACATCGCAGAATACCTGCACTATGGAGGATATTTTTTACTCTTATTTTTGTGAATTTATGTGATGATGCCAGTTTTTAACGCTGTTAAGGAATTTTGTTTGACTGAAGACAAGGAAATTTCTAAATAAGTTGATATTTCCTTTGTGTAGTGCTAAGATGAATCTTCTTTCTTATGTTATTTCATTGTTTGATTTAAAATCTAGTTTATTGATATTATACATTTTTTGTTTGGTTCTCGTGTAGAACTGGCTGCTCCTATGACTTTTCAAGTAGAAATAGATTGATGTACATGGACAAAGTCAAGGGAGTGTGCAATGCCAAGTTTGTGCAATTCTCCGATTTTTTTCAAGTGAAAATAGGTTGAAGCATACATGGATACCAAGTTTGTGCAATTCTTTGACTTGTTATTTTTGCTTAGTGTAGCAGTGATTTTGGGCCCAAAAATTACAGCTACACAAAGCCAAAATAACAAGTCAAAGAAAACTGCACAAACTCGGTGTCCATGTACTACCAAAAATCACCAATTTTCGTCAAGGGGCACCCACAAATATATTTTTACCAAGATTTGATTATAGTTACCTTAGATAGGCCACTGTGGAGATACACAATCAAAGCATATAAAAACTGAATGTCCCTTTTTCAAGTTTCTATTCACATATCTCAATATATATCAATATTTATGCTAATTTCTCTGTTGTCTATTAGTGCTTCTATAAAAAATGGCCTGCACTTCAGCCATAAATACTAAATTATACATTTGCAGTTTAATCCTTGTATTGTTTCTCTCTACAGTAGTAGCAGACATCAAAAAGCGGCACCTATGCTCTCTCCCAACTCGAAGGCATCAGTGTAAATGTCAAATTCATGGACCTCTGGGAGAGTCTTAAAAAAGGGAACTGAAATTCTATGCATAAAATCAATCACATCAATATTAAATGTCTGAAAAGCAGTTCTCGTTACTAAAGAATTTCCATATAATTTCATTTTCAGGTGACGAAATTGTGATAAAAATTTCTCATAAAAATACTGAAAAAGCAATGATGGAGGCAGAAATTATTTGACACAAGAACTTTTGTATGAGCTGTATTATTTGCACATCAGAGTTTTCAGAATGAATTTTGGGTGCAAGCCTCTGACCCTTCCTGTCATTATAGTTACATCATGAATACAAAAATGTATGCAATTTTTCCATGAAATTTTGTTTGTTTCAAGGTATTTATTATCACTTTTAGCCTAGCTGTCCAATACTGTCTACATCCCCTTCTCCAATTAATTTTGCAATTAAATTTTCATAACATAACTGGAAGGCACTGATCTGGGACATCTAAGATAGTGGACTTCAGTCTGTAAATTCCTTCATCCTTTATTAAAATTATTATGTAATATAGTCACATAATAATTGATATGCAAGTGCATAAAAGAATATCAAAGCAAAGCTATGTAACACATAATTTGTAGTTTACATGTTATAAAAGAGTATGAGTAAAATTTGACTGGTAACACTAAATAGCTATTTCCTCACCCTGATATACAGTATCATTCACATTTGCAAATAGCTACTCTTCAACAAAAAGCTTTCTGTGTATTGCAGTTTGGTTGAGTCCAGAGGTCATTTAAGCAGAAATTCTGAAGTAATTCTTAATTTGATAAAAATATCTAGAAATGACATAACAGTTCCAGATGTTGTATAACGGAAAAAGCATGGGGCAATTTCTTACATTGAATGGTGAAATAAACATTCAAAATGTCTTTCACACATAACCCAAAAAAGTCAGTACCAGAGGCCAGCCATAAATTAGTAATGTTCCTTATGATAACACAGAAAGTATTAAATTAATTGCATGTGAAAATGGAACTTTTACAAACCATACAATCTACAGATATGATATATTGCCACTGAAATGCAGAAGTGAGCAACAGCTTATGAATATTCTCACAGCAGTGTTACTTTTAATGATAAAGAACATTTTTGCTTAGTAGTAAAGTACACTTCTGAGACTGCAGAAGCTATATGAATTAGTACAACACAAAAGTTACACTGTTTCATATAGAAGGTGGTTATAATTAAAGTAATCCTACTCAGACCCGTGCACAACCCATTCTGGCTGACATATTTTACTGAAACTTGGTATAATGCATACGACAGCAATACTCTGCTCGATCACATCATTAAAAACATATGTATTCAACTCATATATACAATTTTCTCATGTTGTAATAATATGAGATATATTATATCTAATTAAGTTGTTTTGTTTCATTTATTTGAATATGGAAAAGCACTCGAGGGCTGGGAAAGGATGACTTTGAAGAGGAATTTCTATGGGAATCTGGCTTTTACGCATGAGGAAAACCACCAAAACGCACATACAGCCAGCCCGTTTGCCGGTATTCAAACCAAGACCAAACTACCAGTGTTTAGCAACTTTGCCATTCGTCCGTTGGTGAGCACATCTAATTAAGTTAATCACAATGAATATTTATGTTATTGTAGTGCATGAGTATTCAGTTAAGAAGAGGAAATAAATCAAGATGTAAAATTTGCACACAAAAATTAACACAAGCCAGAAATGATGTTAATGATATATCTTGCAAAATACTTTGCCCAAATATGTGTTATTGAAAATCATGAAGGGTCTTAATCTGATGTCCACTGCATAATGAAAATTAAAAATTAATCCGCAAATAATGATTAGGACGAATGTTTTTAATATAAAAATATAAATTAGCATTTAGCACTGGTGCTTATTTAAAAAAAATAAATAAATAAAATAAAAATAAGTAAACAATACGGAAAAAACTCTTGTTAAGGAGATCAAAGCAATATGAGATGCGGAAGTAAGGTGTTTGAGCATCAAACGTGCAGAAAATGTAAATTACTGATATTTAAAGATAACCGCATATACTCACTTCAGCTGATTCTTTTCTTCCCAACTCATACACCAAGCCACGTCACCGTAGTTTAAATACAATCCAAATATCGTGCTCCAAAATAATGTTACCAATGTACGGTAACCCATTGTAATTATGGAAAAAAGTGAATTTGCATTGGAAATTTGTAAACTGCAAGAGAAACGTGTCGGAAGCACTAAAAATCGCTCACATTGCTGTTGCAGGAAAATCACAGCACGATAATTACAGCGTATCTGGCGTAAGGATCAACATATCGCAGGTGTTTTGTATATTACTCCTTCATCTCATCTCCTGTCACCCATCGCCATGGATTTCTACAGTACATCATCATCATCATCAACAAAACATACGATTCCAATTATAGTCCATTATCACTGCCACAAAAGCCAGACAAAACATATTCTAAAATAAAAATGTAGATATTGCTATTTCTAAAATTAAATTTAGATGAATTTTCATTCCACACATTATTTTGTAAACTACCTGTTATCACTGGAATTGGTAAAGAAGAATTATCTAGTTTACAAGTTGAACTTGAATTTCAATATTTTTTTTTTAGTTATACGTTTTTGATTATAAATGTTTAAAGCAGAGAAACAAATGTTTAAAGAGTTTATATTAACTACTGATTAGTAACGTTATATTGATTTCAAAGCAACGGAATAAAGCTGCATGTCGATAAGCTTATTAGCATTGGTGGTAGGAAAATGCTGCAATGAGCTTGTAGGCAACAATTATTATTGGTCATAATAACTAAAACTACTTCTATTAGTTAATAACTTCTACTTTCACGGTTCAGCTGAAGTATAGTGTCTAACTCCATGTTGTACTAGAAGATCTATAGCTGAAATGTTGTTATCAAGGAGGTTAGAATAGAAGGAGGGAAGGTTCAAGTCCAGTCGCGAAGCTTGGCGACCATATTACTGCTATAGCTGTGACTCGTGCAAGGAAGTGTGTCATTGCAACTTTTTTTTTTATCTTTCTCAAGCATGTCAACTTGGACCGGTGTGGGAGTGGTGATAGTCACCAGGGTGCCTGGGCCGAAGGCCCCTACCCCTGACCGAACAAAAATTGAGCTCTTCTTAATTATGTCAAAAATAGACAAATAAGCAATTTGAAAAATTTAGAGGAAATTTGGAACTCTAACATAAATCAAATGAATAGTCCTAAAACTAGCTCCGAGAGGTGTAGTAATGTGAAACAAGAAAAATGCACTAATGATGTACTCGGTCCGAAAATCGGAAGCAAAAAAGCAATCAAGCATCTAGTAGTCCGTGCAAGCTGGTGACAGAAAGTGCTGTAAAAGGAATATAACACAGACATAGGAATTGGAAGTATGAATCTGTTGGTGATAAGGTACATAAAATGAAAAATTGCATAACACAGGGAACGAAAATAAGTAGTGGAAAACATATAAACATAAACAAAGGCACAATAATATAAGGAGCCCGAGAAAGTGGGAATTACTATTTCAAATATATAGAAGCATAACATATAATAATGAGCCCGAGAAAGTGGGAATTACTATTTCAAATATATAGAAGCATAATCATATAATAATATACCCTTTATATATATATATATATATATCCTTTTAACAATTTTTAATATATTTACAAGGATGAGTATATTAATTGGCACTGGCAAAGATTTCCTCAAAAAGATTGAAAAGTAGAAATAGTTTGTCTATGGCATGTTCAGTAGCTTGGATTTCGGCATTTTAGCCGCTATTTTCTTAAGTATGTTAGATATAGAATGACCCTTGAACATGTTGTAACATTCTTTGATTAACTTAAAAATTTCCGTAAGTGAACCAGAAGCAGATACATTACCACTATTGACATTTTTTCCATTGTGTGCAGAATTAGGTACACTTTTAGTAACAGTACCAGAGGTGACATTTGCATAGGAAATACCAGGAATAACATGAGATGAGTCAGCCAAGTTATTAGAGTTTTTAGATTTAACAGGTACATTTTTGGTATCAGATTTGTTAACATTATCTGCATTTCAGTTAAGTAATTTGGGGAATTTGGAACATCCACTATAATTGGCCGTATGGCCTTCTTCATTACAGTTACAACACTTAACATTGGGAATTCTTTTAACAATACAGTCAGATGTTTTATGCGGGCCAGCGTATTTAACACAGCGCGGCTTTAGTTTACATGTTTCAGAGTTGTGATGGAAGTGTTGGCAGTTGTGACACTGCACAACACCCCCATTCACCTTATATTCTACAATTTGAACATAAAATAACAAAAAGTAATTAACATCATAGATTTTTTCAACTCCAGGAACATTTGCGAGTTGAATTTGAAATAAAGGCATTGGTACCTTAGATTTCATTCGGTGCATTTGAGAGACTATTTTAACAGTAAAGCCTAAATTACATAATTCACTTTCAATATCATCAATAGGACAGTCTATCGGCAAACCTCTAATTACAACTTTGATAGGTTTTTCAAGTTTTTTAGTAATTAGGTAGTGATCAATATTTTTGCTATCCAAATAACTACTGATACTTCTGTGGTCGTTTTCGGATTTTGGGAAGAGCTTGAGAAACTCTCCAGAAACCTTACCGGCAAAATTCAACTTTGTTTCAGTTTTCAATTTTTTAAGAAATTCAGAAAACTTAAGATCAGGTTTGACCATAAAGGGCCTAATTTTAGGAGGTACAACCTCGATAACTGGGACAGTGTCCATAACATTATCAACATTTTCTTCATTTATCAATTTTTCAAACTTGTTACTAACATTGACTTCGATATTATTTTTAACAAGCTTAGATGGTCTAGCCACATTTCTGGGCAAAGTAAACCCATCTGCATCTTGAGTCTGGGTAATAGAACGTTTGCTACTTTTTTTCGAAGGCCGCTTGGGCTTAGTTTTATCAGTATCAGAAGAATCATGACTTTTTTCAGATCGAGGAGCATTACTGAAGTTAACATTATTTGAGTTGGCAGGCATAGAGACAGTGGGTACAGTATTATTAACTAACACATTAGACACAGTGTTAACAGTAACAGGTACAGAAACTTTTGGGGTATTTGGAACATTTTTAACTACAGGACTACGAGAAACCTTAGTTTCCGATATGTCAGTGGGAGCATCATGACATAATATTTCAATAAACTTTTTGGCATCTCTGGGGATACCACATAGATAATTATCAATAACAGTTTTATCAACTATATCGTACAATGTAGCATTAGCAAGATTAGGATCAACTTCACCAACAGACTCGCACTTACCTTGAAATAACTGCAGAAGTCCATTTGCAATTCCACGTTGCCTTCCGGCCCATCCAACGAATTCCGAAGTAACTTGATCACTAGCGATTATGCTTAATCGCACTTTGCACTCATCCTCGAATTGGTTAAGAAAAGATTTAATTGTTTCAGTACATTTCAGCCCATAACAATATCTGGAAGAGTAAGTTCGTCCTTAAGTAACACTATACTCCATTCATTGTTAAGTAATCCATCAGCAAAAGTAGAAATATCCTCAGGTAGGTCTTGCACAATAGAACGAACAAGTTCCCTTGCTTCAGTCTCGTCCTCCATGGGGAAGGCGAAATAATCCATAGTAAGCACTTAATACACCATTATAAATAAAACACCATCAAAAGCCGAGTTAATAAAGAAATAAACACAATGTAGAAGGATTTCACATGAGCACGAAGCTCGCACGATGAATCACACCGAAAAATCAAGCATGTCAACTTGTGTTTCATATGGATGCACAAATCGAGTTTCAAAAAAGATTCCTGGGATTACTTTTCAGGCGTAAGTATTCCTTTTTTTTATGTAATTTGATAAATATGTTGAAAAGTACCACATTTCATGTTAGTTTCTTTGGAGATGTGAAAAAAAAGGGGGCGACTTAATAATAATCAAAATATGTTAAATACATTTCTGTTTATAGCTAGCATCTTCGTTCCTTAACATACAATGATATATGCTAGGATTTAAATTGTATAATTTGAGCGTTTTAGGTGATTCGTTTTATAATTTTCATGAAAAGTAAGAAATCAATTGTTACTCTTTTTATGAATTGTAAAGGTATTAAATAAAATAATGCTTTTATTTATGTATTAATTATTATTTATTTTAAAGTTTTATGAACTGTTATGAATATAATTTGTGCATTTGATCAAGATAATTAATTTGGTTACAAGATTTATCTTATTACACTTATATATGAATATCTTATTATACTTATGTACTGTTTGGTGAAGAAGAAAGTGTTATAAATGTTTCTGAATCAACGTAAGGAATTTGCTTCAGAACGCTATAAATTTACTGATTTATGTTTTTCTGAAGGCTTATTATTTTGTATGTAAACTTATTAGGATATTTATTCCTTTTTTATAGTTTTCTTCTTAATTCTCTTAATTAAAACATCATTTTTTCACTTAAACGGCCAAGGGTATATTTGAACTATAATTGAATATAATTTATTTTTTATAAACATCTATAGATACCTTTGTCATCTATTAGGAACAGCTGTACTGCGGTATTGTGTGCACAGTTATAATTTTAATAAAAATGGGCAAGATTTTTTTTCGTTGTTGCATGTTTTTCTCAACATCAGACATTTTCCCAGTACACGTAGAAATTTTCTGAGCAGGAAAGTCTTAGAAATAAGTTAGAATAGAATTTAAATAAGCTTTTAATTTTTTTAATGGAGCTTAGAGGTGCACTGAGCTGAGCAACCATCTAAATCCACCATCCCTCAATTAGTTGTCGCTATCATACATGTATCATGTAAATCTATTTGCTGTTTATTTTTATCTGTATTTATTTAGCCTTTTATATTTTTTGATTCCATGAAGTTATTTCGTTTAATGTAGCTGAATCAAAATTAACGCCTTTCTCAAGTTTCCACAAAAACAATCTCGCCCCGCCCTCTAAAATACTTCTAAAAATTCATAAATTGAAAATAGTTAACAATGTGTTTTTTAATTGAAATTAAGAATTATTAAAATCTTTAAAGTATGCCAATAAATGCTTAAAAAAGAAAAAAATGAAATACTATATGCATCAAGTACCAGTCTAGTGAAATTATAGCTATTTCAACAACTGCTATAGCCAATAAAAATGTGAATTTCTGTTTTAGTGGATTACAACTCGAAGCTGAAATATTTAAGCATTCTAAAATAAAATAGCTTTCTTTCCTATCTTTTAAACTTTGTATATGAAATTATTCTTTAATAAATTACGATAATATTGTGAATAAATCAGAAGTGTCATTCCTTAAAGGAAAAATTGTAAAGTGCACCCAACAGATTGCTAATAAAGCCTAAACAAATCCTTGAAATATGCAGAAACATCATTTTTAAAAGTTTTAATGTTATACACACATATTTAAATTTCCAGCTATTTCTTAACGATTTTCTGTACATAGTAAATTATGGATATCGTCGTTATTATTTAAAAAAAATTGACAATAGTAAAGCGTTTCCTTATAAATATGCAATGTTTTGAAGTTACAATCATGGATGGCGCTTGCTAGGTAAAGTTTCATTCCCCGATAGTGGAGGATGAGCGAACCCTCCCTCCTTCTATTCTAACCTCCTTGGTTGTTATGACTAAGATCAAGAGGGGGAACTACCGAGGGCTAGAAAGAATAATAAAATGTTGTAATACGAAAAACTGATTCTTGCTTTTGTTTTTGCCGTTTAAATTATCATACAAAAAGAACGTTGAAAGCGGATACATACTGGTGACCTCTGAATTATTAATAAAGATGTCAGAAACTGAAGAATCGGCGACCAAAGAAGAAATAGCATGGGTAAGTGTTAAAATACCTCCTTTTTTGGGCGAAAAGCCAGAAATATGGTTTTACCAAGTAGAAGTGCAGTTTTCCATTTGTGGAATAACTGCCGAGGAAACTAAATTCAACTATTTAGTTTCGCAATTGGAAGCAAAATTTGTTGAAAGTTTGTGGGATATTATAAGTGAAAATAGCAAAACCAAATATACTGCTGCTAAAGAACGTCTCTTGAGCACTTTTAAAGAAAGCGAAAATAAACGTCTACAGAGACTGCTTACAGGCATAGACTTGGGAGATAGTAAACTTAGTTAACTTTTACAAAAATGCGAAATCTTGCTACTGATGGCATTTCGAATAAAGTTCTTAAGACACTATTTCTGCAGAAAATGCCGGATTCTGTACGCAATATTTTAATCGTTAGTGACGAAGTTATCGAAAAACTGGCACTAATGGCCGATCGTATCATCGAAATGCAACCGAAACAAGAACTGTATTGTACCAGCAGTATTGTTTCTGCAGGAGCAGATGCCATTACAGAGTTGCAACAACAAATTGCAGCTTTGGGTAATAAACTTGAGAAACTGAGTGTCACAAGGAATTCTCGTCCTCGCTCAAGAAATAGCGGTCGATCTTCTAATGATAGAAGTAGGTCTTGCAACCGTTATAATCCTAATGGGAAATACTGTTATTTCCATTTTCGTTTTCGGGAAAAGAGTTTTTCTGATAGATGTAAAGCCCCCTGTGCATGGAAACACAACTTGCCGGGAAACCAAAGTCAGCAGTAGAATTAGCTCAGTGGCGTAGCTCGGGCAAAGAACCTCTGTGTAAAGAAGGAAAGGCTCCATAGACGTAATGTAAACCACTTTGTCTGCAACGCCGCTACAAAGAAAAGGGAACATTCGCCAAGAGATTTGGCGACGGAATCTGTTGGCGAGAATTTCCCCTCTGTGATGTGCCGGTTCTTTGGTACCTAGCCGACATTTTCCCCCTCCGCGACGTGTATAGGAAATTGAGGAACACGGGTTAAGATGAATCGTTCTTTGACTTGTCGCGATAATTTAAACTCAGAAATGATGAATTATTAGGTGAAGTTTCACTTTCACTGGCTGTTGAACTTCCATTGTCCATATCGCTACTTGAAACTAAAGAACCTATTCTTTGTTTAAACTCTTGCTAAACGTAACGGTAGAAAATGTCCAAATCAACTTCGACATTCAGCTTCGAGCTTTGGCGCTTTTTGGCGACAGATATTTCACGCAAGCGCAGTTATTTCCCTTTTCGTTGGAAGGGAGCCACTTCTGCTTCTTCGAAGTTTTCCTTCTTAACAGTACATATTCTTTGGCTCGGGTGGGGTAAGAGGGGACAACTGTGCTAGGGCGCAGCATCCAGGGGGCACCAAACTGATGCTACGAAATTTTTAATGAAATGTTTTCCATTCTTGGCACACAGAAAGAGGCGAAAATCTTTCACTTGTCCCCGGGCGCTGGAAATCCTAGTTACGCCACTGAGTTAGCGGCAGGCTCTGCTGCTGTAAATAAAGAAAATTGCCGTAGATTCCGCTTATTTATCACGGGCAAAGAAACGGGTTTACATTTTCTGATTGACAGTGGAGCAAAGGTAAGCTTTATTCCTCGTACTTCTCAACACAAACTTATTAGTGATTATAAATTATATGCTACAAATAATACAGAAATGACACTTTTGGTACAAAAGTTTTAATTCTTGATGTTGGTTTGCGCCGAGAATTTCAATTCCCATTTATTGTCGCAAAAATTAGTAAACCCATTTTAGGTACAGATTTTTTTAATAAGATTAATTTATTGATTGATATAAAGCATAAAAGGTTAATTGATGGTGCGACGAACCTTGCAGTTTACGGTGACATCGCACACATCTCTATTAATGAAAGTGTAAATACAACGAGCAGCTTATGTAACTATTATGATTAATTTTTTATGTATCCCAGTATAACAAAACTAAATTTTCTTATTTCTCGTGCACAACTAAATACGAAACATCATATTGTAACTAAAGGACAACCAGTAAATTGTAAAGCAAGACAATTATACCCTAAACGGTTAGAAATAGCTAAAAGAGAATTTAAATATATGCTAGACAGTAATATCATTTGTCCTTCTAGTTCAGAATGGGCAAATACCCTACACATAGTGACAAAGAAAGACGGTTGTTTCCGCCCGTGTGGCGATTACAGAAGACTGAATGATTTAACTATAACTGATCGTTATCCCATCCCTCGAATTCAAGATTTTCAGCATATCTTAACTCATAAAACAATATTTTCTAAAATTGACCTTTTTTAAGGCATATTTTCACATTCCGGTAGCAGGCGAAGATAAAGAAAAAACCGTCAACTGTCATCATCACACCTTTTGCTCTTTACCAATTCAATGTCATAAGTTTTGGTCTCGGAAATGGTCCTGCAACCTTTCAAAGGTTCATCAATGAAGTTTTTTGTGGCCTAGACTTTGTGTTTCCATATTTGGATGATTCGGTGATTGCCTCTTCTAGCGAGGAAGAACATCATATACATCTTAACTCTTTCACGACCAAAGCGCCCAACACGACCCTTCATTGAGACGACCACAACCGCCCCAAAACGGCCGAGATTGTGATCTTGTTTTCTTCCCCCCCCCTAAGGTATGCAGTGCCAGGTGCAGTTTTCCCCTATGCATTGTATCAGTTTACTGCGAACAGCTTGTTCTAAGAGGTTTAATTGTGGTTTCTTATCTTTAGGTTACACGTGATATTTCGTTGTTGATTCTCTCATTTCAGCTTAAGAACTTCAGAATAGGTTTAAAAATAACGGGGTCAAAAGCTAATGGAATCTTTGTTAGAAAGTACAAAGCAATTTTCACACCCATTTCTGCGTTAATGGACGGGGAGGGGAGGAAATTGCTGTGAAACTGGAAAAGTATTTTGGGCGTTTCGGTATTTTAAGGATACAAGTTATCGAAGGGTTTGGATTTCAAAGAGTTAAAACAGTTTTCCAGCGTTTAGTTAAATATGGTCTTCAAATTAATATTAGCAAATCAGTTTTGGGAGTACCTGTAATAGACTTTTTTGGGCTATCAAATACCTACTGAAGGCTCAAAACCTCTACCTCAAAAAATTAAAGCTATCATGAAATAACCATTGCCAGAAACTATACGCGAACTTCATTCCTTCTTAGGAATGATCAATTTCTGTTGTAATTACATAAAAAATGCCGCAGAAACTGAAGCTCCCCTTCACGAACTTTTGAAATGATCTACAAAAAGAGATCGCCACAAAATACCATGGACCAATGAAACCAGGAAAAGTTTTGAAAAATGTAAACAAGATATTGCTCAAGTAGCGTTGATGGCCTACCCCAATTTGGATTACCCTCTGGCACTTCTCACAGATGCATCCGATTTGGCTATTGGATCAGTTATTCAACAAAAGTACCAAAAGGATGGAACCCTATTGAATTTTTTTCAAAAAAGCTTAATGCTGCCCAGAAAAATTATAGCGCTTGCGATCGCGAGCTTTTGGGTATATATTTATCCATTATACATTTCAAACATTTACTTGAAGGCCGTGATTTTACTATTTATACGGATCATAAGCCTTTAACATTTGCTTTTAAACAAAATAATAACAAAGCCCCTCCCAGACAACTAAGACAGCTACAATATATTTCACAATTATCTACTAACATACGCCACATAAGTGGTCAAAACAATGTGGTTGCAGACAGGCTATCTAGAATTGAGCACATCGATTCACCTGTAATTCATTTTGATCTGATAGCAGATGCAGAAATTAATGATGATGAACTGCAACAGTTGAAATAAACCAAAAACACCAGTTAAACAGCACCAATTCCCCATAAGGAAAGCTCTTATATTGCGATACCTCTACATCCAATATCAGGTTAAGCAATGGGCACAAACTTGTATCGACTGTCAGAAAAATAAAGTAACTAAACACACAAAATCAGAATATTCTCAATATCAAGCACCAGACGAAAGATTTAGTGTCGCGCACATTGTCTTAATTGAGCCTTATTCACCTTCTAATGGATACACTTATTGTTTGACGTGTATTGATCGGTTTACCTCCTAGATGGAAGTGGTACCGTTATCAAATATCACTACCGAAAGTATAGCAATAGCTTTTTATGAATAGTGGATAACCCAATTTGGTGTACCTTCTTGTGTTATTACTGACAGAGGAACTCCGTTTATTTCAGTACTATTTCGAAATTCGGCCTCGCTATGTGATGTAAAAGTACATCGTACAACTTCTCACCATCCTCAGAGTAATGGGAAAATTGAACGTCTACACCGTACTCTAAAAACAGCTATTAGATGTCATAATTCTCTTTATTGGACAGAAACATTAACAACCGTTCTTAGGGTTTGCGAGCTGCTCTACATGAGGACTGTAAATATACAATAGCTGAAATGGTTTATGGCAAAACAATTACCTGGCGAATTTCTTGAAGAATCGAACTTGCCAATATCTAACGATAATTTTGTAAGTAATCTTCGAAATCAGATGGCTTTCTTAAAGCTCTACCAATCCAAATCCAAATGTACACTGGTGGGCAAAATGTAAGCAACAGCAGGGTTTTTTGCCATAACTCCACGAGAAATCAACTAAAGGACATGAAATGCAGAAATGAAGGAGAGTATTATGTACGTAAAGAATGACGAAAGCATCGGAGCTGAAAAAGGAATATAATGCCATACGGTATGGAATCAAACAAAAACAAGCTTTATTGAACGCATAGTATCGTGACTCATGATTGTCTATCCAAGAGGAAGAACAACAAGCAGATGTTCCTTAATATGGGATATGCCCTCCCCTCACTGCAATGGTTGCTTCGCACCGTCTCCGCATACTCAGAACCAGCTGGTGCAACATTTCTTGCGATAGGAGTGCCCATTCCTCAATCAGTATCTGTTTGAGTTGTTGGGTGCTCTGCGGAGCATGTAAGCGTGCTGCAATGCGTCTCCCCAAAGCATCCCATACATGTTCGATGGGATTTAAATCTGGAGAGTACGCTGGTCAATCCATTCGAGTGATATCTTCACTTTCCAGTAGCTCCTCAACAGCAAGAGTCCGATGTGGCCGTGCATTTTCATCCATAAAAATTAAGTCTGGGAAAATGGCACCTCGTAACAGACGCACATGGGGAAGGAGCACCTTCTCACAATAGCGATCCCTGGTTACAGACCCTCTGCCGAAAACGCTTTCCGATCATTCTTCCACGTGTGAAGTCGTCCAGGCGATTTCTTCTAGCCATATTTCACGAATTGACTCACTGGCACTTGCAGCGAATACGTTGAATTGCGTCTCCGTCCTTCCTTTTATTCTACTAGCCTTTTATCCTACGAGCCGACATCACGCGTTTTGTGTACGCTCACGTCGCCTCTGACGTTTCGTTCCTGATATCTGCATACGCATCACGTTTGTACTGACTTACGTGTTCATTGTACTGATCTCCAGATCTCCTTTTCTGCAATTTCATGGCTATCGGCTAAATTTTTACATTGTTGCTTAAGTTTTGCACACCAGTGTAAACAAAAGCTTTTTCCCCCAAAAGATTTGTACACATGTTCGCATGTCTTTCTGCGGTTTGACAGAGTAAAAAAAAACCTTTGGAGCCCCCATATGTGGGACCCTTTTTAGTACTGCAAAGAACCCCGAAAATTTTTCTTCTATAAATTAAAAATAAACAAGTTAATATCTCTGTGGATAGACTCTAAAACCAACTTATGTGTTACAACCTAATGAACTTTTGTCTACTTCAAAAAATGATCGTATATCTGTGCCAAGTGAGCAAACATCTGTGCAAGTCAGCAACTAGAGCAACCTAAAAAATCAACACGCTGTGGAAGACAAGTAAAACGTCCTGTTCGTTTCAATGGCCTTATTGACTCTTCTTGTATTTATAACTTGATATTCATTTAAAACTATATTTTTGTTTGTGCGAAACATTTCAATTTGTATATTTGTATATATATTTATATCTTCTCTCCCACCATGTTTTCAGAGTAACGTAACTTCGTTACTTGTAGGGGGTGATGTAGGCAACAATTGTTGTTGGTCATAATAACTACAACTACTTCTATTAGTTAATGACTTCTACTTTCACTTCACCCATCGTTCAGTTGAAGTGTTGTTATAACTAAGATCAAGAAGGAGAATTACCGAACGCTTGAAAGAAATATAAAATGTTGTAATACGAAAATTGATTCTTGCTTTTGTTTTTGCCGTTTAAATTGGCATACAAAAAGAACGTTGCAAGCGACTACAAGCTTATCAGCACTGATGGTAGTTTATGACCACTGATAGTAGGAATTGCTGCAATGAGCTGCCTTAACAACCATCAGAGTCATGTGCGGCCATCGAGAATTCCAAAAAAATTCCGAAGCGCCAGCAGACCATCACTGTCATATGACAATGAGTGTTTAAAAATTGAAATATTGCTGATTACTGTATAATTTATATAGGAAAAAACAATAAATATACTGGAAAGATTTGTGATTAATTGGAAAATAAATTTACGTATTCAGTACCTTCGTCATCAGCTCGGCATGAATTCATCTTGTTTTGAATAATTTCGTCTGCTGTACCCCAAGAACACATCCAAAGTCTCTTTGAATCAATGCCGAGGCGTGTTGGCAGCGGTGATCTCGAACAATGGCGGCTACTCTGGCTATTGATTCTAGAAGCAACCACACTTCACAGAAGTCTATAAATTTAACCATTTGATATTTAGTCAACATGACATCTACTAAATAAATTTTGTTGTGGGAACACATTTGTTTAACAACTTCTGTACAAAAATCCAACAGTAAAACAAATGAACAAGAAGTCTCGGTGGAGAAATAAAATGCGTTAATTCTTCATTAGAGTGTTCAAACTGGAAAATAAAAACTGGAATTATAAACAATACTCGAAGTATATTTCCATAGTGCGTATGTTAGGTTGCCTATTACGATACAATAAGAATAGTCATATTCCAAAATATCAACATATCCATGGTCCTGCGAGGAACGTATACCAGCTGAAAAGTTATTACAACTAATTCAGAGAGAAACCTTCTGTGGTTTGGTCGATTTTAGATTATCGAGTTTACACCACTATGTTAACAAAGATGGTGTTTTACAATTAAGGACGAAGATTTCTCCTCGAGAAAAGACGAAGGATTTTCGGCCTACAGCAGTTTCACTTAACAATAATTTATATTTTAAGACTGACTTTTGATACATGTTTAAAATCATCTCATGTTGGTACTCGGTTGATGAGAACAATTCTTAGAGACTATTGTTGCATTTTAGATTGTCGGAGCTGTTTTTAATAAACGTTTACAGCGTAAACGGTATAAAATTAAAAATATGGAGGCTTTGCCCACTGCATTGCCTGAAGATCATATACGTAATGCCAAGGCTTTTGAAATAATAGGTAAAAATTTCGCTGATCCTTTGTACCTCAAAAGCCAAGAGAAGATGACTCAGAAGAAATCATGAATGTCTATTTACATATAGAATATACCGAGCAATGGATCTCGAGTTGATTTCGTCTACGTCAACTGATCTTTTTTTACAAAGTTTCCGAAGATTTATTAGGAATACAGGACGGCTATCTTATGATATTGATAACAACGGAAGTCAATTTCGTAGGAGTAGCTCGTGTTTAAAATAACATTAACTAGAAGGAAATTGCAGTTTACAACTCTGCAGAGGAAATCCGCTAGAAGTTTATTTCTTCTTTTGCACCATAGTGGGAGAAAATGATATGTGTTCTCAAACCACTACTAAAAATATTCTTCGGAAAGCGTTGGTAGATTTCGAAGGATTACAAACAATTCTCTGTGACTACGAATGATTATAGATCTATGAGTAATGCGAATGATTATAGATATATGACTAATGCGAATGATCATAGATCTGTGACTACGTGTAAGAGAGTCATCTGAGCTTGAACTCTAAATTAACATTTTCGAAGATCCAAGTAATCTAGTTCCCTTGATTCCTAATACATTCCTGAATGATGGTGAAGAAGTTAGAGTACCTAATCTAAACTTGATAGAAGCTCAAGATCTCAATAAACAATTCAAGGAAAGGCTAAGACTGAGATAAGAGTTACAGCAAGGATTTCGCAGTGAATGCTCAGTCAGCTGAAGATGGAGGCCTATAAAAGATCGTGGATGAAGATAAATGTCAATAACATCGTATTAATCAAAAGTAATATAAATAAACTTTAGTATAACCTTTTGTGAGAGTGATAGAGCTTATCATAGGCCAAGATGGTAAAGGGAGAATTGTACGTGTCAAGAGAGCCTCAAGTATATTGTTACGATCAATTAAAAAAATCTACCCAAGATGCTGCTCAAGTAATTGAAGACTTTGCTCAATCCAAAAGTGATAAGAGTCAGAAGGCAACAGAAAAGGTGAAAGAACTTTGTCAAACTCTGCCAAAACTATTTGTATGTGGTCGTGAGATTAAAATTTCGAAGACACCGAACTTGTATAATTATTATTTGCAAAGAATTGTAGTAATGTAATTTTAGTTGTGCGGAATTCACACTTTAAGTAATAATTTTTTTAGAAATAGAGACTTTAATTTTAAAATTTATGTTAACTTCCTTTAATTAAATTAACTTAATGCGGGAGAATGCCATTATTGACAAGTCACACGCTTTGATGCCACACGCTGCAGCGGATTGCCAACAGAGTTTTCCTTTTCTCTCATAAGATATGTGCAACCGTAATTCTTAAGCTTCCTTAGTAGAATGGTGCAACACCGGAGAACTTGGGAATAAACTCATCTCTGTAAAAAAATATACTACTTGGTAACATAGCATCATGAAATAAATAAAGTTCTATAAAAATAAAAAGTTTAGTAAAATATTATAGGTGATTAGTAAAACACAGCCGTCGACCTGGTGATTGAAGAGTAAGAAGAATAAAATACAACATAGAAGGATCGGCGGAAATCTAAAGGGCTAAATAACAATATAAAAAATAAATCCCTTCTAGACAAAATACAAAAATTTAAGAAAATAATAACCAACACAGCAACAAAATTGTATAAACTAGCTACCATACAGCCAACAAACTACCAGCTACAAAGGTATCGAAATTACATTGCAAAGAAACTACGTATATTTAGAATTATTAAGTCCGTTAAAAATTTCTTCAAGAATATAAAAGCACTACAAATACCTAATAGATAGGTGTAGGTGCTTACCTAATTTCTCCTAACCTGCCGGTTAAGGTTTTAATAACGTCGAGTATTGAATATTTAGCAAAGATATTTTTGACTTCATTAAAAACATTACAGATATTCATAAGAGTAGCAGAAATGCTATTCGAGTTGCATCCGAGTCTTATTCCTTGAGGTGTGTTAGGCCTCTCAGACATATTACTCCCGTGCGTTTTGGCACGAAGAGTTTTGCTGTTATCCACTTTAGGTTTATTATTCAAACGAGTAGGAACCTCTTGATTTTTCGCACTTCCTTGCATTGCTGAGTCTGGCTCGTAACCACGTGCTTTGGAATTGGCTTTAGTAGAGGCTACAGGATTATCCGAATTTTTCTTTGTATATTTTTAGGATTTTGTTGGCATTTAGAATACTTGGCTGCATAACTTCTGCCTCAGTTACAACAAACTAAGAAATCCACTTATCTTGACACTCAGAATTTTTATGAGGAAATGAACATTTTACACACATCGGCTCGAGTTCATACTCGTCCGAGGAATGAAAGAAATATCGACAGTTTTGGCATTGGGCCACATCACCCTTGAATTTATACTTCTCTAGAGATAATACAGCAAATTAGTAATACAGTAAATTTGTAATGCCATAAATATTTTCAGACTCATGTTCATTCACTAACTGAACCTGAAACATAGACATCGAGACCCTAGTTCTAAATCTAATCATTTGTATTACCTTAATAACATTGAAACCGTCACGTATCAATTCTTCTTTAATGTGATCGGCAGAACAATCCGAAGGTATTTTTTTAATAACAGCCTTCAGGGATCGCACTTTCTTTACATGCCCTACATAATGTTGTACTCGCTTCGTAGATAAATAATAAGTCATAGATCTATAATCATTCTCATTAGTCAGAAATATTTTTAGAATTTCACCCGAAATTCTGGCAATAAACGAAGTATAAGTTTCCGCAAACAGTTTCTTCACGTATCCATTAAATTTTAATGGGGGAATTACCATAATGGGTGTGATTCTAGTGGCATTGAGAACTTCCGCGGCCTCAGGGCCATTGCTTTGATCCATAACATGATCTGATTCTGCATTATCTTCACAGAGAACATCAAGTTTATAACTAATATCTACATCCAAAAATTTCTTACGAACTTTATTAGGTTGAGTAGGTTTTTCAGTGGAAGAGAAACCGTCTTTATCTTGAGCCTCCTGAGTGCGCTTTTTAGACTTATTACACTTACAAAATTTTTTGAAATACTAGAAAGTAATTTATCTAAATCGGAACTACCACTAGACTTAACAACATCAGAATACAACACATTTCTGTGATGAGCATCCTTAATAGTACTAGGTTTACAAACTACATTACTAATTTTAGATTGCCTGGCACTAGCATCATTTGCAACACCAATACTAGGGTCATTAAGACCATGATCACCAACTACAGAATCACATAAAAACTTGTTATTAGCCCTAAAGAATTCGCACTTGCCTTTTATGTTGTGCAGCTTTTGGTTCATTTCCTTAATTTGAATGCACACCATCTCACAATGTGAATTCACATCTTTGTCCGGATTTTCTTTAAGGTAGTTATCCACAGCGAGCATGAGTTTATCTTCGAAGTCGATCGAATTTTTCAGAAAAGCTACCCCATTAATAAAGTCCACTACATCGTAAGTCCTTTTAGTCCTTTTACTCCCTTTTAGCGAGTAAATGCGAAAGAATTTGATCTTCATTGAATCAATATCTAAGTCTGTATCCTCAGAATCCGAAATAACTTCATAATCATAAAACGACTTACAATAGTTTGTTGTAAGTCAAAATCATAGTCCGAATTCCCTTCACAGTCGTTTTCCATAATAATAAAATACAAATTCCCAATTCACAGCAATTCGAACACTAGGTAACCAACACGTGGTCGTAGGAGCCTAAATATCGTAATTCGTAATGAACCTGCATTTTCTGTAAATAAATTTATGTTTTATTAATCTTATGAAGGGTATTTTTTCCTGCCACGTAACAAAACTCAGTCGAGTCTGTTTTATCGAAAGTAAACCAGCGTAATTTTTCACATAAGGTGTATTAATTCTACAGGGTGTATCAGTACAGCGATGACAAACTTTCGGGAGAGATAGACTACACCTAGACAGTGGGAAATCACTTAGCAATGCATGGTCGCAAACGCTTTCCTGGCGCAGTAGTGGCGACACAAAACGCAAAAAAAAGAAGGACACAAACAGTGTGATAAAATATCTTATATTAAGTTTAGTACAGCAGAAACGAAAAAATAAGAACAAAAACAAACAACGATCTTCATTGAAGAAAGTGTTCGAAATTACGACCCAGACCATGATGCAGGCCTCACTTCTCTGGCGCATGGAAGATCTGCATCACGAATAAAAGATGGCATGGGAGATGCATGACGCACGGTTCCTGCATCATGGTCCAGGTCTTAGTTTTGAGCACCTTCTTTGATGATGATCGTTGTCTCTTTATGTTGTTTTTCTTTGTTTTTGTCGTACTCCGCATAATAAACATGTTTTCTGACGTCGTTCGTGTCCTTCCTTTCTTGACTTTTGTGTCGTCACTACAGCCCCAGAAAAGCGTTTCCGACCCTGCATTCCTATGTGATTTCTCACTGTCTATGTGTACTCTATTTCTCCTGAAAGTTTGTCACTGCTGTACTTATACACCGTGCATATTATTCTATAGCATGGATTCAGAATTAATATAATCAGCCAGACATTGATACTGAAACAAGACTGTATTATATGACTTATCGAACCCTTAACTCTGAAAATTATTAGGTACTTTCGAAAGAAGTTTTTAAGTCATCAATTATTTTTTAACTATTGGTCGTATAGAACCATACATCCATTCCAAGAAAAATTTTCAAACCATTTAGATAGCTGTTATAACATTTAATTTTTAAGAAGCTATATAGTTCCTTAATATATATAAATATAATAAAATATGAAATTTAAAATTTATATATTTTTTAGAGGTCTATATAAAGTTAATCCTCAAGGTGTTAGTGAAAAGTATAGGATTACATTTACCTTGAGCACTTTTATAGCAAATTAGTTTTAAATGAAAGTTACTGACCTATTAAATTATAAAACCTTCTTGCGAGAAAAATTTAATTCACTGAGTCCCAGGCTCTCTCTAAAACTGCCATCACTGGTCTAGTTGACTTTCGTTTTTCTCAAAATAATTCTATGTAAAAATAGTTATCATAAAAAAGTGGTACTGCATATAGGCGTTTGCTTATATTCTTAGAAGTACATTTTCATAGGTATCATGTTAGGAAAGAGGGGGCTACTAGAGAGTTTATTGTATTTTGTTGTTACACATAGATAATAACTAACTAAAGATTATTATTTATTAGCGTACTTTTAAATATAATGCATGATTAAATATGATATGATTGACAAGAAAGCAACAGAAAAGTAAGCGTGCTAGAAAGAAAACTTTGTAAGAAGGCTAAATAACAGAGTCATCCAGCTTTGTTATCCATTTTTTTTTTTGCTTCAGAACATTCCAATGCTTGCCGCAGGCCACCTAAGTGCTAAACAGAAAAATTGGGTTGCAGAATCTAAAAAAACTGAAAGATATTTTAATCTATTATAAAGGTTCTAGAAGATCCGTCCTTTCTTTTAAGAAACAACTGAAGACTAAAGTCAAATTACGTAATGGAAGAATTCTTTGTATTATATAAACCGTTGTCAATTCCAAATGTGTGTCTGGTTCTGTAAATTATTACTATTATTTACTACTAATTATGGTTCTCATCGTCCAAGCAATAGGCATAGATTTCATAGTGATTCAGAATTTGTTGTCTGGTGTAATTAGCTGAATGACACAAAATATAACCATGCAACAATAAATTGTTTAATGTTCACTCGAGAAATACTCAGTTTTAAATCTCAGTAAAGCGTGAGCTGTGGTGATACGCATAATTTGGAATCGTTTTGACAACTTTGTGGTCATAAACAAAATTTGGAATCGTTTGGCATAGATACATAAAATGATCCCCGTGACAAGAATTTAAATTGTGCCCCCGTTAAAATACTTCAAATTATGTTTACCTCTTTCTGAATTGGTTTCAGAGACATAAGTTTAAATACACACAACGTACGCATAGGTCAAAATTAATAGAAAAGCATCAGTTCTAAAATGTTGATACCCAAAGGAAATCAAATCAATCAAATTATGCAAACTAGACAAAAACACTACTTGAATACGTACAAAATATAAAATTTTAAATAAAATACATGTATACACATGATGTTAAAATTACACGGTTGCTAAGAAAATGTCACAATTAAAAATACGTTATCAGTACATATTTGTATTTATTTATTACATATTTCAAAATTTTTTATAATCACAGAAACAACATTTTCAGATCATTATTATGACTGTACCTTCCTCGTTTTCACAAGCTCAAAAATCAGCTTTTTTTCAACGTTTTCCAATTTTTTCTCTTTCAACACTCAGCAAAGGAAGATCGCAGAATCGATCTTGACCCATGAAGGCTCTCAAATAATTCAAATTTATTTTAATTTTGTAAAACACCTCTTACAGCTGGCAGTGGAAATTGCAATAATCAACATTGTTTGGATCGCAGTACGAAGCTTAGGAAAGACGCTCTGATCTCTATATTCATAATATATTTAATGATTACTTCAATCTTGATATTTTAATGTCAATCTGGCTCGCAAGCAGCATTCTAAAACCTGCAATTTCTTCGTAGAGTTGTTGACCATCAACATCGCAGTTGTAAAAATTGGTAAGATTTTGAAGTTTTGTTTTTAGAATGTCACTGTCAACATTACAGCACAGTCCTTCAACGTCAAGTTTCTTTGGCGATGGCAGAAACTCTCTCTTCGATCTATTCCTCGACGAAGAAACTCTTCAATTTTTCCAACCCTATTTTCAACTGTGTTTGTTCTGCCTTCCACAGCCTCGAATTTGTTTCCTATTATGAAGGTTATTTCTTTTTTTTTCATTTCCTTTCGACCTGCTTCAATCCTTTCTTGAAGAGCTTTCAGCTCTTCTTTAACGGATTCTTGGCCAGCTGTCAACTCTTCTTGACCACCTCCCACCTTTCCTGAGTGCACGAAAAGTAGTCACAAGCTGTTATAGTTGCCCCTCCATCGCTGTTGTCAACGGCATTCAATCTCACTTCTGACAAGAAAATTGTTGCTTGCATAAGGGTTCGTAATAGATTGAATGCAGACAGTTTCAGTGATAGATTGATAAAATTTATTTTTATCAAAACAACACTTCAGAGTTTTGGAACTTTCCTCAGAAATACTTGTACAGGTGTTCACAGTAACACAGAATACAATAAGCAGTGACACATCAAACTGTTAAGAACGTTAAACGCATTGCAATGCAAAGCGCAGCTAAAGAGCGAATCTAAACCAGCGATAGTACTCGGAACTCACGCTCATCTAACAACTAACAACAACAACAACTGAGAGCAGATGCACTCTCCGGCCTTATACAGTTTTCCCCAAGCCGACAAGATATTTCTAGTACTTTCTGTTTCTCGCAATTACTGGAAGGCAATATGAGGGCCGCATTACGGTTACAGCTAATATACTGATCAATTACATTTATTGAATTGCAATACCTATTACGGTGATATAGTGACCGGACCAAAATATCGCTAGATTTGGCAACGAAAATGAGTCTCCAAACCATGCCAGCTTGGGGATATCTCAGCAAATTACTGAAATATCCATTTACTGAATGTTAAAGGAACTTGCCTTTGTATTCTTACCTTTCCGCATAGCTTTTTTTCTAGATATTTTTTACGTTACATTACGGAGGAAAATACAACAATCTCACATATAATTGCACTAAAATCATCTATCTATGTCCAAAATTCGTAACAAAATTATTTGGGAATTTCAAAATGTTCCCCTTTTCCCCCGCTAATTTTGGATATAGCTCAAGATGACCAATTGAGTAACCGTTATAGATATGTTAAAATAATGGACTTCGAAATAGCAAAGCCTGTTGAATCGAAAGTTTGCGAAGTTTTTAATTCTTTTTAGAAAAATCAAAGATTAGTCATCAAAGGACCTCGAAGAAGAACTCATGATATCGCTGCATAGGTAGCGAAGCTCTATAAGTAGTAATAGATGACAATGGAAATCTAGAACTAGCACCAAGATGGTGAGTCGATAGCAAAAGCTCGCTCCGGTGTAGGAGAAATCGTCAGTCGTAGTTGCAGTTTCGTAGCCATCGCGATTCTCCGACGGATTTCCAGCTCTGGGGCTACCTGAAATCTAAGGTGTACACATCAGATCCACGATATTTATGAGAATTGAAAGAAGATACCATACAACGAGATTATTTGCGGATTTCTCCTCTGATGGTGTTACGTTTGTCATTATTATCAACTTTCTCCCGCAAGCAGTGCGTTACCTTCTGCGAAGGTGGGCATGTTGAAAACTTGTAATTCCATTAAGTTCTTTTTCCTTTCCTCTCTTATGTTTTCATTGGTCCTTTACGATGCTCTTCTTTGCAAATGCTTCACGCCGTTAATTTTCACATGTGTATCGTTTCAACGCCATTTATGGTTTTCAGAGCTCTGATCTATTTTCGGAGGAAAAAGCGCCCGTTCGAAATTTTTCACTGTAATCGTAACCGTGAGAACTCTGTTGCTTTAAATAATAAAAGCTACCTTCAAATAATATCTGAAATTTCATTTCGGATGTTTGAGTGGATAGGCCGTTAGGGATTCACGTATGGAGGAAGTTTTTTTAAATACCACCCTGTACAAAAATCTTTTTTTGTGAATATATTTTTCAGCATTTCTGTATAAAATAATGATTTGCTTATTCAGCACTTTGCCGTATAACAGTAAAATTGTTTATTCTAAGTTGCAGAAAATTTTAAATAATTAAGTGCTTCGACAAGGAAAAATAATATATTATGAAAATAATATTTTATTTTGTTGAAAACATTATAAATTTACTTATGAATATATTTTAAAATGTATTCATTTTATTCAACATTTTAGCTACAGATTATATTTTACAGTTGTCTTTAGAAGTCTTCACATCTCCTTAATTATTGGATTAGATTGTAAGAGCTTCCTGAACCGAATCTCTAAAATATATCATGTGTGTATAAGGAAATATTTAATGGCTTATTTAACATTACATCCTCTGTAAGAATAAAAATGCTTGAGGAAGAAACTAGAAATACAGCGGTTGAAACACTGCTTAATCCTGCACAAGTGGTTTCTATTTGCTTTAGTCTTTTTACTACATCATAGTTATAATAATTGATAAGAATATTTATTCTGTATTCTACAGCTTATAACTTCTTTTTAATTTTTTTTCTAATTTCCAGTGTAGATATCACGCTTCATATTCAAGGGGCATTACCTGATCCAGGTGCAAACTTGTTACATTCTTCGAAAGACCAAAGTATTCAAGCATCTAGTGGAAATTTTGTAATCAAAATATTAACCCCCACTGATAAATTGTCATCAAAACAACTAAGTAGTCTAACTAGTTCCCGTTTTGTAAAATTATTAGAGTAGTTTTCAGAATATGTCAAATAGAGTTCGAAAACAATGCATATCTATTAAAGATTGAATTATGTTTTCTTTACTAAGGAAAAGTTAAATGTCAGCTATGCTGTTTGGTAACTCAACTACAACATGCAAAGTAATTTTTAGCGAAACTAAGTAATTTTGTAAGCTTTGTCAATTATTTTAGGAAGCATGTTTTATTGACTTTCAAAGGAAAAAATACCGTCGAATTTGCAGAATGTTTCAAAATTTTTTTTAATGTTCGTACTGTATTGAATTTTACAGAAATTCCTCCTGGAAAGCCAAAGTGGCTCAAATGACAGATAAAAACATAATCACAATATGTAGATACTCCCACCATAAATATTTAATTGGAGCATCACGAGGTAGTATCATCACGGATATAAGTAAATATATGGTAGGCTTGCTTCGGATAAAGAAATTTTCTGAAAGTGACCTGGTTGAGATGAAACCATATGCAGATGCCTTTATGGTTCACAAGGGCTTTTCAATTGATGATATTTGTGATGAAAGTAGCATCAGTATCATCCGACTAGTATTCCTTAAAAAAATTTAGTCAAGAAACTAAGGCGTGAAAGCGTAACAAACAAACAAACTTACATTCGCATTTATAATATTAGTTAGGATTTAGCTCAACGTAGCATGTAAATGCAAAGAAGACTGACTGTTAATAATATCACTGTCATGTAAGAATATTCATTGTGAAAAAAAAGATCTCAATAAATAATTTCCACTGGGTGAGCTTTTTCCGTTAGGCTCTGTATCACCTTAGGTCGGAAACGCTCTCAGAAGTGGAAAATGCAAAGTGGGCCCGAGAACTCAGAAACTGGACTATGAATAAGTTGAAGACAGTTGCCTGGCCGGATGAATCATGATTACGTCGATGGTCATGTCAAGGTACACCGTCTTCCAGGCGAATAATTGCTCCCCTCATACAGCAAGTCATGCATAGGCTGGTGGTGACAGTATTATGCTTTGGAGGAAATTTTCATAAGCAGCTGTGGGACCCTTAGTTGTGGTAAAACGGACCATGAATCTGAACATAATTGCCGATCAGTTCCATCCTTACATGGCGTCTGTTTCACCAACTGGAAAAGGATCTTCCAGCAGGACAACGCCCCATGTCACAAGCCTCGAATTGTGTTGGAGTAGTTCGAGAAGTATAAGGATGAATTCCAATTAAATGTCCGGGCCACCTAACTCGCCGAATCTCCATACAATAGAGCACACTTGGGATGCCATGGAGCGGCAGCTCAGAGCTCAAACTATATATCTCGACTTTATGTGACCGCTGCTTAGACATTGAGTACAACCTGTCCCCAGTCATCTATCAAGAACTTATGGTATCCATACCAAGGCGAGTTCCAGGCCAAAGGTCGCGCAACGCTTTATTGAATAGGTAGTGATATTTTTTTTGGCTCTTCAGTGTATATAGTGTTTGAATATATTTTCAGTAAAGCAGCTCTTCCAACAAATCATCCAAAGAAATAAAATTTTTAAGAATCTTACTGAGTGGACTACGGTGGGCGGGGGGGAGTAAGAATATTGAAATTGTATATAGCAGTATATTTTTATATAAATATACATTATTTATTGATTTACAGTACAGTGAATTATAACAAATAATGCTTACTTGTATTTTATTTTGAATGCGAAATTCTAAAACGTTTTTTCAAAATTTTTGTCTGTTTAAGATACTTTAATAATATATATTTTGTTTCATCCATAATTACCAAAACGTATTTAAGAAGGAAACAACAAATAAATCACTTATGAAATGTAATATTGCAAAAATGTCTCCAAATCTTTTGCACAAAGACATACATTTAGACTTACTTAACAGTATGACCTATTTTCCGTTTATTATAAAAATCAAAGAATGTGACAATAAAAACAGACTGTAAGGAATCTTTCCTGAAACAATTTAAACTTTTGTTATCAGAAACATCACAATCTATAGTAACCATTATGGGACAAACATCTTGTAGGACAAGTTGATATTCCAACTGTGACATACTATGGTTTTCCCATTGATACTTCACATCAGCTAATGACAACAGATTCATGTCAGAAATGCTCCTCATGGGGAAGGATCATGCACAGGACTATAATGTTACATACACTAACATAAAACAGTATTCTGAAAAATTCTGCCACATTTATTAAATGAACATTTAAGCAGAATGGTTCTGGTTTGGTTCATTTGATTACAGCAAAACACACTTTGGTTATCTGCCCAGGGGATGGATGCCTTTGTGTAGGACTAAGGGAAACTGACTTGTATATCCTTTGCACATGGGAGAAAGCATGCAATTAGCCCTTTTTCCTGGAATTGAACCCAAGTCAAAATACTAGTGTTCAGCAATTTTACTGCTCCACTGCTGGTGGGCTTAAGACAAAATTGTCTTCAATTTGATAGTCTTTTGTGAATTTTTGGATTCAAGGAAAAAATTTATTCATCACATTAAAATATATCTAAACATTTGGCAGTACAAAAAAAAAAAAAAAA
>KK112715.1:702358-745447 GCA_000611955.2 Stegodyphus mimosarum | reverse complement strand
AGTCTTACACGGATGATAAATACAGTTCACAAAAATTACATCAAGAAAGACAATTCTCTGGCAGGCATTAAATTCTATGTATTTGAAATCTATGCACATAAAAATTTATTCAGCAACAATACTCATTTTTATTAATGGTGAATCTTCCATCCAAATTCTTTGTAAATAACAAATTGCCATGCATGAAGTAAAAAAACAAGCTTAACAAAAAAGGAATGTCTTCATTTTTTATGAAGCTTGTCTTTTCTATGAGCCCTGAGCACAAACCATTCATCATGGGAAATTGTCCACGCAGATTGCAATCTGAGCGGACAACTCCCCATAATAAAGGATACGCACTCAAGGCCCACTAACATGGACAAATTAAAATTCTTGATTACATTCAGAAATACAAATAATGACAGCTATTTTTAAAGATCAGCCTTCAGAAAAAACCTGATATTCAGATAAACTGTATTGACTTGTGAGTAGTACAAGAAAAGATCAAATAGATTTCCTTGTGCTTGCGTTCCAAGCAAATACACTCAAGGCAAGGATTCTGCAAGGTTTTACCCTATAATGGAAAAAAGAAAATAACAGCATTTATTCTGAACTATTGCATTTAAAATTACAAATACTTCAGTTTATACTTTGTCATTAAAATAATAAAATCACTTTGGGTATATTAGCTAGCTTTACACATAATCAAGAAAATAAAGAAATCCTAGTTATTTACTATAATGTACTAAATTTTAATACACAATTTAATTTTTACACAAGCTTTCACTCTCCCCTTTTTACTTATTTGTATAAAGTAAAAAGGAAGTATTGTAATCACCTAAGATTTCGGATATCATATTTCAACGAAAACATTCCCTTTGACCAATATCGAATGCAATTTAACGATGTTTTTGCGTGACATCTGTATGCAAGGACAGAATATAGACTCTCCCCCCTAAATATCATAAAACTAATTTTAAATAGATTAGAGATCTTTTTGTGGCATCTGTGCGTGCGTGCATACGTACATATCCGGCATAACCCAAAACGAGTAGCTTCAGAACATTGAAATTTTGTATATAAGTTTGTTATATAACATGTAGATGTGCACCTACTATTTGGGTTGCAATCAGCCACACCAAAAGTATATAAATATATGTGTATCTATATATCCACTGTTACTCGACTCGGTGAGCTCAGTTTCCTTATTCTTACATGTTGTAAATTGTGCATTTTTTGCTTTAAAAATGATGTTGTTTATCTTCCGGTTAACTTTTTTTATGCCTTTAGTTAACCTGCATGTTATTATTGCAGAATTATGAACAATTTAAAAGTTGTTTAAGTGCCAAGGCTGTATTTTGGCCATAGCAGCCATATTTGTTCACATTTGAAAACTAGCAAAATAGCAGATTTGTTGCCAATCTAGAGAAACTAAGCTTCCTAACAACAAAGATAATGCCTTCTTTTATTACTGCGAATTAAATTGTACTTAATCAATTCTGGAATTTATTCGAGAAAATAAATCTTTAAGATTTACTTAACAACTTTTAATATTAATTTTGAGTTATGTATTTTTGCCTTGTTGCGAAGTGAGATCTGAATTAACTGAATGAGAAATACTGAATCGTCTGTGATAAACTGTTTCTTTTCTTTGTTTAATTTCTTTCACACATTGTTTTAGATTTATCACAATATTTGAGTAGAACATGTGGCAACGATTAGATAATTCTTCAGATGATACACATAATGTTTGTACATTCTGAGTTATAAAATAAATTAGATGTATCACTATTAAGTGAACCTAGCACCAGACTGTCGTTATGGTAAAAAAATATAATGAATTTTTAAGAGAGCATTTATTCCATTGTTGTTTATGTGCTATCGACAAAGTAGATTTAATTCAATCCAGTAAGTTTAAATGAAACGCAAAATGCGTATAATTTAATATTCATTGTTGTTCATCCAAATAAAAGATTCTGCTCTACACAGACTTTTATATAGTGCTTCATAGCTTGATTGCAAGAAAGACATCCGTCATAAAAATCCTGAATTCTATTAATAGTTTCATACTTTCTATGATTCTAAGACCTTTTTTGCTTCTTGAGGCATAAATGTATTATCATGCCTTTCTTTAAGGTTTTTTCAATCTTTCAAGTTCACTGATAATATCAGCTGCAGTTGCTTTTGTACTTTTCATAATCAAGGTACGTTAAATAATTTGAGTTGCCTTAAACCACTAACAGATTTCACCACAATTATTATCAAAAAATGTTTCACCATGAGTATTTTTGCAAAATAAAATAAGATTTTACTTCTTTGCAGATTTCAAGTATTCTTACAATAGCTGGAAGTTGTGAAAGAAAATGAACACTGTCACATTTAAGAACCTTTGCAAACTCTACCTTTACAAATTCATACAATTCTTTAGTTTAGCAACTCAAACTGTATTAATGCAGAAAAATACAGATACACAAATCTTGACCACTAAACCTTCTGTCTCAATAGGTAGATTACCAACTGCAGTTTGAAGGCATTTGTGTACGAAGAGAGCATAGCAATCAATGCCAGCAATATTTCTTCCTAGTTCATTCTTAAATCTATTGCAAATATTGTTATTTTGCCCCTCTACTCCAACACCCGTAAATTATTTCCACAAAATCCAAATTTTTGAGGGCTATATTGTCAGTTTCCATAACAGATATCAAATGGCTGTCAGAACTTATATAGTTTCACCAGGAACTGATTGAAAGTCTAAAAGTTTAGATTTTATGCCACAATTTAATATAGAATATTGCATAATTATTCTTCACAGTTTAAAATTTTGTTTTTACTACTGGAAGAAATAATTGATACAATCACAAAATTTGTTTTATTTAAATCTGCAAGAAGCTACTGAAATGCATTAATAATGACAGCTCCCCATTTTGTTCAATTTGGCTAGTCTAAACTTTGTTTCAAAGGGCTCCAATTCAATTTAAATGTACAATCAGCTGACTTAAAGCTGAGAGAGTGAATACCAACACAAAATGCAAAAGTTACTTCTTTAACTGCTTAGCTTCAATAATCTTAGCATTAAGAAGTCTTTGCCAGTTAAAATCGGTGCTTATAAAATTTGATAATATATTTGAGAAGTTTCTGCTTCTGTTAACAAAGCTTGTCTAATATTTCATACATTTCAAGGAATGTTCAAATACCCACCATGAAGATTCTAAGAAGCACAATTTACAACCATTAGCTACTGAAGATTCTAAGAAGCACAGTTTACATTTTATTTAGTCAGAATGATCATAAACTTTTTTCACTAATGGATAATTCATCCGTAATTCCTCAGTAACCAGTTTCTTTGATCAGACATGCAAAACAATGATGTGTTTTTTAAGTTTCAGCATTGTAAACTCTAATTGAAACAAAATATCTAAGAAATAAAAATATCTGGATCTCGTAGGCTACATACTATTACAAATTCTGTGAAAAAGTATTTGGGTGAAACACACACTTAAAAAAAATAAATAAATAAATTCATTAGGCCATATGCTAACATTCTGAAGAAATACAGGCAGCATGCGTATTTAGACCTAGCTACAAAATATTTTAGACTAACAACAGTGAAAATACGATGGAAAATATTAATTGCTAAATCACTTTTACTACTTATTATTTTAAAATATATGCATAACTTTAAATTGCATTTATTCTATACTTTTTAATTCTTCCATTCTGCTTCCCATACAATTCAACAAGTTTTACATGCTCGTTTATTCGATTCGTTGAATAATAGGGGGCTTAATATTTTCAGAGAGGTTCTTAAAAGATGGAAGGAAATGTTATCATTATGAGGATATTTTGACATCTAAAAACATAACTAGAAATAACAGAAAAGTAAATTTATGTTTTCCTACAAATGTCAGCAAATATTATTAAGGCACATATTTCAAAGCTCATTAGCAGCTTCTCTTTTCACATATTAAAATCTGGCTATATAAGAAATAACAAGGAATATTTTGTTACGAAATAAAACTGATACAACCAGAAGCTATTTGATGCTTACACATAATTTTTGTGTTATATCAAATACTAGTACTTTTTAATTATCTCCATCCTCCACTAAAAAATCTCAAAGCTTGTTAGCAATTTTGGAATCTTTTATTCTAGAAACCAACTACCACAGGCAGTTAAACCAAGCTAAGACTGAAATAAAAATTCTAGGTCAATACTTCAGAACCTTTTGGGGAGGGGGAACTTTCTTTAGCTGGATCTTGAATGGATGGCATCAGCAAATTTGTGGTCCTTTTATCACTTTCAGCAGGGTTCCTGCACTCAGAACTGCTGCCAAGAAGCATGGGATATTGAAAGGAAGGTTTTTTTTTGGCAATAAGACTTGGTGGTAATTTCAATCGCTTCTCTAATTTGGAGGTTAGTTTTAAGCTAGGGTTTGGCAATGATGTCGGCATTGCCGCATTTAATTACTAACTGCAGATGCTTGGTGCCATATTTTACCAAACAAGTGCTGTTTTCAGTGACGAACTGATTGGCAGAGCTTAGAGACATTTTTCATTTCTTTGACAATTCCAAATAATTTTGTTAAAATTAGAGGAGTGACTGAAAATCATACGGAAGTCTTGTTGCAATAGACTTTCCTTTCAATTTTCCATACATCTGGACTGGAGCTCTGAGTACAGTGACCCTGCTGAAATCGATAAAAGATGAACATCTCAAAGGCACCCATTCAAGATCCAGCTGACAAAGTAAATAGGTTGTCTGCAAATGCTTCAGTAATTTAAATTTTATTGTATTTAACACAGTTCTGATAGGTTGACCTAAAGTTTTTATCTCTAAACCTATTTCAACAGTGGCTCCAATGACAACTTTTTTTTTTTTTACATTCTTTAAAAAATAATTTGAGAAACATTTCTGGATATATATGTTTTATACCATGCAGAATTTAACACCAATTATGATAGTGTTGTGATGTCAAGCTTATCTATAACCAATGATTTTTAAGACCAAGGATATAAATTAACTGTTATTGCTGTATTTTCCTCTAACATTTTGAAAAAAGGAAATTCAAGGACTGTAGAATTATATTTATATGGAAAACAGCAACAGATTAGAATGATCACCTCTGGGATGTTTCTGCTCGTATACCATTCTAAATAAAGCTTCTAGTACAAATTAGGAAGAATAAGAAAACAGCAAAAGTAAACAAAAACCTTTTTAACAAGCACAAAAAACAAAGCGGATTGAATACTTCTGCAGCAATGGCTAGTTGATGGATTGTGTAGAGTTCAACAAATGTTTTAAAGAGATATAGATAGAACTTCAGCTCCGCAAGAATCATTGGCAGAATAGTGACTAACTTTCACAATCGTCAGGATAATATGAAACTACCCACTTCAGTTTTTTTTACTAATCATTCCCCCTTCCCATGTAAAGAAATCTTGAGAGGGGGGGAATCGACTGCACAAACTTAGCATTGCGCATCTGCCACGATCACATATCGCATAAGAACAAATAGAACTTGTAGATACAACCAAATACAATGAAAATAAAAATCGGTTAACTTTCAGCTTCATTACATGTTTTTACAACAAAAATAAAGATATTCAGTGAAAATAGAAACCCTAATTGCAATGGCCATTAAATTTCGAAAGCACACATCAATGTGTGTTCACACACATGAAATACATGGGTTGCTATATACATAATTTTTGGCAAACACTTCCTCTTTAAGTTTTTCACAACTTTTGGCTAGGAAGGGCAGATAATCAGAAAGTACCCATATAATTTTCATGAAAGCTTTTTTTTATACACACACATTGATATAATCATATGGTTTGCCTCTATGTAAGGAATAAGCATCACAT
The DNA here is from genome assembly GCA_000611955.2 of Stegodyphus mimosarum. Classification (NCBI taxonomy): domain Eukaryota; kingdom Metazoa; phylum Arthropoda; class Arachnida; order Araneae; family Eresidae; genus Stegodyphus; species Stegodyphus mimosarum. The sequence continues at coordinate 739,604 of KK112715.1, read as the reverse complement.
AAACTTAAAATAACTTGTATAGGATTTGCAAAAGGATATTAGGACAGTGGAGAATTTAAGGATTGGGACCTATATCCTAAAATTATTATACCATTACATTTTTTCTTTCGTTTTAAGAATGGGCATTTAATTAGAAAAGAAATCTTTCAAACATATTTTCATAAATAATTTATTAACTATATTAAAGGTAGACAGATGTTTAAATAAGCTACACTTTGAAGTTTAATTAAATGTCATATTTTGTACATTAAAAATGTAAAAATATTAAAAAACGGGAGGCAAAATGGCTTCCTAGCATTGCAAATAAATTGTAAAAACATAAGAGATAAAATAACAAACCTCAGCATATCTTCAGATCATCACACATTGACCGATACAAATTTTAAATTTGGTTCTTCACGCTTCAGCAAAATCTATAAAATGGAAAACGTTTTTTAAACAATTAAATATATAATAATCTCAGGAAACTGTTGGTTTCCAAAATTTTACACATGTTAAATCTAACAAGAAATTTATTTACAAGATTTCCAACAACCATTTTCCGACTTAATATTAAGACACTTCCTCCAAATATTGAAAGCATTCCTCTTCTACAATAAAATTACATTTTTTATATTAAAAGTAATTTATATTAAATTATTAAAAGTATAATTCAAATTAATTACATTAAAGTATATTCTACTTTGAAACTTTATTCCAAGCAATATTCAAAACAGTTCGGTTATAAAAATAACATCTATCTAAGGTTAAATTATGTCTATTGATTTTTATGATATTATGCCTTTTGCATATTTCTGACCTGCATGAGCATGTATTTATTACATATGGGAAAAGTTAAAATAAGGTAAATCTTAGGCATAAATTAACCTTAGATTTTGGTAAAAAAATACCTACAAATACAATCAATCATGTCAAGTATAAATTTAAAATTCTAAATTTGAAAGAAAGCATATAACATCCTTGCATCTTGTAAATGTGAGAAATTCTGATCCATAAAATGAAATTTTTAAAAATGCTGGGATGGGGGGAAAAAAAATTCCGTTTTAGAGAACATAATGCTGGTAGATTCGCACTCATTTTTTATCTTAGTAGAATCTCTAAATACTTATAGCCTCTTCAAACAAAAGTAATTTTTGCAAAGTAGACATAATTTATAACCTAAAATACGAGATTTTTACAACAGGTTAAGTGTCGAACGTCTGAAAAGGAATTTAAAATGGAAAGAAATTAATCCCCATATCTTCTACAAATCCTACTTAAAATACCACGTGCTCAGATAAGTGAACTATGCGAACGATACGAATAATTTAAAAAAAAAAAAAAAAATGTTAAAATATTATTATACAGATGTAAAGTCAGCGAAAAACTTATTCCGACATTGTTCCTTAACATAACATAATACTTTTAATTTAAGCGGAATGAGCTGAATACTTAAAGTTAGTACAACGAATCTACAAGTTACAGATCTGTAGCATTACTGAATTGAGCACTGCATATTGAAGATAATTTACACCAATAATTAAAGTATTTGGAAAAATAAGGAACATGTTATAAAGCATTAAACAAGTTACATAAAAATTTATTACATGTATTCAGCACAAGAATAAAGACCTTTTTAAGCGAATTTTAACTAACAGTCCAAAGATGCTACTGATTCGTCAAATCACAGAAAGTCGTACTCATGGCCGCTGCTTAAAATGTACTGTGAAACCACGGAGTGTGTCAACTAAAACGCAACTATACCTAGAAGCCAGGCATCACTTTTGGTTTGCATTTTGACGTCATCGTTTTTACTCTTGGTTTGTAACACAAGAGTATGAAACAAATTCGAAACTTATCATTCGTATCATATCTACATTCAGGATTGTTCTATTACTATATCAATATTTCAAAAATATTTCAAATCATTTCAAAAATTATATTTCAAATCATTTAACAAATTATATTTCAAATCATTTAACAAACAATAATTCGTTAAATTATTCGAATATTGATGATTGATTAAATTATATTGATAATTAATTAAATTGGATATTGATGATTTATTAAATGATTTTGAATATTGATTACAAACGATTTGATTTCCAAGTATGACCTGGAAAAATATCCTGCAATCTGTAAATAATCCTAAATCGTGTTGTTATATTTAATAGTGCCGCACCATGGGTCATAAATGCAAATTATCTTCATGGCTAGAAAGAAAGGCAATATTTAGGTAACCGTCCTTTTAAAAGAACTCGGGATGTCTACAAAATATTGGTTTGTGAAAACATTTCTCAGTTGCTATTATACAGTTGTGCTGCGTGCTTGGAAAATAGACATTGAAATTAAATCATTTGAAGAGATTTAAATGTATTTGCTACTTGTATAATAAATAGAATGTAAACACCTCGTAGAATGTCTAATTTCCTAACGGAAATATTTTAGTGAAGAATATTTATCAATTAGCCAGTTAATCAATGAAATCTTTTCACAGAGGTATGAAATAGCCGAAGTATATAACAATTGGCCGATTATAAAACTGAAATTTACCGAAAGGAACGAGATTTTCTTCGCAATCAGAACAGCCACGTTGCTTTTATATCTTCAATATTAACAAATAAATTCTGGTTTTTAGGAGTTATTGCATAAACAAAGAGAATACTTTGAAAGCAAAGACAATGAAATCTCTCATGGTGACCACTGAGGTCTGTCAAGCGAAGCATTTTGCTCAGATGAAAAATTAGAAAGAAGTGCTTAATTGTTTAAGAAAAGTTTGAAATGACTTTACAAAGGAAATTAAGATTGTCAATTTGTCTGAAACGCATTAAAAAAAACCTCTCTAAAATACTAGAAATAAAATAACAAAATTCTGTTAACACTGCAACATTTATCTTTAATATTTACGATATTTTAAAAGCTCACATTCTTGAGTCTACTTTCATTCTCGGTGTTGTACGACAGACTGTTTGGTTTCCATTAATCGTCTTTGAGCCGTCTTCTCTGTTTAGATCGCGCCTCTTAGCGGCCTTAAAAGAAACAAGCAGGCTAGGCAATTATCTGCAAGAACTTTACAAAATTATCTAGACATTCAAACTCATGCACATGCCCTTCAAAATGATTACCAGATTAACATGCATATATAACTCTTTGAAAACCGAAACCTTCGTCAACCTGTATGTTAAAATACCGAATAGCCCGAAATGGTTTTCGAGAGTCACAGCAATTTCTTTCCCTCCCCATCCATGAACTCGCAAAGAAAAGTGAAGATTTCAAATGACATCCTTTCTACTTCTAACAAATAAACAAATTCAACATATCAAACCTTCTAACAAATAAACATAAGAAACCATAGATAATTCCTTTTAGGACAAGCTCTCTGCAATAAACTAATGCAGTGCATTTGGGGAAACAGCACCTGCTACTGCATACCTTAAAGGAGCGAAGAAAACAGCATCGGAATTGCGACCGTTTCAGGCGTTTGTGGTCGTTTGAATGAAAGGCGTTTCTGAGGAGTTATTGTCTTCAGAGAGTTAATTCCGGTTTATACCACCACCACTCGCAAGCGTGGAAATACGCAAATATCTTTCTGATTCCTAAACCTGGAAATGCACATGATAATCCGGCAAATTATCGGTCTCTCAGCCTTTTATCCTCAATCAGCAAAATACTTGAAAGACTGATTTATAATAGACTGAGCAGCAATTTACAGAGTTTGGTGGATCATTAAAACGGATTTAGGATAAGACTATCCACTTCGGTCCAGCTGGTTCGCTTCACTGAATTCGTCGGTCTGGTGATATACAAAAGAATAAGTGTTACTATCCTGTAGTTAGACGTGGGAAAAACTTTTGACTGCGTCTGGCATCCAGGTCTTGTCTACAAGTTCATCCGGCTTAACTTGCCTCTCGAACTAATTATGATGATTTAACTCTTTTTTGGAAAAGCGCACATTCACTGTAAAACAAGGAAATGTGATCTCCAGTGCAAAAAATATCCCGGCTGGTATCCCGCAGGGCAGTATGCTTGGGTCGATACTTTAGATCTTATATGAAAACGATTTCCCTAATTTGCAGATGATACAAAAATACTTCTGGACAGCTATGTCGACGACACGGCTGTAATTTCAAAGTCACGTCGCCCGGATCATGCACTAGTCAAGTTACAGAGTGTAGCAGCTCGAAAAACAGTATTCAACGGGCTAAATCCAGAATCCTCCTCATCTAGGAAACGCCGAAAACGGGACATTATTAAAACTCAAGTCACTCTCTTCGGCTCTCCTGTTCCACGTGTCCATAAAGCTAACTATTTAGGAATTACTATTAACAAAAATTTCACTTAAAAAGATCCCATGATTCACGTATGCCGGAAAGCTTACGGTTAATCTCTTCTCATTGTTCAAATGTGAACAGCTCTCTTTACATTAGAAAAAGAGACTCTACCTCTTAGTCATCCGACCGATTCTGAGTTACGCTTTCTCTGCCTGGGCAAATGCAAACGACAACGAGTGTAAGAAACTGCAGATTGTTCAAAACAAGTTCTTAAGAACCACAACCGCCGTTTTGTCCGCAACTTAGTCTTTACTTTGTTCGCAACAGAAGTTTGCACTCAGATTTAAAATTAAAATCAATCCAGGAATTTACCAATCGAACGAATGAACATTATTTTAATAGGACGATTACTCTAGACTCTGCTCATTACTCTAACCCTGCTAACTAAAGTTCTCAATTACGAGATTCTGGAAGAAGACAAACTCCCATGCCCATTTGCCGCTCATCTCCTTCAGACCAACCGACTCGACCAATGAGAAAACAGCACGTCTTTTCAGGACTTGCATATTTTCTAACAATGTTTTTCACGGACTTAGTGACCTCAGAAAGACTTACGATTTTCCCTCAATTGTTCACAATTTTACATATGGCATTTTATCAATAAAGCAAAGGGCCTCCTTGGCGTCCCTTTAAGATCAACCTCAGATGGAAAAACTCAATCACGGACTTTCTACATGAGCCAGGACCCAGACAGGGCTCACTAAGAAATCTGGTAAGAGCAGAACTTGAGCATCTCTTGCTGAATGCCAGAATACCCACAAAAGTATCAACGCACTTCATGCGGCTTATGTATCTTCCCGACTGGGCACTGTGAGAGAGGGAAGGTATTTAAGGAAACGAAGAAGGTAGTATCAGCAGCTTACTAGCAGATGGCAGATTTTCTTTTCATAGTATTGAAGAAAGACTTAGCAGAGATGTATTCACTGTGGATGTGTGTTGCCAGCAGTGATCGCAGAAAGATATTGTCTCAAGAAGCCAAGATTCGGCATCACATGCCCCCCGACTCAAACGGAAGTCTGTAATATTCGCTGCATATTTGCGGCGCATCGCACTGCATCTGCAACAGATAGTCTAGCTTTTACTGGCACCAGAGTAACACAGCAAACTATAGTGAATCGATCACTTGAGGGAAAGCTCCAAACTATAAACTCCAAATCACCACCATCTATGACTTCGACGTTGTCAAACTAGAGCTCACTGGAGGGTAGAGTGGAGATATGCTGCATTCTGAAATGATAGTCGCTTCTATCTTAGTGCCAGTGAGGAAAGTATGTTGGTTAGAAGAAGGTGAGGTGAGCGCTGAGAACTAATCTGTCTGTAGCATAGGCACATTAAAATTACACCAGGAGTTATGGTATGAGGAACAATTTCTTATGACAGAAGAAGCCCTCTCATTGTTATTCCGCTCACCTTGACAGAAGTTTTGTACATCTGACTGGCGATTGCACCTGTTGTGCTGCCATACTTAAAAGGCTAGAGGGCATTTTTCAACAGGATAACGCTCGTTCGTCTATCGCTGTTATCACCAAATGTGCTCTATATTTATCGATATGCTGCCTTAGACTGCGAGATCACTCCATTGTTCTCCCATCTGACACGTATAGGCATAATTGGACAATAAACGCAAGATTATCCACAATCAGCAGGGAACAGTGCTGATTAGACAGACCAAATGCAACAGACATGGAACTTCATTTCACAAAATAGCGTACGGCACATGTACGATACAATGCATGCACTTTTGTATGCTTGCATTCAACATCGTGGTGACTACAGCGGTTATTAATATTCCACCATTTCATTTTAACTGCTATTCTCATGCGGACTTTTAACCTGTGAATTAAAACTTTAATGAAATGAATAAACTACTTAGGCAAATGCTATACCCACATTTGGTTCCTCTAAACTGATTTCTTCTTGACGTTCCGATTTCATTTTCCATCAGTACAGGTCCATTAAAAAACGGTCAATTTGTGCTCGTTTCTTGGGCTTAAAGTTCCGTTTGTATAAACGGCTCTACGTTTGACTAGTCGTAAGCTATTAGGGGCCCCTTTGTTAAATTTACATCAATTTGTGAATCCTATGTTCTTTTTATATGTACTTACATTGAATATATAGAAAGTACTAACATTGGTTATACACATGACTGTCTAATTAATGGCTTTGTGCTCGTATGGATCTGTTTAAAGTATGTGAAAAATCATTTACTTGCATTTTGTTCCAAAGGACCCAGTATAAGATTAAGAAAAAAAAAATCAGGTATCGCAATCAAGCTTTTGAAAAAAGTTTCCAACACTGTAATTTGGCAGTGCGTAACTCTTCGTTTACAATTAGCATTAGAATATTTTATAAGAAACAATAATCAAATGAATAAATTTAAGATATTTTTTGAAAATTTATTTGCTTTTTGACGCCAAGCCTCCCAAAATGTAAAAGAATTAAATGAGACTGGAAAATATGTACTAGTATAGGAAAATGTTAAAAATTGGCTGCGCGTTTGGACCATGATCGGCAGCATGAATTTTAGATGGAAGAACTCTGCGGCTTTACGTAAACATTTTGTATTGAAGGATAAGTATAAGGATTTTTTTAAATCGACTCATTCATTTAGAATTTTTAAATGACCTGGTATTGATGAAGGATATCCTTCAGGAATTATCATGTCTGATATTCTGTCTTTGCCTCCTTTTTCAATGATTTATTTAAAAATGCTTTTTTGTTTATGCATAGTTATTTACATTTTAAAAAGTAAAATATTTAATGAGATTTTGATATTTTATTTTTCTAGGATTAAGTACACACCTTCTTTGTTAACACATAATTTAAAATTTTCATTTCGTTGCATTTGACATAAGTAGCAACGTAACAAACAGAAAACTATTTAAATGAAGTAAATGATTTAGTTTCTTATTTTTCCGAAGTCAAGATTTTTATTGGATGTTCTTTATCACATGCTTCTATTAATTGCAAGAAAAGAGTCACGAAAATTTTGGAAAAATACGTATTATTCCATCAACTGTGGAAGTCGGATATCGTCAAACACTGAAAGTCGGCGAAGATCTTGAGAAAATTCTGTTAATACTTCATGTTGAATTCTAAGCTATACTTCTATCTGCACCTCTTATAATAAATTATTCGTCAGTCTGTCTGCACAATCTACTAAATAGCCACTGCTGCAGAAGTATTCTAACTGTGCGCTTCGTAAAAAGGCTTTCGTAGATTTCGACTATTTGTTGGGCCTTGTGATTTTAGTAGGAGCCCTGCTTAGAATGCAATGAGTACCGATTTTCGACAGGCGATTATTTCAATTATTATTTTCTCGAACATATCTAGCGGTTCTTTTCCTCATTCAACAGATGTCAATTCTCTCGACCAGACGTAAAGGAACGCACATATAATACAAAATAGATTTTACAGTCTTCGAATTAATTTTTTTTTTTGTTTAAACTAAAAGAAAAAATAAAGTAATAACAATTCATTTGAATCCTTCTTTATGAAAGCAAAAGGTGACTTATCGAGAATCAGTCGGGGTTACATAGAAAGAAAGCGCGTATTTAATAAGTGTGTTGTCGTGTCATGTTTATCTATAACTTATGCTAAACCATGATGCTTTGTGATAGTTCCCGATCGATAATACAAAAGTGCAGAATTTTTATTATAAACAATCCAATGAAATTAAGAATAGAGTAATGATTTATTCACAAACGCATTTGCTGATTTACATCAGTCTATACAGTTTTGTGTACATTTATTTATAATATCTAATTTTATTTGTGGAACTAACGCTTCAAAATTGATTTACCTTTTTGGTAATGAGCTGCCTGTAACCACGGAAACACTATGACAGCAACTTCAATGATTTTTTACGATTTCCCTTTAGTTTAACTTGCGGCTTTTATGTCAGTATCCTCGAAGAAAAGAGTGAAGAGCTAAGAAATGAAAAAGTTCAAAATTAGTCTAGTTTTGCAGCAAGAAACTTTTTGAAGGCTTAACTGAACGTAGACAGCGCAGCAGTTGCTTTTTTGTGAACAAATCTAACACATAAAAACCCAATGGAAAGGACTATTAATTCCAAAGAAAGAATTAAAAGAATCGATAAGGGTAAACGAAACGCCTAGGGTTATCTCCATTTGCTCCATTTTTCTTTATTACATTTGCCGTTGAATGAGATATAGTTTGAGTTTTATCCCATTATATTATGCCATTTAGCCGCCCAGACAGGAAAGTGATTAGTGACCCTGACTGCCATACCGAAATATCTGGGTTCGAATCTCGGAGAACGCATGGATGTAATTTGTCCGTCCCCTCATAAGAGGTAACGGCGCCCCATCTATTAGATACCTCTCTAATAAAGTGACCAGCGCTTTTGGCCTTACTAGTAGCCAAAATCTATGGACAGTTTAGGCCCCCCATTAAAAACAAAATATTGTGGCATTTATGTTTAAGTTTTACTAACGAAATCTTATTTAATTTTTTCCTTTTTGACTCTTTCCGTTTTGAGGTTCTCCCATTTCAGAATTTATGTATATATGAGTAGCAAGTTTAGAGATTTACGAATAGAGTCTGAGAGTTTGGCCTGTGTTCCGCTGGTCTGACTGAAGAAAACGGACTGTTGGAGACGTTAATGCCGGTCTAATTGGAAATACTTTAGACTGAAGTTAGATTTTGTTTAGTAAGTGGGTGTTCGAAATTCTTTCGCGGTCGAAGCAATCTTGTAGTGTCTAGTCAGATTAGATTTAAATTGTTGTATTTATTACCATTGTGAAAAGAAGTTTCGGGTTAGAAAACCAAGCCCAGGCTGGCTGGTAAATTTTAATTCAAGTACTCACAAGTGGTGAGATAGAATTAACTTTGTATTAATTCTGGCCTGTTTCTTTGATAGTTAGGTATACTGCTTATGATAATTCACCTCATAGAACAAACGTAAATTTTTATGGTCTTCGACATCGTTAAGTTAATTGAAACCCGCAGTTGGTGTTACAATTGACGTCCAAAGTGATACTTTGGATAAAAAGTGTTGCGAATATTTTTAATTTTGTGTAAGGTTTAATTTGGTAATGTAAATAGTTTTGGTTTGGTCTATTGGACTATTACAAGCCTACGGGAAAGGATGCCTTCGTGGAGGACTATCTAATAGAAACTGGTTCGTATACATGTTACCCATTAGGAAAACCACGAAAATGCTCATGCAGCCATTCCGTTAGTCGGGAATACCGAAAGACCAGGTGAAGGTACTGTACATAGAAGTGTGTGGACTCCAGCGAAATGTGACTTCAGACAAGGAAGTGATCCATTAGAAGGATCTGGCAGGTTAATAGAGGCCTCCAGGACGACGGTCAAGCCGAACATTGTAGTTGATGGAACATGGTCGGTATTACAGTTCTTAGAAGAAATCGAGATGTATATTTACGCTTTGCCAGAGTAGTTGAAGGTACTAATAGTCGCATAAGTGTTGAAAATATAAGCTTTCAAATAATATGAATTTTTTGGGAAGACGTTATTAAGCAGTGTTTACGTACCGAGTTATTCCTATGAAGCTTTTAAGCAAGCTCTGTTGAAGGCATTACCGCAAGTTAAAAAGAGGTTAAGTTAGGAAAAGGTTTGTATAGTCGATAATGAAGATTATACTAAGAAAACTTCAACTTTGTAATTTGTTGTATGGAAATGAGAAAGCGAATAAGGTATTGGAAATAGTAGTCATGGGATTGTTACCAAATTACACAACTTTGTATAATAAACCTTTCACTGAGATCTGGGACTTGTTTGTCCCATGCATTCATTACATTAAATAAGGCTTAAAAACTTAGTTTGCAAAAGCAAGAAATGGATGACTTTATTGATTTGTTTTTCTGTTCCTTGCCTACTGAATAGCTGACTAAATGGCTTCAATGAGTAAAACATCAGTTCTCTGTCGTGCACGTGACATGGTTAAGAATGACCTGGGAAATATTAAATGAATTATTTCAACTAGCGATTAATATGAAAGTAGACGTGAGATCATACACTAACTGGTGTTTATAGAAGCAATGGACATAGGACTGAGGAGCAAACGCCGAAAATGTCCACCAAGCCAGAAAAATGATTGAATTAGGCACTTGGGTGAAAAAATAGCAAATGTGAGAAATCAGATAAAGAGATAGAAACGATAAAAAGGTTAAAATGAAGATTTTAAATTAAAACGGGGTGCAGAAAAGGAAGGTCAGGCGTCCCAAGTCAATAACAAATTCTCTCAGATAGCGTTGAATATAATTGTACTCAAGAATCTTGAGCTATCTTAATTGCAACTCAAATAACATACCAACGAGAGCTATGCTGGATAGAGGTAGCAAAAGAAGATTTTTTTTTGTCTCCCACATTTTTTTTCGAAATACTTTCGGAAGTACAGATTATTTGAAATACATGGTATTGAAAGTTATAGCTGCACAAGGTGGACAATGTTTGGTACTAAGTAGCATAACATTAAACATAACATTTTAAAATGAAGTTCAAAAGATGGTGGTATTGATTTTACAAAGATTACAAACTGACGTTATTTTGGAAGTGAATTTCTTGCAAAAAAGTAATTCAAAAATGAAGTTTATGACACTAATAATAAACTAAACAGGCAATGCGCCAAGTCGGCGCTGTTAAGCTGGAATAGCTTGCGGAGGGAGCTCATAGAGAAATTATCCGATTTATTTAGCGATAAGCCTGGCATAATTTGAAACAGGAAAAAATGTTCCTTGTAGGTCATAGCCATATAATATGACGCTGTTAATGAAAGAATTGTAGACGGACACATAAAAACGTGTTTGAAAACAAAATTATAATTCCGGTATAAAACGCGTATGCGAGTCCTGCAGTCCCGAATAGAGAGGAAAATGAATATCCGGTAGCAAATTTTCGACATCGGAGATTCGTTATTGGTTGCAGTAAATTAAACAAAATTACTAAATAACCCGTATATCTACTGCTTATTATAAGAAAAAATAATTCGGAAAATAAAACGTACGCTATACATGATAGCGTTAGACCTGACCAGCGGGTACTTTCAAATTGCTGTCAGCAGGGAAGATGTAATTGAAACGGTCTTCGTCACGAAAGCAGACTTACGTGTTTTTACGCTTGCCGTTCGGATTATTGGACAGTTCAGCAACATTTTAAACGGCGATATATATCATTCTTCAGCCGGTCCTGGAGAAAAATTGTTTTATATATCTAGATAATACCCCGTGGTGTTGCGTACACTGGTTTAGCGTTTTACTATGACAGAAGCGGCTCTGGTGGCCCAACAATACGGACTCGGTCCTAGTTGCACGGGGTGTTTCCTTAGTTGCACGAAAAGTTATACAATATTTGATTGATTACCTAGTTAATACAATTTTAACCTCGGAATCAATAGAAGAGCTCATAAAGTCCCCGAGCTTGTAAAGGCCCGCAAATTATTTTTTATTAAAAGGTGCGATATTAGAAGCAAATTCCCGAGATATGTAAATTTGATGGCAAAGAATAAAAGCATTTAGGATTTAAGATCGCTAAAGAACAGTGGCCCACCTATTAGGGACATCCATGATAAAGTGACTATCGCTTCCGGCCTTAGTAGTGGCCTACAATGGGGCAAAAATCCCCCAAGAAGGCATTAAGACAGACGAGTCGATAATTCTTGGAGAAAAAAAAATCTCCAACTCGAACGTTGAACTCGAACGAAAATTAGCATCGTTCCTCAGATTATGCTCCCATTACATAACGCTCATTTTAAAATTTTCAGGCGTTGCGGAGCTCCATTTGGAGTTAAGAAGGAAAAAAAAACAAGATTTGAATGGTCTAAAGAAACAGGAAGGTCTTCCAGAGCCTAAAACTGGCATTGGTCACAACTCCAATTTTGAAAATATCCGACCCACAAAAAACTTCACAAATTTATACGAGTGCATTTGATTTTTCAATAGAAGCAGTTCTGATGCAAGACAGGCACTCTGCAGCGCATTTTAATAGAAATAATAATCCTGTGAAAATAAATTATTCCACTATTGAATAGGCAGCTCCAGCATGTGTGTATGCGGTGAAGCAATTTAGAGTTTTATTTCTCGGAGAAAAAAGGTGAAATATTCTTTGTTCGAAGTTGGGAAATACAAAAAATTTAACACTGAGAATGATTAGATGACCCTGAAGCTGCAAGAGTACAAAATGGAGTTTCATCATCTCACTGGGATAAAAAATAAAATCATATTGTTTTATCAGTTGCAAGTTAGATGAAATGGCGCTGATGTAAAGTGCAACGTGTTAACACCTGCCGTTTTAGATACTGGCGATACGCTTATTAAAGAACTGCAGCGCAATCTAAAATTCGGACGAATTTATGCATACTTAAAAGACCAAGAAGAGCTTCCAGCTGTGAATCAAATATGAATTAAGAATAAGACCAAACATTATGAATAGATAACATTTTATTCTATAGAAAAACAGTGAATGAAAATTTAACTAAGACTCATCCTAGTTGTTTTGTTACTAGAAGTTATGCACGAGTTACATGATAATCCAATTTCAGCGCCTGCGGAACACAGCAGAGCGTTACAGGCGAAAACATAGCGAGCGAAACGGTCGGAAAGAAAACAAAGAAAAGAGGAAACACCGTGAGAGAAAAGAAGGCATGGACAAAATATCGCAGTTCTAAAACATCGTGGTATAAAATTCTTAGTACAAAACAAAGCGGTTTAAAAACATCGCAATTTTAAAACATCGTCATAAAAAATATCATGGTAAAAAATTAAGCGCTTACAAAGCATGGCATGGCATTATCATTGCAGACATGGGTTTTTCAGACTTTACAAATTTATCGTGGATATTCGCATAATGATTTGTAGACGCTGGGTAGAAATAAGAAATATTTTAACATCTATATTTAATATTTTTGGATTAATCAATAATTTTTTTGCTAAAAAAGACAGAAGGAAACTTAAGCATTCGAAATTTAAAAGTGAGTAGAAAATTAATCCTACGTATAGCAATAAATTGAATTTTAAATTTGTATACTTAACTATTAAAACTCGTTATTTGATTAATGTCTTTTATAAAGTTGTATTGGAAATTTTTCATGAAATATATAGTTTAAATAATTAAAAAAGGAAAGATAGCTAATTGGATGAAGATTAGCATATTTTCTAAAAAAACAAGAAGGAGTCTTAAGCATTCAAAAACTGAAAATAAGTAGAAACGTTAACGTTATGTATAGCAGCTAATAAAATTTTAAATTTATGTACTTAACTACGAAAAATCATTATTTAATCAATCTGTTTTATACATATGGGCAGTTTTTGATGAAATATATGCTCTAAAAATTAAGGAAAAAGAAGACGTGTAAATGAGTGAGGTTAACTATATTAAAATTCATTGAGTAATTTTCAGATTGTAAAATAGTTTTCTTTCACATCATTAATCTGATTTTCTTTTGGCAAAAATTGAGTCTTATTTTGTTTCAGTTTAATCGTCTTCTTAAAGCATCATCAACATTTTGATGTACAGCTTGCAGCTAATCGTTTGGATACTGATTCATTAGTTATTACGAAATATGTCAAGGAGTTGCTACATAATATTTCAGAAGGGGATTTTTATTTGTTGGATTATGTCAAAGCACATTGCAGTCATCTGCGTAATGGGAGAGATGCCTTTGAGGATGACTTTCTCAGGAACTGGTGCGCATCCGCATATTAGTAAAACAACAAAAATCTGAAGCAGCCAGTTCGTTCGCTGTGTCGAACTTCTCTCGTTCACCGATTTTATCCCTCGGCCACTGGTGGAAATTTTGGCAGGAGAATATAAAACGTAAGTAGTAACTACAAACGTTGAAACACGAACTACAAAGGTTGTAACTACAAAGGAAATAGATTTGTTTTTACAACATTCATTGAGAAGACTTAAATTTAAAATTATACCAATAAAATTTAAACGCAAATTTTTTTCAGAAATAATGTATAATTACAATGAACCTTCTTGGAGACTATTTTCCTAAGACTACCACTATTTTTGGGAACGTAAAGAAGCAAAGATTTTTAAACATTACCTTTGTAAGATAACCGCCTTTACAGAAGATAAAAAAGATATGAAACAGTAAATGATGGCTTTAGAGACGATTCTTTCTAATTCGCTTTATATTTCTACATTTCTTATAAGTAATTTAAAAATATTACTAAATTTTTCTGTATATATGCGAAACCTTTGTAGTTACTACTTAACACTTTGTAACATACAATGAACCATCCTGGTAAGACGACCACTTCTAAAAGTAACCAATATACCCAAGAACCAGTATAGCCAAGAAATTTTTGTATTAAATTTCATCTTTCTAAAACAACCAACTTTATAGAAGTGTATATTACTTCCTTGTACGAAGTAAAAAGGAAGTATTGTAATCGCGAAAAATTTCGGGTATCATATTTCTACGAAAATATCCATTTTGACAGCTATCGAATGCAATATAACGATGTTTTTGCTTGACAGCTGTACGTAAGGACAGAATAAAGCACTATGTTTTCCCTCAAAACTTATAAAACTGATTTAAACTATACTATAAAGAGATTTTTTTCGTGGCGTCTGTGTATACGTATATATGTATGTATCTTGTATAACTCAAAAACGAGTAGCCTCAGAACGTTGAAATTTTGTATATAGAACTGCTATAACATGTACATGTGCACCTCCTATTTTTAAGTGTAGCTAAGGCTAATTTCGTTTAGTGGTAGGAGCTATATTTGTTTACATTTCAAACTTAGAATAGTGGATTTGTTGCCAATCTAGAGAAACTGTGTAGCTAAGGCTAATTTCGTTTAGTGGTAGGAGCTATATTTGTTTACATTTCAAACTTAGAATAGTGGATTTGTTGCCAATCTAGAGAAACTGTGTAGCTAAGGCTAATTTCGTTTAGTGGTAGGAGCTATATTTGTTTACATTTCAAACTTAGAATAGTGGATTTGTTGCCAATCTAGAGAAACTAAGCTTCGCAATAACAAAGTAACGTCTTCTTTCATTATTGCGAATTAAATTACGCTTAATCTATTCTGGAATTATCATATAAGTTATTAAATTATCCCATATATTGACTCAGTATAACTTCCACAACAAATTAAGTCAGTTTCTACGCCTTCAGTGTGTTTTTGCCGCGTGAGACCAAACGTAAACTTTCAGTTTTGTGCACCGAAAAATCTGCCATTTGGCCAGCTAGCAGAATTGTTTGTTTTTATGTGGAAAATGTAATTTTAATAGTAAAAATTAATCTTTAAATTGTTTTAACTGTATTTATGTTTTATATTATTCTATATTTTTCAATTTTTAATCAAGATATTTTGAGGTTTCATGTATTTTTGCCTTGTCGCGAACTGAACTGAATTAATTGAATGAGAAATATATCTCCAATGAAATTCGAGGATAAAAATTTAAATGAAAGAGAGGAAAAAAGGCGTATAATTTAATATTCCGTACAAGGAAGTCATGTGGCTCACACATCAGATTTTTTTAATCTAAGAATCCAAGGTTTATCTGAAAGTCAGTATTAGTTATTTGTATGACTAAAGATATCTGTATCTATGAAAAAAATCCCTTTATATATCTTGTTGCCTAGTTATAATAATATTATTTTTAATCTTGGCAAAATAATCAGTAGTGATAGAAAAAAATTATCACGCAGAGGTTCTTTACAGAAGATTATAAATAGAGCCAGAACAAAAAAACTTGTATAGCATTTACATGGTACATATATTTAAATGCACTGGCCCATTTTAAAAAATGGGAGGAAGGGAGTAGAAGTCATCCATCCGTATTTCCTTCAGAATGTCAGCAATTTGCAAGGAAAATATATCTCAAATCTGATTAATAACATTTACGAATAACAGTGTTTGTTGCTAGTCGTGCGTGACCTTCGGATATCAGCTGTTGATAGGTGAACGAAAAAACGGGGATTGATATAACTGTTTTTAATCATAATCACTTGGAGTACACTATCGTTTCTTCTTTTTTTTTAACCCCCTTTCACAAGCAAGCTCTAATCAAGATTTTATTTTGGGAAGCAAAGTTTGGAAGTTTTATCATAGGAGAAGAAATATTTTGGAAAATTATTGTCTGCCGCAAAGAATGAAGTTATCTCAATTATTACTTATTGAAAATATAGACTATACTGTACTTCTTTCTCTATTAATGGCTTACTTAGCGCCACACATATAAGGTAACAAACAAAAGAGGATTAACGTTAAGTTATGGTGATCGTTGAGGATTAAGAATATAAGGAAGCGAAGGTTATTGCCAGATTGCATTTCAAAAACGAACAGGATGACTGGATCAGTCGAATTTGTAATAGATCAAATTTATATCAATCTTCTTCATTACTATCAGAAAGCATGAAAGTGTAGTCTACGTAGCGAATTCAGAGACGAAAAAAATAGTTTCTCAAACAATTTGATCTCAAAATAATGCATGTTAATGTCTGCAAATACAGGGCTAACAGGATTACGTGTAGTTAATCCTTTAAACTGGTGATAATATTTATTTTGGGAAACTAAGAGTGTTTGACTCAAATCGATTTTAGCAAGAGAAACTAACTCTTCAATTTCAATATGCGTGAAGCAGAATTCTCGAAGCCGAGTTTCAAGATATTTTAGTGCTCAAGAAACTATAATAGAAAGCAGGAAAGAAACATCTTTAAGTATATCGAACGATTTCAAAAGAACTTTTTACAATTGTTAGAATAATATTCAACCTGTAAAAAATACTGTAAGTAACCTTAAAACCTTTTAAGGTATTTGTTTTTCCTCGACATCGATGGAATCTTGATCCAATTTATGCCAAACACAAGGTTGTTGCTTTGTGTAATTTTATGTTTTACTTTGGCTTGTTTCTTTCCAGATACTGGTAGCCTATGAGGAAATTCGTCAATGGTCAATCACTGATACGAAGTAGAAATCTTACGAAACTCCATAAACATTTCCAGTTTTCACACTCTAAAATCCTAAAGGGCTTAAAATCGAAGTAATACGATATGTGCTCTGCCATCATGTATTTTAAACTTATGAAAAGAATGCGTTTCTCATGAATTAATTGCAATTTTAGCTTTTCGAATTGATTAATTAATTATTTAAGTTTTGCGATTATGAAGGCTTTCCATGCATTAAGTACTAATTAAGATAATCAGGAGATTATTGTATTACAGCAGAGTATTCTTAAAAACGAAAATTTATAGTTATTTATAGAACATTTAGATTTTTAACTTCATGTTTTTTTTTTTTTTTTTTAGAATTGATATATTTTTTAATTTTCCAGCTCATTTCAGTAATTCGAAATAGTAATTGAATAGTAGTAAAAATGTAAAATTTTCTTTTTTAATTAGCGTCCTTGTTATTCTTTTTGTGAACGATCTAATTGGCAAAGAAGATTAAAGCATTAAAAAGAAAACATTTAACATTATTCTATACAAAGTGCATTCAAAATTAGTATTATTATCGAAAATATTACCTACAAAAAACGTGCAATTTTCCTTTATTATGTTTATTAACCAGACGATGCAGATCAATATTTAGCAGGTGTCAAAGGCCGGAAAACAATTAAAAAAGGTTGAAAAAATATAAATATAAATAGAAAAGTAAAGTCTTAAAGTAATATTACTTAGTGTTGTATTAATTTGAACATGCACATAACGAATATATTGTATTATGCAGTTTTACATTAACAGCATTATAACTAGTTCTTTTTACCTTTCATTGCCATGGGTTACTTGAAAGTATTATCCAATATGATCCTACTCCTGTTGCTTCGGATGAACAGTGATCTACTGCAGTTACACTATAAAAACGCTTTCTTAATTGAAAAAATAAATGAACTTCTCTTCGTATCAATAAATGAAAGCAATACTTATTCTAAGGAAATAAAATTCTCTCTGATAAAGGCCTTCTGTTCAGTTATTCTTTTTGGGAAAGAAAGAGCTCTGATCTGATATATTCATGGTCAGAAATGGGCAGATTATCCGAAAAAGAAGAAAGAAATTCAGTTCAATAAAATATAAATAATAATAAAAATTTATATAATAAATTTAAATAAAAATTTCTGTCTATAAATGAACAGAAATCCGAAAAAGTAGAAACCTCATCTTAAGGCCTATCCAACAGAAATCTTCCGTCTACTTTCATAAATTCCTTTTTAACATGACGTCATGTAGCTCCCCTAAAACGATATATGGCTTCTTAAATATGAAAGGGGATGCGAGCCTCATTAGCTAATACTTCCGAATGCATTTGCAGTGGTGCTTTCCTCTGTGTTTTCATTCAACATTTTTAGTTGCAATACATCTCATCAATCGTCTAAAAATGCTCCAAACAGAGAGTAAGGTGAATTTTTCAAACAAAAGAATGTCTAAACATGAGAAAATTTTCGTCAGCGGGGATTTAAAGCATCCTGTTCATGTCATAGAGCACAGTTTAACACAATTTGCGCAGCCATATTTTTCTTGTTTCATATGTAGTAAGTTAGAGAGAATTTTACTTAAGAAACTCTGCATCGTATCGACAGTAACAACGGAACACAGAGCCATGGGGACGAATTCAAAAGTGAAACAGCAGTAGAATTCTCAAGTTATTAATTGCATATAGCGCTATTGTGGCATATGTTTTAATAATAATTTTATTATATTGAAAATCTCTGAAAACTACCGTTCGTGGAACAATTATGAACTATTTCCGCTCGTAACATATTTGTTTATGTATTCTGATACTGAGTTTTTCGACATAGATGTTTTAAGGATTACACTCAAATGATCGACATTTCTGAAACTGGACCCTTAAAAGCATTTAAGACTTCAAAAATTTCGTATTTATATCGCAAAATGTGAATTAATTTTATTAAAACCCTCACAGATTTATGGATGTAAAATTCCGTACACGAAGGTGGATTTCGTATTTATTACACATGAAAATTTCTGTCAGTTTTTAATGTATCCGATTTCGGGTTGGATGTATATTGGAAGACAAGAAATCAAGGTACAAAGTGAGAGAGTTGTTTTTTAATTAAAATCAAGAAAATACCACTAATTCATAACATTTTGAGAAACTTTGAAATTTCAGAGCTAAACCCGCAACGCTCGGAGGGTTAATGAAAAATGTTACAGTTTTATGAATTATCATTAATGCATTATCTATCTATTTTTTAATTACGCTTTTAACTCTTGATTACATGACAGGGGGTTACGAGGTATCTCGATTTTTCAAAATAAGCAGGTCAAAATTCACCAATTCAGTGGGAAGTAACGTGGTATGTAACGTTTAAAATTTTAACTACTGACTTCTTCCCATCTAAAATACACGCGTGCCACTTTTGTTTAAAGTGCCGCTCATAGAGGCAACAATACCTCGGTCGCTCATGTGCCTCATTTTCACCATGAAGGTGACTTCCGACTTTTGACCGGAATTTTATTGCCGACAAAAAATAATCAAGTTTACTTTTAATTTTATTGGCTAATAAGAATAAACAATATCAATTTAACCAAATTTTATTTAAGTAATTATTTTTACTTATTTAACTAATTTTATTACTTAATTATATGGTTTTTAATATGTAGTTAATTTCGTGTTTCTTTTTTACGACAAATTTTACTAGCAGAACAAATCTTATCTCAAAACTCTACTTATTTCATTAACAACAATGAAAAAAAAAAAAATTCCAAACCACGAAGGGAAATATCTCACAAAGGACATTCCAGACACACTTTAAAATAAGAATTTATTTTCATGATTTCGAACCGGTTTATCTGTGCTTCGGCAGAAAGATGAAATTTCAGACCTAGCCGTTACGTGTTTCTGAGAAAATCAGCAATCTCAGCCGATCTTTCGCTTTATTTATTTCTCCACCACATCGGAGTTATCAACTCATTTATAAACATCTCTCCGAATAGGGGCCTCTACATTCTAAGAGGCACTTCGGCTTTCTTCCACAGAATTCCCGCTTACTGAAGAACGGATTAAAAAAAAAGGCGTTCTTATCGTTTACTGAAGCTACAAATCTGTGACATTCGTTGCAATTTTCATGCCTTAGGGTTAATTTTTGTTTTCAAAACGTGTCTAGTACGTACAAAAGCAAAATCTCGTAAAAGGCTTGGATAAGTATATGTGAAGAGAGCTGTTTGGATTTAACATCTGGTAGGATCGATCTTATCACACGATGTCGCGTTACTTGATACTTGTACTGGTTATAACAAAAATACATTCATGCTTGGTAAGTACATATTTGTATATATTAAGTAATTTAAGTGATTTTGAAAATTGTTGTATCTGTTAGCTTGAAAATTTTGGAAACAAAAGGTTAAAAAAGGTTTCAAACAAAATTTTTCTGATATGCATATGTATACATTAAAAAGATCTATCTACTGTGGTGCATGTAAAAAACATTATTTGTTTAACTCAGTGGTATTCAAATTTTACGACATAGCAACACCACTAAAAATGCAAATGACCTCAGAAAACAAATTCGCTACCTTAAACAGAACGTCGATCCGTAGATATGTACCGCCATTTCAGATTTTTAGGATTTTTAATCCACCTTGCGATCCTAATATACATGAGTCGCGATCCGTAATTTGAATACCACTGGCTTAACCGTTTCCATTTTGTGCGTT
Organism: Stegodyphus mimosarum; assembly: GCA_000611955.2. NCBI lineage: Eukaryota > Metazoa > Arthropoda > Arachnida > Araneae > Eresidae > Stegodyphus > Stegodyphus mimosarum. The sequence goes on along the minus strand of KK112715.1, from coordinate 718,673 downwards.
CTTTTAAGGATTTCATTGAACGCTATAATTTATTACATTTTTGCTTAGTTGAATATACATGAGAGCTCTAATTTGAAAGATTTTGTTTCTGATTGTTTACACAAAAAGTTTTGTTTTTAACTAATATCTATATTTTTGAATACCCAAAGGCAAAACATAATTAGAAAGCTAATAAATACCACGTAGTGCAACATTGCACCGTGGACTATCACAGAAATTGAATGTTGTCATCCTGTTACACGTATTATTCAAAAGTGTGTCTGTTAACTATGTTAATAATGTTACAGAAAAGGATTCCAGCTTTCAATTTAACGCATTTGCTTCAAATACAAATACGCGCCTTTTCCACCAAGCAGGGATGGCCAACACGCGGCACGCGTGCCACGGTGTGGCCGGGAGGAGTTTTAACAGTGGCACACGATGACTTAATGAATTAAAAGATTTTCGAAATAATAATATCGTCTGTATCAAATCCGTCGATAGATACACACGCAAACACATTACAATAAATATAATAATTCAATTTCTTAGCAAGATGTTAATTGCTTCCCAACTGAAGTCCAAATCGAAATTATTGACCTACAGCAGCATATTACATTGAAAAGTAGATATAAAGAACTTACTCTAACTGAAAGTGATCCGAACTGTATTGAATTTTGGACATTTGTACCAGCAAGAAATTTTCAAAATTTGCACGATTTGAATGTCAGATATTGTTGTAGATATTTGTGAACAAATGCTTTCTATTATGAACGTAAGAAAATCAAAATATTGTTCAAGATTAACTGATACGCACCTAAAAACGCCTGATTCTGTTACCATCTTGACAAATAAACTATATATTAAAAAACCACATTAATTAAATACTGACTGTTTAGTAGTTATTTAGAATTAAATGTTTCAAATTATTCCTTTTTATTTTATACATAGCTTAGCTGACTGAATCTTTAAAAATGTTTATTAACAAAACCATAGTTTGATAAAACGGTAAATTAGAATTTTTAAAATTATATTTGTAATTCTAGATTATCTTTATTTTATTTATTTCAAAATTGTGCATGAAGTTTATCCAAATAACAGTTTAACGATTAAAAAATAAATAAATTAACAACGGAAGAAAAAAGAAAAAAGAAAGAAAGGATTCCTAGATTGCAATATGTAGTCAACAAATGTCGGGAAAGTTGTTAGTTCGATGATAAATGATAAAACAAATAACTGATTTTTTCATTATTTTCTTTTGAATTTCCCGTCTCGTATTATTTTATTTCTTTTTTAAATGCATTTAAAGCCAGGTCTTTAGTTATTGTAAAATTTATTTCCATACCAAATTGTTCCTGAAGATTCTTTTACAGATCTCGTTGCTTCATTCGAATGTTCGATTTTTAAACAAATGATGAGAAAATCAATAATCATATGTTGGAATGACCTGCATTTACTAAAAGAAGAGATGACTATTTTCTTCAAACAAGCGACTGTAGAAATATGTACACCTTTATAAAAATATATTACTTTTTAAGTCCCTTGGAAGCAAAGAAACTTCATGTTCTTACTGAAGATGTTTTTAATTTCTTGCCTTTGTCTTTTAAATTACTTCAAAAGTATCTGAAAAAGAACCGTGTATTTTAATTTTGTTGTTTAATGATAAATAATTTAAAGTAAAACTGTACAGAAATTTATATTGAATTCTATATGACTTTTGCGTGCCATTTCTTTTTTAAAAGAAAAAAAAAAAAACGTAAATCATATGGCTTGTAAAATGCTAGATTTAAATACAGGAAATCTTTGTCATAAAAAAATGATACTTATTTGCTTCCATGAAGCATTAATTTTATAAAAAAGTGAAGGTAGTGGCACTTACTTCTTTGTTAAAGCGGCCAACGTGCTTATTCGCCAACTCTAGCAAATATCCCAGTCTGTAACGTGCAATTTTCAAATGCTGCCGGATGCTTATGCGGTGGCCACTTTAATAAGGAAGTATAAAGATAATTTATCTTAACGAAAATAACATCGAGGACTTGTTCCAGGTTATTTTAAAGCTATACAGGTTTTATGACTGAAATCACTTTAAAATGATTCTTGTGGTTATAAAAGATAATTACTATTATTTTATTGCAATAAAATTTATTTTAAATGTATTAAAAATTTTTAAAAGCAATATTAATTTAAAAATTCATTCCTTTATTTGAAAAAGCAGTAAAGCAAGAGATATGTTTTCTTTACCAATAGCGACATTTTCTTATTACATTTAAGCTTAACGACATCTTTAGCGAAGTTGTAGAAAGTTGCTGTAATTGATGTAATGTAACCTAGGAAGAATTAGCAAAAAGGAAAGTAAAAGGGAGAAAAAGAAAGAAAGAAAATTATATTACGCCCAAAAGGGCGTTTTTTTAGCGTTTTGTGTGTTACTTTCATTTACTAAATATCATGTTCTTCGCATTTAAACCACATAAAATTCAATTCAGCAGAAATATTACAAAATATTTAAAAACAGCATAACTTTAGAATTTCTGATAGTCAGAGTCTCGCGCGATGGAGGAAAAAAAAAAATTTTTTTCGTACAGTGTTGTCATGCCTCGCTTTGAAATCATTGAATTTGTTAATCAAAAATTCTTTAAAGGTTTACAAAATATGAAAAAGACAATAAAACAAATTCAAAATTTGGCCTTCCAGATGCCCATATTCGTGTGAAGACCTAAGTTATTCAAAATTTGATGGTTCTAGATAGCGTTGTTGTTTCTCAGTGCGATAAATAGTTGTGCATTCATGCAGATTCTTCATTATTTTCTTTAAATATAATACATAGCGGTAATATATGGTGGCAACAGTTTTAAAGTGAACCATTGCACGAAGTGAAACGACGCAAAATGCCATTTTGAGACTAATAGTCCTTTGGGTCTAACGCCCCTTTGGGCTAAAAATCCTCATGGGATACTGGTAAGAAACTGTGAAAAATACCTAACATGTTAAACTTTAAAAACGTCTAGTACTTTTGGTGGGTCACCTTAACATTGTAAGCATTCTGGCATTGAGTGAACTAACAGTTTTGAACTTCGCACTGAAATTATTCCATTCTTGTTTCATCATTTTTCTAATTCCGTTTTTAATTAAATGCTATAATTTCTAGTTTGTATCTCTAATTTGCTTTAAATGTGTTTAACTGGATTAAAATCGGGAGGTTGGGGGGGATATTTTGATGACTTCTAGCTAATTGTATAACAACTACAAATGAGCATATGTCATTGCCTTGATACAATATAAATTGTTGATACCCAGTTTTTGTTCTAAAGTCTTCAACTTCCCTTTTAAAATATTCATTTATTTTGCATGATATATTTCAGTGAAAATACGACCACTGTAGATAGGCAACCCCATACTATGACACCTCCATTAACATGTCTTACATTAAGTATTAAATTTTTGATTTGCTAGTTCATTATTTCTTTTCCGGCAATAATACAATCACGCGAACAAAAATATATTAAACTTACTCTCGTCTACAGGAATGACTTTATCTTTTTATGATAAAGTTATGCTTATCATTGATTGGGCAAATAAAAACTGGTTTTCTTACGAAAAATGTTTTTCTTAATGATCAACCATGACACCTGGCTGATTTAATAGTTATTCTGTTTAAGGAGGAAATACAATATTAAGTCTTACATAATTCTGTAGAAAGTTTTGCAATATCTAAATGAAGATTTCTTAAACTTTTAAAAATTCTGATTTTACAGAGTAAACGTTAACTCTACATATTTAGAATTCTATTTCCATTTTTGCAACTCTTTATAAAACTGATGTCAACAGAAAGCAGTGAACTCAAACTTTTAGCAATTTCCGTAACATATTTATCATTTTCGAAATGAAAAATAACTAATCTGCTCATCTCGTTGAAGGTTTCTTTGTGATATCGTGCCATAATATAATGCACTAAATTAGGACTTATTTGCATTATGAATTTTTTCCATAAAGTCAAATAATAGTTAAACTACTGCTATAATTTCAAAAAGCCGCCTGATTGATGAAATAGTTAGTGACGCTTGCTACTGTACTGATGGGCCTAGGTTTGAATCTCGAAGAAGGCGTGGATATTCGTAAGTTAATAGTATCTATGCAGCATAGAGGCACTCAAAATACAGACAAACAGAAAGTTCCCTTAACTGGTTTGGTGGTAGGGAACACTCGAATCTTATCAAGAGACAATCGAACTATCTGGTAGGTGGCCGCAGTCCTCGAGAAAGGTTATTTGAACAGAGCCCTGCTAATTGGAGAAGGTTCATTCTTTGTAGCATAGTATTTCATAGTCGATGTAAATTTTTCTCGAGCTCCAGTTAGATACCTCATCAAAATTGGGGCAGAGCTGCACAGTTCGTGAGTTGGACTATACTTGTACGAACGGCCACTTAAGCGTGATGGTTTTACCCTTTACGATAAATAACATTGCTTATTTTACACTTATAAATTTTAATACCATGCATTTACAAAATTTTGGAATTGTGAAACAGGAATATTTCTTTTACTAGAACACTATATTTCTCATTGCAACTAATAAGCTGTTACCGAAAATTTTTATTTCAAAACATTTGCTTTTTTTTTTTTTTCTAAAAAATACTCTTTATTGAAATCGTTCTAAACATTTGTAAATATCCTCTGTATTTTAGACTTCGATTGATTTTATGCTTTTTAAAGCCACCATACGAGTCTTAGATTCTTAGTATGTAATGTACCCACAGTATCACTTTCTAGTGATACTAATAAAGGGTTGTTTACTGCAAACATACTTTTTATTCGTTTCAAAATTTAATATGCTGTGTGGTTCCACCCATTTATTTAACAGTTAAATGTAGGGACATTTTTACACCGATAAGCGAATAATCGCTTGACTGTGTGAACAGACACTTAAGAATGGTTAATTACCCTTTATTTCTCAAAATAAGGATGACACAGTCGGCTCCTATCTTTCTATCTCGGAGCGTACAGCAAAGCCTCCACTTGGACTTGAACTCAAATTAATAAGAATTAAAGCTTAACTAATGCTTAACTAAAAGATATAGCTGAAGCTATCATTATTCAAAGTAGTTGGCCTCTGGATCTCATTAAAGTAGGCGAAGCTATCAAGGGCCTGAAGTACGGCCGATCGTAGCCATAGCTTAGAGAGAGACGTAGCCCAAAGGCACACGTGTGCTAGTCAGAAACTCTGGCTCTCTAACAAAGTCAGTGAAACATCGACTTAAATACTACTCTTACTCATTTGCAGTAAATGCGTTTCTGAAAATACATTCTGGTAAGGAATTGTAAGCTGAAGCTAGAAAAGATAGGAAAGGCGCATAAACTTAAAATGGCTGATATAAAATTAGGATAAACCTTACAATGTCTTTCTCTGATGCTGAATGACAAACGTAATGTTTAATAAATGAGCAGTACAGTGGTAATATTTTTTTTTCAGAAAATTTTTAATATTTTTTTCATGGTGAGAAAACATCGTCAGGTGGCATGTCGATTTTGATTTACATTGCGATCTATTTAATTCTTCAAATAAAGTCATCATCAATAACAGAGTGTTGAAAATTTTATTTTGTAGTTTAGTTATATATGTATATTTCTAAGCCCTTTATATACACTTAGACTAAGTTCATTTTACCAGAAAAAAATTGTATTTTAATTTTTTTTCTTCATCATCTTTGATTCCCCTGATACTTAGAATACAGGCATTCTCTCTCTTCTTTTTCCTCATTCTTTTCGAATTTTTTGACGAACAGAATGAATATTGAGGACCTTTGTCCCTTCTTTTGCGATGTAATCATGTTTCTAAAATTTCAGTCGGTACTGTGACTCTTCAATTCCTATGTAAAGAGTTCATGATTTTCCATAAATTTTTGATTGTTAAATATTGGATTCTCTGTCATTTTTCATACAGTATTTATAAGACCTAAAATGAACATAATTATTCTATAAATCCAGGAAGTAATTTCACTTCATTTCAACTCAAGTGCTTAAGAAAGGTAAGAAAATAAAACGTTAATAAACTATCAGAAGACCTTTAATTATAAAATAAGTCAAGGTGAAAGTCACTTCTCTCCGAAAAGGTATATATGAAAGAAACCCCACTGTATAAACCAGGTATAAGCTAATCATTAATTGAGATATAACAATTTCAAATATAGTAAAATGAATACTTTATTATTGATAATAAATAACATTATTATGCAATTACTTATTTTTGTGATTTAATCTCTTGTACCCGAATGATACACCGAATGATACACCGAATGATACCCGAATATATTGTAGTACTAATGCAAAAAGTATGCACTTTTATAAAGATTGATAACGAGAAAATAAGATTAGTTATGTGAGAAGAAATTTTTGTCTTTCAGTTAAGAACAAGAAAAGAAAGAATTTCATGGATGTCCAAAAAATTTCTTCGTGAACACATATTGTTAAATGTTATACCTCTGGTAAATGTTTTACCTTATTTTTAAAAAATGAAGCTCTTACGATAAATTTAATACAACTGGAAAAGAAATATACTGAAAATTTTAAATAAAAGTAGGCAATTCACAACATAATTTAAAAATTGTGAAAACTAAAATACATCTAAAAAAAAAAATCTGAAATGTTTCAGATTTTAAATTACGTCCAAAGAGACGTTTATTTAACATTTTGTGTGTTACCTTTATTTGTTAAATACCATGTTCTTCGCACTTAAACCATAAAATTCAGTTCAACAGCAATATCGCAAAATAATTTTAAATTGAGCATATCTTTAGAAATTTCGGTACACGCTCTCACGCGCTGGAGATAAAAATGTTTTTCTGTACAACGTTGGTATTGCTGGCTTTGAAATCTTTGAGTTTGTTAATGAAAAATTCCTTAAAGTTTTAGAGAATATTGTTACGAATTTCACATTTATTTGGCTATTTATTTAGAACTGTAATTAAAATTCCTTTTTATTTTCCCGTGCAACGCACGCAGACGATTTTTGAAGAGAAAGCTACGTCAAAAAAAAAAAAAAAAAAAAAAAACAAAAAAAACAAAAAAAACATGCATACATTTATGCAGATTTTTCATTTTTTAAAATTTAATGCAGAGCGATAACATTTAGTGGCAACAATTTGAAAAGTGATTCAACGTTTTAATGATTCAACGCAAAACGCCTAAACGAAAGTAATAGTCCTTCGGGACTAAATCCCTTTGGACTAATAATTTATATCTGCATGCATTTCTAATCATTTATGTTTGTATATCACATATTGTACATTCAAAAAGGTTTTTTTAAAGTTTTATAATGAAATGAAACTTATCTTAATATCGAATGTGCTAATCTCTGACCTTCATACAAGCTTCACACAGTGATGTTAAATGTTTTCAGTTAAGAGATTAAGCATACTAAAGGGCAGTAATTACCAGTCCTGTTATAGAATTTATTAGGTAATTCTCTCGCCTTCTTAGCATGCTTTCGTGGTGTAATGGCCAGAACACTCGGCGTGTATTCGAGAGGTCCGAGGTTCCAATCCCGGCGAGAGCATTGCTCGTTTTTCATATCTCCGGCTTCGAAATAACCTAACGTTTCTACAGATTGTTTCTGTCGCTTTGGAAGTAGTTAGAAAGAAGTGTAGACACGAACGAAAACACTGGCACTGCAGTACATTTAAAGACATCCCAAAGATTTTAGTGGAGCTGAGGTCGGCGAATACAGTGGGCATTGCATGCAAGGAATGCCTTTATTCTCGAGATACTTATCTCAGTGAATATGCATTAATGCGTATAAGGATAAATGTCGTCCAACTGTTGAAATTTATATACAGTGGTGACACAATGAAGTAAAGGATTTCTTTTCGATACTTTTGAGCCATCGCAATATCTCTTTCAAAGAGGTGCAGATAGATCGATGCGATATCTCAAAGAAAATCCAGCCCCCCGCATCACGGTCAATACTGAATGATTTTCAGTGACATTACTAGTCATGTTCCCTATTACCCCTTCTTTCCAGATCCTTACGCTTATTATCATATTCTAGCACAAATTTTGATTTGTCGATGAACACTGGACTGCTTTTCGATTTCCATTCTGCATGTTGATAACTATATTTCAATCGTGCTTGGCTGATTCTGACGTTCAAAGAGATATACATTCGTAGTACTCCAGCATAGAATCCTTTCATAAATAATCTTCATCACACAACACTCACAAATACTGATCTTCCAATGCTTACAGTACCTATTGCTTTTAAAATTTGCACAATCATTCGTTGACTGCACTTAGCTAATAAAGCCAAATACAAAAACTGGGCAAAGAAACTGAAACGCTTTTATCTGGAGCGTAATACTTATCTAATATTGCTAAGTTCTAGTTTCGAGGCCAGCACCGCCGCGAATCTTCTTTAGAAGTCTTATTCAACCATTCAATGTACTTAAGACATTCCTCTTGCAAAACTGCTGCCATATTATTTTATGATGGTAAAAGGGAAAAGTGTTTTCCAACTTTCCAACTCCGTGTTCTTATGTGCCCCAGACAAGCTGAATATTACTGAGATAAAGAGAGTATCCCCGATTCAACAAAGTGCCTAAGTTCATTTTTATGTTCTTTAGATTCATTTTCCCAGTTTTGCAATGGTTATTTGAATACTGACATTTTTATACTTGACACGTCCTTTGGAATGTAAAGTTGGAATAACTGGGTGAATTGTTCCATTAGTAGTTATTGATAGTGATGTGACTCCCAAGAGCAATGAATCCTCTCAGACATTTCCACGAAAATGAGGTCCATCTACATGCTTTCTTATCAGTTTGCGACGGACGACACAATGATAAGTAATTCATATGTGCGGTTCTCTCACAAGTAGCGGTCTTCGAGCTATTACGAGATGTGAGATGACATGCTTTGATATAACAAAAGCATTAACTTGTTCAGTAATGTCTTCGTTTTGCTTTGCAAATGCCATAACTTCATAACCAGTATCAGAAGATTTTAGAGATCTGCACCTTGTTCGGCTATCACAGCCCATCAAGGGGCTAAATAACCAATAAGATTCTGCAGCTGCCCTGATAACGTTTGTAACTAACGAATCAGTGGATATAAAATACAGCCGAAGTTGCAAAATAAGTTTTGAAGTTTCAGGAGACATTAATTAAAGATTTTATAAAAAGAATGCTGCTTTCGGAAGAATGTTATTGGACTTGATTGTCACGTTCTTAAAAGAGTTATCCAAGTATTTGGTTGTTTGTAATTTCTCTTATTTATTACTGAAAACTAAAATAAAGGCAGTTCCTGAATAAAACTCACTATCGAAAAGGTAAGGAAGCAATAAACAAAACAGAAGATTAATAAATAAAATGCAGTCTAGAAATCAAAGTTGTTTAACTTATGTTGTTATGCATTCAATATTAATTCAATATTAATAATATTATAATAAAATTAACACACACACACACACACACACGCGCGCGCGCGCACACACACACGCACGCACGCACACGCACGCGCACACACGCGCGCACACGCACGCGCACACACGCGTGCACACGCACGCACACACGCGCGCACGCACGCACACACACACACACGCACGCACACACACGCACGCACACACACACACACACACACACAAAATAGAATATTTTAGTGTAACTCCAGGTGTTGTTGATCACGATGGTGTCAATAATACCTGCTCCACATGCTGAATCTAGGTAATCATTTTAATGGGAAAATAAAATGTATCGCGTAGTACGTATTTATAATATCCAGTAGAAAGCTAAAAATTTCGAAGTTTCATCTGTAACAATCTGATAGGCAGCCAGTTTGCCAGTATAGATTTATATATATATATATGTATAGTACAGCATTATATATATATACAGTATTAGTCTGATTCCCTGACTAGCGCGCGTTTGCCTTTTGGCTACGTCTCTCTTAGCTATTGCTACGCTCGGCCGTACCTTAGGCCCTTGCTTGGCTTCGCCGGTTTAATTAATACTTAGGTTCCAACGAATTAGATTCTGATTGCTTCAGCTATACCTTTCAAATAGCTTAGTTAAGCTGGTTTTAGTTTAAATTATTATTATTTTAAATTCTAGCCCGAGTGGAGGTTTTGTGTAAAGTTCCAAGTAGGAACTGACTGTAAATATACTGATAAATAAAGGATTGTAAACCCTCCTTAAGTCTTACGTGCTCTGTTCACACACTTAAGCTATTATTCGCTTGTTAGTGTTCGTGGGGCTCTAAGTTAGAACTTTAGGATTAAATAGAAATACTCCACAATATATATATATTTATACAGTATTGAAACATTATTGAAAAGGTATTTTTCAGAATTAAAAAAAATTATAGAATTTTCAGTCCTTCTTGCTTTAAACACAGTTAAGGAAAAAGTAAATCGCAAAAATGCCAAAATCAAAAGTAAACTTTTTAAGTATTGAAAAACCAGTTATTGTTATTGATAGCAGATTAATCGACTTATCAAGGGGATAAACCAATCTACCATGAATTAACAATAACTAAAATAAGGGAGAGTGTTTCATCTTACTTCCGAGTAAGCGCCAAATTATTTGCTAGATTCAAATCACTAATTGATACTCAATCAAAATAAAGATATTAGTCACTAAACCAAAAGAATCTTCTTAAAAAGCAAATAATCTTGAAGATCAAAATGTTTTCACTAAGAACACAATTAATCTGAACGAGACGCTTACTTTAGAAGATATATCCCCTACACTCTCTTTTCATTTCAGATACAAAAGTAAAAACAAAAGAAGATTCAAGAACAAATTTTAAAAAAATCATAAGAAGATGAAAAGTAATAATCCATAAAATTAAAGTTAAAAACTTTAGTAAAAGAGAAAATTAAAAAATCAAACTAGTAAGCAAAAATTAACCAACTTGCCTTAAAATTTTAAAAACCAAATGACTGTATTATGTAATGTAAGTACGTATTAAATGTAAGTGCGTATTAAGAGATGGAAGCAAAAAGGTTTGTCGTAATAAGTAGTTTTCTACTGAAGAAAGTTTAGTCTAAATTGGGGACAAAACTACAAAGTTTCTTGGAGATATAATACACAGAGAGCAGGCTGTTATTAAAATAGCACTAAAGCTGCTATTAGTTTGAATTTATATTCATAATGAAAGTAATTAAAAGTAAATTAATAAGCCCTTAGTTTTTCCTTAACCGTGTTTAAAGCAAGGAGGACTGAAAATTCTATAAATTTTTTTAAATTCTGAAAAATACTTTTTCAATAATGTTTTTAAATTGAATTTCCGTTGCTTGGAGGTGTAAAATGTAGAGTTTTCTTTTTATAATTTATACAGTATTATATATATACACTGGTGTGCAAAAATTAAGGACGAAGTCGAAAAATTAGCATATCAGCTGAACGAAGAGGCAGAGCGGACAGAAAGACCAATCAGGAGATTAAGTAAGGTGATGTACGGTAGCACATGCGCAGATATGCAGGTAGACGTAATGGGGGAGTGTCTGAGTAGTATAAAGCATGTTGTCGGTGTAAGATCAGTATTTCTGGCAAAGAGATTGCACGCCGTATAGCAGTTAAAATCACACCGAGTTGCTGCCTCAGCGAGAAATGGCGAATAATCAATCTGTTAGACGACATCTGGATGCTTTTACCCGAGGTCGAATCATTGGGAAGTTGGAGGAAGGCCGCAGTGTGACAAGTGTGGCTGCAGAGTTCGGAATTGCTCACAGCATCGTTTCACGACTTTGGAGACAATTTCAAACTACAGGAACAGCTATCCGGGGGTTTAGTAGTGGTCGTCCACGAGGAACCACACCCGCAGATGACCGGTATATTGCCTTACAGGCCAGAAGAAACAGGCGGCAGACAGCGGGAGAAATCGCTAGACACACGACACAGGCGACTGGACGACCGATATCGCGTTTTACCGTGGCCAGAAGACTGCACGGTGGTGGTCTGTTTGCACGACGCCCTGTACGGTGTGTACCTCTAACGCCTGCCCATCGGAGAAGGCGTTCTCTGTGGTGCCGGGAACACCGGAATTGGAGAGACAATGAATGGGGACGAGTACTCTTTACAGATGAGAGCAGATTTAGTCTGAGTTGCGATTCTAGACACATACACATCTGGACAGAGCGGGGAACACGCAATAACCCCTTCAACATCATCAAAAGGGACTGTTTTGGAGGTCGCGGAGTTCTCGTTCGAGCAGACATAATGCTTGGTAGCCGGACCGACCTTCATATCTCCCAAGGAGGTTCGTCACCTGGGACTGCTATTGTAACGAGGTTCTTCTTCCTTACATGCGTCTTTTCACAAGGGCTATGGGTCCTCAGTTCCTCTTCATGGACGACAACGCTCCACCTCATCGCACAGTTACTGTCGAAGAGCTGTTGGAGAGTGAAGATATTGAACACATGGATTGGTCGGCAAGGTCTCTGGATCTAAATCTCGTCAAGCATGTACGGAACTTACTAGGGAGACCCGTGGCAGCACGTAACTTATCGCCAGTAACGATTCCGAAACTGCGATTGGTGCTACAAGAGGAACGAGCAACAGTGTCTCAACAGCTCACTAACAACCACATATCCAGCATGTACAAATGATGTGAAACCTGCCTAGCAGTCATGGGAGATCATATCCCCTATTAAAGACCGGATGTTTCTTGCTGGACACCCATCACAGGGATGTTTCGGCCTTCAGTCGCATTGCGCTCCATGCTACTTTTTCAATAAAGCTTCTTTTTATCCCTCTGATTTCTCTTTTAGTAAGTGTTGCTTACATTACTCATGTCCTTACGTATTGGGGATCTTACGGTATTAAATGTGTTGATTTGGAAAGCTTTTGTATGAAGTTATATTGAAAAAACCGTCTCGTCCTTAATTTTTGCATACCAGTGTATATATATAACCAATCATCTTTGGCCGGAAGCAAATATGAAAGAAGTCTCCTCCCTTTGTTTTTAGTCCAAGAAGACTGCTAAGTTCATTGCAAAATTTTCTTTGGCAAAGCATTTTATTTTGTTATCGTTAGGAGGATTCATTTCTTTATTTGCAGCCAATTTCTCTTTTAAAAAACTGTTGAATGCTAACACATCCCATATATGAATTTCCTTGTACTATGTTAAGAAGAGACTAGCTATAATTTTTGTATGAGAAATTATCTAATGTACTTGATTTAAAATTGCTTGTTGTTTGAAATATTTATCTCCGAACATGTTAGAAAAAAACTGTCATTTTATTCTAATCGGTGAAGATTAAAAGTACAAAAAAACTGAACTGTTTGTTTAGTTTATCGTCCGTAATTTAATTTTACACTTGGTTGAACTTCCATGTATGTACTCGTATAAATGTAGAATTGATGGAAAGGGACCGGTAAGACATGATGTTTGATCAAATTGCAAATAATAATACATGAAAAAATTTTACTTTGTCTTGACCTCCATTGCATCTCGATTTTCTAATATGAAGGGAGCTTTTTATTCAACATTTGGTTGCGTATGACTGATGTTGCGTGAACTGGGACACATACCAAGTTTATTTTATATTTACTTTAACAGCTGAGTTTTATTTTTTGTTTCATTTCTTTAACATAGCATTTCTTCACACTTCTCGAGCGAATTGTTAATATTTTTTAAATAACTGAATAATAATATACTATTCCGTGCGTACGGGTTCGTTATGGATTGAATGCACAAGTCGTTAAAAAGTTAACAAAAATTTATTCTTTCCACAAGAAATAAATCAAAGATCTTCAGAGATCTTCGCACAATATCACAATATCTCAAACGTTTAGCAAAACTCAATTCAAAACAGATAAAATAATTCTATCTCACAGCGAAATCGCTACAATCAATAAGAGCATTAAGTAAACAAACAGCAGTTCGCTTTAAACAGCTGCAACTACAACTGAGATGAGGTGTTTCAATTTCGGCTTTTATAAGCTTTTTAATTATCACTAGAACAATCTCGATTTTTCTAGGTTTTTCTGGATGGCAACAGTAATTACAAGATATTTATTTATTAAACATTAAATGTCCGGGCTCTTTTATTTTTACTTTTCAGACGTAGCTTTCTCTTCAAAAATCGTCTGCGTTGCACGAGAAAATAAAGCAATTTTAATTACAATTCCAAATAAATAACCAAACAAATATGAAATCCGTAACAATAGCATTTCTTCACACTTCTCGAGCGAACTGTTAATATTTTTTAAATAACTGAAAGAACGTTTCCAGAACAAACGTAAAATCTTCAGAAAAAATAAGTAAGTAAACCAGTTGTAGCCCGTACATATAGCATACGATCTCCCATTTTCTTTCCAATTATTATAATATAAAAATTATCAGCATAACAAAATAAGCAAGTTTAAGAATCACATTTCTGAATAATATTATTTTAATATTTAATGATAGTAAGATCTTTTTATAAGTAACGTAACTGTTATTTAAATTGCGACTACTATAAGTAATAGTAGTCGCAGTTAAATGTAATTAAAATATATAACTTATATTTTAATTACAATGAATAAACTGACTGTCGCTTAAGCAAACGCACTTTATAGATAAAGTTCGAAAATAAAGTTCTTTACTGGTAGTTTAAAAGAACAGATGATGGCAAAAGAATAAGAGAAGAGATTTGCAAAATGCAGAATACAATATTGCTAAACCATTTATTGAACTCAGGAACTACTAATACCGACAGCTTGATTTAAGACATAACAAAACCCGTTTTTCTTGCAGCTTGATTCTAGTTTCTGCTTCACGGAATGTAAGTTTAGAAGTAGGTTTCGATTTTTTTTTCGTTATATTCTTCATTTAGAATTCTTCAAATATATAGTTTCCTATCCGAACGCAAGATATTAAATTTGTATTCGTACGTGAATTAAAACTAGCCTCCAAAATGAGTCTAACTTTGCAAATTTCAATCTTTTCAAACAACTGCTCTCGTTCACGAAGGGTTATTTACAAGCACTATATTAGTTGAAAATAATTATAATTGTTTCTATTGTATCTGGATTACTTTCTTTTTCCAAAATGTATTTCTGCTTCCTCAGCCAATTATGAAGCAATTTTGGAGGTGCTCTTTACTTTTCGTGCATTTAGGATTACACCTCAGGATCTGTAAAAATTTTCTGTTTGCTTGGTTTTGATGATTTTATAGATGATGTTTCTTGCCTCAAATCACATTACGTCAAGTATTGTTGAATGAGTTCGCTTTTGTAATGCTTCTACTGACAATTCATTTAAAACATATTTTACTAATAAACTCATCACATAAAACAAATTTGCAGTCACTTGTCCAAATGGCCTTTCCATTCTTAACGATCAAAACGAAAAATTAGCAAGCAGAGAACAAATTAAACTAGTATCTCAATAATGACAATAAAAGTTTCATGAAAACTTTAAAAATTTTTGTGTTTTAAATGAAAATATCACATAATTATAAATTGTCCAACTTTTATTTTGAGACGAGTTTTCATGCTTTCTAAGTTTAACAACAGTTTAAAAATTAGTGGCGACTTACTTTCGTTTATGTTAAATGAATATGTATTCGAGCATTGATTTATAGAGGATATTTTATTTAAATATTCTCATGCTGAAAATTGCTTTATAAAATGTAAAAAATATAGATGTTTGACTCTTACTATGAGCCATTCACTCCATACATATCTACCTACCACTAATGACGCTCTTACAAGCCATTGTCTAAGAACAGATAATGGTGAGTTGAGGAATTTAACGAAATCCTTCCTGTCTTTACACCGCATAACTTTATAAAGGTCTTTACGAGGCAGAATATAAAAATAAATAAGGGAGGAAGTAAAAAGACGTGAATCCAGCATTAAAGATATTTGCAAAATCCCCTTTTAGATGTAGCAAATACTTGAATAACCTTCTCATGTAGGCAAGAACTTCTTTTTTTTTTTTAGTCCAAAGGGATTTAGTCCCGAAGGACTATTACTTTCGTTTTGCGATTTTGCGTTGAATCACTCTGAATGCCCGATTCACTTTTCAAATTGTTGCCACTAAATGTTATCGCTCTGCATTAAAGTTTAAAAAATGAAAAATCTGCATAAATGTATACATGTTATTATTATTATTTTTTTTGACGTAGCTTTCTCTTCAAAAATCGTCTGCGTGCGTTGCACGGGAAAATAAAAAGGAATTTTAATTACAGTTCTAAATAAATAGCCAAATAAATGTGAAATTCGTAACAATATTCTCTAAAACTTTAACGAATTTTTCATTAACAAACTCAAAGATTTCAAAGCCAGCAATACCAACGTTGTACAGAAAAACATTTTTATCTCCAGCGCGTGAGAGCGTGTACCGAAATTTCTAAAGATATGCT
>KK112715.1:649556-701515 GCA_000611955.2 Stegodyphus mimosarum | reverse complement strand
TATATATATATATATATATTATTTGTAAACATTCTTATTTATTGAGCATTTATTTATTTAACTGAAAAACGTAATTAAAGAAACTTAATTTAATTTTTTTATTTCAGTTCTTATTTTGAAGCAAAATCATGGTACTTTTTCATAATGACAATACCAAATCTTTGCAAACAATGTGCCTAGAAAATGGCTGTAGTGTATTAAATTAGAATAGTCAGCATTGCATTGCAAGCTTTAGTTTAATTTTCTGGATGACGTATGAAATTTCAGCTTAAACTGATAATTAAGAAAATTGTTGCACATAACCGGTGTTTGAATCCCAGCGAATAGACTGTCTGCATGCGCATTTTCATGGTTTTCCGTGTGTATCTTAAATACAAGCTAGTTTCTTTCAGAAAATCCTCCATGATGGCATCCATGCACTTAGAATAACCCTCGTGAGATTTGCCGTATTCATTTGCACAAACCGTCTAAATTACTATAGAAATGAAGTGAGAAAGAGGAAGTTTAGTTTGGAGCTCAAGCAAAGGCGCAAGTTAGCTTCAGTTCGTGTAAAATGTTGATGGTGTAAATATAATGCCGATCATTCGTGTAAAATGTTGTTAAAGTAACTTACCGTTATCATGGATTTTGCATTAATCGGTTTCAGCTTCAGAAAGAGCTGAAGCAATATTTTCTGTGTCGAATTAAGGATAAATGAAAAGCTTTCTTTGGAAATCTTTTAGTCCTGGTCTGCGAACGATCTTTCATTTTTTTTGTACGTATGGTGGTGTTTTAGTTTTAAGTGAGTAGCTTTTGAAACGTTTACCTTCGTTATTTTGAATTTTAATGCATTATTTTTATCTAATGTTCCATATTTACCAACCATGAGGCAGAGAGTATCTGAAACAGGTAGCTCAGCTTTTAAAGGTTTGTTTCAAAGGTTAGCAAGAAAAAATTCATTCATTATATGTATTGGTGTGCTAATGGGTAAAACGTAAATAAGAAACTGTCTCCGTATGGATAAACCATTTTACTGATAGATTGTGCGATATTTCACTCAACCTTGTTACCACTTTTACGGAACCTCAATGAAATTTAAGTCAGTGTTTTTGAAATATTCACCATCACTGGAAACTACATGTTGTAATACAGAATGCTTATTATTACTTAAATTTTATCCAGTTTTTCATAAATAGGCAGTGAAAATGACTTTTTGAACTAACCGCTTTGGAAATTTTACTTCAAAAGTTGTGGTGTCCATTTTTGCGTACTCTTGTGCATTTGGTATTGCTACGAGTTTTCTAAATTCTAAACAAACTTCTCTGTTTTACTTGGTATTTCTTGCACATTGTTTTCCTTTTTCAATTTTGAAAATTGTTTCGAATAAATCCTTTTTTGAGATTCCGTTATTTAGATTACGGTAAAGCACACTAGGACTATCTGTTTAAGATGCCTTCCTAGGAATCAAATTAGGCCATGTGACATTGATTTTTCATGATTGATTTTATGAAGAAAGAAATTTTCACTGGTCTTGCAGATTTCAAGCACAGAAGTGAGAATTTCGAACTATTATAGATATCAAGAAACTTAAAAACTTTTCACGAAAATTAGAGGCGAGGAGATTTTTAGAAAGAATTTTGCGACAGAAATTTTTACTATCTTTTTCATTATTTTCACTCACTGTTGGCAAAATGTTCGATACTCATGCAAATGCGCGACCGTTTCGAGCGAGTTTTGAGGTTACAGTTGCCGAAGTCAAAGAATCAGAAACTCTCAGTCCGAAACTAGTTCAGACGATAGGCGTTTCTAAACCAACAATCCTTCGAATTCTGCGCAAGATCTTGAATTATCATCTCGGAAATATCACAATGATACACCTTTAAGCGGACCCGCATGGATTGACGGCTTCTGACCAGATAATCAAACGATACTTTGTTATTACATCTCACAGCATTCATTAAAAAATTATTTGCAGCTCAGGTAAACCTTACATTTTGCAGATAATCTTCGATTTACACTAATGTTATTACGTAAGTATACATTACATTAATATTATTGCTTTGAAATAAAGATATTTGCTTGCAGTTACAGTAGTGAAAATGTTGTGTTGCACATTCTTAAAGTAATATTATAAGATATTTTTTCTCTCTTTTCCTCATGTCTTGTGGTGTAATTGGAAGCATACTCGATGCTCATTCGAGACTTGTAGCCATGCGAGTTAATGGCTACAGCGCCATTTAAATGCATCTGGCTGGTTGTATAGGTAGTCAAAAATCAAGTGAACAAAGTCTGTTCTTTATCTGCAGTTGCAATGCTTATTCTTTCTGAGCCCAAATTGGAAGAAGTAGCTAGTAAACGTTCCGTGTCCCGTAAGGTGCTGCACCAGTATAGAGTTAGTTCTCAGGAGTTTGGTGCCTATTGCTGATAATACACAAGAGTTCTCCTCCTGTTGTTTCTGTACTTTAATCATTTTGCTATTTTAAGAGAAGATACGGATACGTCATCCATTTGAAATCTCAGGAAGGTAGAGGTAGGAAATATCTTGTCAAAAAACTTTAGTGGAGTAAGCCATTCTCTTGATGACTTCGTAAGCTTTGGGAAAAACGAGGACACACAATATTGTCTAAACAATTCTTTTGAAAGTGAATCAGACGGTCTCTAACCTTCAGGTTATGGAGCAATTCCACTTTCATCATCATTATTTCAATACAAGGCGAAAGTTTCTGTTGAAAATAAAAAAGAGATATACCAGCATTCAGTTTACAGACCAACATTCGATTTACACAAGAAACCATATTCGTCTTACTTCATTGTCAGGAAAAGTTCGACTTTGAAGACATTAAAAACCCTCTACCCAAGAGAAATTTTATTTAGAAAAGTAACCATTTAGTAACTCTATCTGAGTTCTTCTTTAGCTTCCAATTTTTATTTACTCATTTCGAGACAGAAAATGTTGTTGATTACAAATGCTTCTAAAAGGCTTAGTGAAGGTTTCTTACCTACCCTCGTTTTTACTGAAATAGTACTCGGGTGTGAACAGTGGTTTCTGGTGTAAGCAAAATATTAAAAACCCACTGTAAATATAATAAAAATGGTACTCAACTTTTAGAATAAAATACTCAGTTTTATTCCAAAGGGGAAGAATTTCAAGGAAACCTCAGTATCTTCCAACATTCTTAGCTATTCTGTCCTCTATTGATTTAAAACTGAAGTGAGAAACCGATGACTCCGGAAACTTGAAATAAAGGAGTAACTTCCGACAGTTTCTGGTGCTGAGAACAGCTGACCATGGAATTAGTGAACTAAATCTGTGCAATCTCTTATGTTTCGAATACCTTGCACATTGTCACACTGTTTCCAACTATAAATTCTACAGGAACTCAAACCCATTATTTTTCAAATATAATCAGAAAATTATTAATCGTTACGTGTACTAACAAATGCAAATTTGGAGACTAACTTTAAAATGCTTCCGAACATAATGGTGTTTGTACTAAACATACTGTTTTTGATAAAAGCTCAAAGTTCTTCCTTTGAGTTGTACTAGCAGAATTTATAGGAGCGAAGCGTACACGGCTATATAGCGAAAGCGCGTAGGAAGCGAAGACCTCTTTGATACCATATTAATAAAACAGATTATAATAGTCATATTAATAATGGTTTTCTCATTCTCCGGACCCTTTTCTCTTCCTTTCTAAAAATTTCTCAAACATTTTCCGTGCATTTCATTTTTTTCTATTTGCACGATTGGCTTTCATTGGCAAAGACTTGACTTTACTATACTGGCAGAGCAGCTAATCCACTTTGGGAATGGTTCTTATCAGCCTGTTTAAACACTGTCAGTGATTCTAAATTCATTCTCCAATTAGTGCTTTGCTTTTAAGTTAGGCAGGCATGAAAGCGACAATGCATGTTCCATTCCTTCGATTAAAATGAAACTGCCATCTCCAGGGCTCTCGATTTCGAAAGTATTTGTTGTAGGTGCATATATAGATCGTTCCAATTTTGTAACAAACACTCTGATGACTATCATCTAGAAAGATACAAATTGTGAATTATTAATACATATATGCAGGCATAATTATAGACTGATGCAATATGATACAATTCAACAAATAGTGGCACAGGCTTTTACTGTTAATGCACAAGAATGGCAGCTTTCTTGTTTTAAATTCTACACTGGAAATCCATTCTGTGGCATTTATTGAGATTTAAAGTAATTTACAAAGTCACAGTATTGAGTTAAAATGCATAGAAGTATGTATTTTAGCTAGAATAAGAATTACTGATGCTTTTTTTTTCCTGTCAGAATTGAGGCCAATTTCCATTTCTCTTAAGCTTTGTTGACTTACAGAATTAGAATTAGAGAATTAGCTGCATAAATCAGCTGTACCGATTTAGCTGTACTTATGGGGGAAAACTGTATTCATTCCTGTTGTCACGAAAAGATTATCATACAGACAGTTTAAAACAGAAATTTAGGAATCAGGTTTTGTTCTCAAGATTCTTTTTCTGTTAAGTTGTTTCCCGTCTAGAATATTTTTGCTGAATATTTATTATTATATATATAATAATATTAATTACATGCAGTTTTCAGAATACCAATAGTAAAACGAGGAAGTGTATTCTTGTTTAGACGATATACTTTCTAGTATATCCAGTGTTCCAGTATTAGATTAACTGCAAAAATAGAATTTAGATATCTTTTTCACAGACAGATTTTAGAAGAATATTAATGTGTAAGCTGAATCTACGAATATATGTCTTTGTATGTAGAATATGTTTACAATATATGAATTGGATTCCACACGGGAACAATCCTATATAATTCTTTATGTAAACATATAAATATCTTTATTTATCATTAATTTCTGGCCCATGTAGTTTCATGCGTAGTGTTTTTGTTGAATGTAGATTATGTCCATGATGTCAGGCAAAGTGTAAAGAGAAAGTATAAAAAGTTGAAGTTGTTTCCGAGATAAAATGCTTACTGGCAGTAAATTTCTATCAGTGTATGGAAACCTGCTTTAGAAAATATAATTTTAAAGGGTGTCCCGTTGAGGGGATCCCAAAATCCCAACTTGCGGGGGCTCTGAAATTACTTAAACCGTCGACAAACAGAAATCAAATCATAGTTGATGGCATATCTCACAACCCGAAGCCCATTAAAAATTTGTCAAGAACTTGAAGTCAGTTGTAACAACAATGAGTCAACAAAAGTCATTATCAATAACATTAAATCGCAATACGTGGAAGTCAATATATAATTTTTACGCTTGCCCTTTTGTAATTCCAAGATTCTCGTACTTTTTAAAATAGTTCTCCCAAAAGGTTGAGCTTATGCGCCTGTGCGTTTCGGAATCAAGACGGTATTCTTTGTTGGCTGTTACATTCTCGAGGGTACAGTTGATATATATTTTATATGTCACAGAGGCTGTGAGTAGTCTGTCACAGACACTATAAATTTGTACCTAAAAACATGTGTACAGGCGTACTCTTTTAAAAGTACATAAACTAGTCCTAAATATGTTGATGGGGAATCACTAATAGCTATAGGTGAGAATTCTGTTACATATAAAGCAACATAAGACTTTTGTTGAGTGGAGACCATCAGTTAAGCCAGCTGTACCGCGGTCACGACTTTTCAGCTTTATTGCTTAACTGATGGAACCATCTACCATCGGCTGCATTTATTAATAATTTTGAGAAATATACATGCATGAGCAACATGAAATATACATGCAAAGAAACACGAGACTGTAACATCCTTATATATATGTACCGAAAATGCAGTTTTAGTTTGCGAATGTAAAGAAACTAGTGACGATCCAAAAATTTAGGTCTACCAAGCCCTGTAAATATAATTTTAGACATTATTTTGATGTTTTACGTAACACAGAATTATTATATAATCGCTCAATGACCGAGTTTGTTATAAGGAGTGCCAATGGGTGATTAGAATTACTTCTTTTGCTGTTGCTGTCTTGGACTTGAATTTCATGGAAGAACGGTTGCTAGAGCCTCAAGGAGGGTGGCTTCTATTTCCACCCCAGTTTTGAGGTAGAGCACCCTGGGGGGCTGGTCCAAAGGTCTCCCACCTCTTTTCCTTATCACCATTCCATACGAGAAAACTTTTGGCTCGCCATATATTTAGCGCCCCCATGCTGCAAAGACACTACACATTTGCAAACATCCGTTCCTTCTCCGGTATTCGAACCCGGAAAGGGCATGGAGAAGACGACACCTAGGCCTCTACCGTAGTAGGCTCCTCTAACCACTGTATCGGTTGGGCGGCCTTACCTACTTTAATGTAAGGAAATAGCTTGTAAAA
The DNA here is from genome assembly GCA_000611955.2 of Stegodyphus mimosarum. Taxonomy (NCBI): domain Eukaryota; kingdom Metazoa; phylum Arthropoda; class Arachnida; order Araneae; family Eresidae; genus Stegodyphus; species Stegodyphus mimosarum. Next base: position 695,205 of record KK112715.1, on the reverse strand, counting down.
AATTTGAAAAATGCATGCCATTCATTTCTTATGAATTAGTGGCAAAACAGAGAGCTGTTATGCGTTTACCATGCTCCCAAAGTTATTTAATTATTCTAATCTGTTAATCGTGTATATTACTTAACTGAGTTTTTGTTTACACTCGTTTGCTAGCATAACTCAAATGCTGATAAACAGAATTATTCAATTTAGATAAAATACTAGAGGCTATTTGCCAAAGCGCAATCCCAATTTTGACCTCGACCATCCCCGGGGACTAGCTTTCTTTACAAGCAACATTTCGAGAGGACTCTCTTTAATAAATTCAAATTTTCCAAATGCGGCAATAACGTCACGGTCACAAATATCTGTATAATATCTGAAACCAGAGAAGGCGTGAGTAGCATTCAGTCTTCTGTATCCTCTATACATTTGCAAATATTCATAAACAAACAATAAAAGATTCCACCATTTTAGTTTAAGAAGTCTTTATTTGTAATGTGAGCGTATGATAAAATTTATGGAACTTTTGTGGTATAACGGCCATTATGAAAGGGAATCGGTGTTTCCACGATTAACCACGCACCATAGATCCAAATATCAACACAATCCTTTCTTTTCCCTGCAAGTTTTAACGATGCATCTCAAACTGTTTTCTGATTGATACGTAGGTGTGTATTTTGTGGCCATTTTTGTATACTCTATTTCAAAAATGTAAATGCAATCTTGTTACACTTCCCTATAAAGTGTTTGGTATTTCCAAGAGTTGTTTGCTTGACTTTTCTCCCAAGAAGCCTATCTAACACAAAATACCAAATTTGATAGTAAACATGTTAAGTTATAAACAGTTGCGATACTTTACGTCGTTCTAAAAGCTCATCAAGGAAGTAAGAAATAGGAATACAGATATGCATAGTACATTCAATGACGGCTTGAAATGTAAGTTTAAACAAGAATGAAAAAAAAGTTCCTGAAAGATCTTGATTTTAGCTTCTTGAAAACAAAATAAATTCAGCTAGTTTCGATTTCATGTCACGCTAAAGTGACGTAATAGTTGTAACAACGACCTTCTCTTCTCGCTCACTTTTTATCCGACACATCACCTGCATACAAATTTGAAATTGCTCAGTGTTTTCCTCCTTTTTCTACAATAAATTATCTAGATTTTGAAGACTGAGGCAGAGGACAACATATTTACAACCATGAAATGGTAAATATATTTAAGACATGTTCCGAATTATTGTCAATGATTTCTCGCTAGTTTAATTTACAACTGCAGCAGCGAAATGAAAACAAAAATGAGAACTCTCATTTTACTGAATATTCTTTTATCTTTACTACAAAATATTTTTTAAATTCCATGCAATTTAACTGTTGAAGAAATCATGATTAAACTCTGCTTTGTAATCCAGAATGAATTTAGTAAAACCATGGTCCGAAAAATCAGCAAATATTTTTCTGCATAATTTCTACATCTTCGAAAGTTTAGTACAGGAGCGTTTTTTGAAAGAAAATCTATATTCACATTACTCAGATTTACGAATTAAGCCCAAAGTACTTTTTTAACATAAATTAAACTATATTATCTACTTTAACATGCATTAAATATTTAGAATATTTTTAATGCAACAGCAGTTGGGAAGTGTCAAAAGGAGAACTTTACTAGCATAGAAATACTTATGATAAAGCTCTTCAGCGGCTAAGGGGGTAAGATCGTTAAACTGTAGAAGTTCAAACAGGGTTAAAATCCGAACAGATGTGTTTGATGCATGGAACTTTTCGTGCTTTTCCCCATACGTAATATAAATAACGAGCCAAACTGTCCCCAGAAAAGTTCCCCATGAAAGCGTTCCTCTCTTTGGTATAGTCTGGTTTATCTGATTATAACAATATACGTGACGACTATCTTCCTAAGAAGAAGAATGCCTTCCTGGAGGATTAAGGGAAACTGGCTCGTATTCAGTTTACACTTAGGAAAAACCACAAAAACGTCCATACAGCCGCACGTTTACCTAGAATCAAAAACCAAGTCGAACTACCAGCGGTTTGCAACTTTATTGCTGTGACGCTGGTGGGTATCCTTTCTTTTAGGCTCAAAGTCTTAACATACTTTGAAATAATTTAATATATTAATGTAATACACAGTCTAAAAAAGAAGCTGTCTGTTGAACCATAATTGTGGTATAACGATTAGAATTCGATTGTGGTATAATGCACTAACTCAAACAGTTGTATAGCATAAATATAAAAATATTAGTATTGAACTTAATAGGTGGCGTTTAGTATTGAACTTAATAGGTGGCGTTTTTCAGGAACTTAATGATGATGATACAGAATGCATAATATGTATTATGGTTTGCCGAAACAAAATCTCCTGTTACTCTTTAGAAATTTATTGGAGGAGGCTACAAAAAAAACATTGCAAAGTGGATTTGCAACATATACTTGGATGCCGAAATGCAAAGTCACAGGAAATGTTCAATATTTCAAAAATTATGATTGCCTTTCGATATTAACTCAGTATGTGTAAAATGTTAGGGAGTTCTAAGGAGTTCGATAAATTTAGCAAGAACTTCTGGAAGAAAACTTGAAATCAGAGTTGAACATTCTTCGAGTAACTAAAGAAACTGTGGCATGAAAATCATATTGAGATTTATTAATTTACGCTAAGCAGCGCAGAGTAGTTTTATATTACAAACCTTTGTGTTTGCTTTACGTCTAAATACATTTCCACGTTGCTTCATTTTTGCGTAACGAAATTGTGTAATGATAAAGATCTTTCTCGAATATATTGCGTTTATTAAAGAAGGCCGATTACTTAAAAGAGCCGAATACATTCAGCAGACTGTCCTTATGATGGACAAGAAAAACTGAATTTGCATTTAGAAATCTTCGCATCCTGCTTTTAATCATTTTCTACATCGTTCTAAACTCTACTCATTTTTAACTTTTGGCAACGAACCAACCATCTGCCACACTGAGCCTTAATTCCCATTAATCTGAAAAAGTATTTTATTGACGGAAACGCCACTTTTAATCAAAAGGCATTAATATTAGATTTTAAGAATTTAATTAAAAGTTTAATACTTTGATTTCAAAAATTGCTTTAGTTATGTGTAAATTATTAGCTTCTACCGGGACTGGCAACGAAAAATCTCTGTCTGAAGAGGAATTCTAAATCACTGATCAAGAGAAATGGTATTAGAGAATTCTGATAATTGGGAAGAAATAAAAGATTGCAGATAAACCGCCAGAATGATAATACAAAATTTAAAGGCCTCTTATTGTGAAACTTAATACTGGAAAATATTAATTTAATGTCTTTTTCTTAACTTTGTTACACTCATAAAGTTCCATGTTAAGCATTACGTTAAGTTTCTACCATAAAGGTCTTTATAGCTATCTAATTTTTAAGAATGTGTTCGATATATTTGTTTAGAGTTTTCATCAGGCGAGGCTAACCCTTCTGATCTGAACACGACTTGGATTAAATGTACGAATTCATCGTGCTTAAAATAGACGGAATTACCTCTGCCATTAGTCAAGGTCTTGGGAACTTTATAAGCTTGGAGTTTACCAAGCTACATCCCAATTTCAATGGAGACATTCCAAGGCAAAGACGAAGCCAAGAGGTCTCTTGCCACTCTTTACCTACCACGTTCCTCTCAAGATCCAGTTTCGCATTCAAATGAATTTAAACCTGTATTCTGATTTACACAAGTAGTGGAATTCTGTATTGATTATACTTTTCAGTTTGTCATGAAATTTATTATTCACTGAAAATTATTATTAATTTCATGTTGTCTTCTCTATACTTCTGTTATACCTTTTAGTTTGTATAACCATCAGGTTGACGTGTTAAGAAATATATTTTATTTTTGAATCTTTGAGTTGTGATGCTTTTAATTAGAAGGCAGTAAGGATGATAAGTCATCTGAAAGTCTCTTTGGTTGGTTTTAGGTGATCTGACATTTTGAAGTAATTGAAGAACATTATAGCCTTCATGGAGGATTTTCTAAGAGAAACTGTCTCATATTCTCATTAGATATCGGGAAAATCCACAAAAAACTTCCGTGTAGCCAGTTCGATCGATGGGATATAAACCACGTTGGACAAGCAGATCTCATCCAGTTGGCCGTTAGTATGCATAAATACTTTTCAACTACTGCGTAAGTACTTCATACTTCAACGATTCACCAGTGGCTGAATCTTTGAAGTATTGAGACACTGTTTAATTCATCTCTGTTATGACCACTGAACAAGTTGATCGCATAAGGTTTTTGTGATTTTCTACCTTTGTTAATACAGAGTGGTCCATGAAAGAGTAGTCCACCATCGATACCACCTCTTACTCTCTCTGCTGACTGTCTATTTGTCGGACGTCTTAGTGACTCCAAATAATACATTTTATTTTGCCTTTATTTGCCTATTCACTCCTTCTGGGCATATGGCATCTGAAAGACGATGCTGTATTATTATTGCTGGAGACGGGATAGTGTTTCGTGAGCTATCCTCTACAAATGCGGGAAAAGTTTCTTTTTTAAGTATTCCCTAAAGACATTCCTCCCCCTCTTAAGCAGCTAGTGCCTTCGCTATAATTAAATAATCCAACCCGTAAATGAGACTTCGTTAAAGTTGCAAATTTTCGCGAAGACTATAAATTTTAAAAATTAGCACATTTATGAGAAGTATTTCGTTTCGGAATTTGTTGTTAGAACGCACGATATGCTTTCCAAGAACAGGCGATTTTACCAGTAAGCTACCTGGAAGCACTTTGAAGACCATACAATCACTATATCTCGAAAAAATTTAAGGAATTTTGAAATTAATTGATTAAGTTGATGAAAAAAGACCTAAATGCTCTTCAAAACTATGGCGAATTTTATAATACTACTAATATACCATACCGAGGTGCCAGTGAATGCTTTTATTTAAACTATTTTAATAAAATGATTGAAAGCATTTTTTTATTTAAAGTGGTTGCTGTATGGAAATATGCTGTAATCTTATAAAGCTTAATTTCTCTTCGGTTATTAAACATCAAAAAAATAGTAAAGTAAAATTACTGTTCCAGGCTCAAGAAAATTCAACGTCCCTTGTTAGCAATGATTCCAACATCATTCCACCAACAGCTATTTCTAGTTCGTCTGATCCTAGGGATCCAGAACTGATTGAAGAGGCTGCGAATACTATGTTTGATGAATACTGGCAGATTTATTTGATGAAAATCCCTGAAAGCGCAACCGTACTTGGAGATCACAGGTACGATGACAAGCTCAGCAGCTACAGCTTGAAATCCTTTGAAAAGGAGAAGGTAAGAAAATTTTATTATAATATTGTCTTAAAGATTGCATAAAGCAGAATAACTTTACACAAAACAAAAAAAATATTTCTACTTGGACTTTTTCTTTATGTCGGGCACTAGCCATTATACTTACACATAGGATAGTATTTTTTAACGTGTAATTAACTTTCAACTGATTTGCTCAACTTTCTTTTTTTGCAGGAATTTTGCAGTTAATTTTCATTTTCTTAAACAAATCACCTAAATATACTTAACGACCCACAGATTCTGATTTAATTCTCTTGATGACATGAAAATGGATTGAATGTTTATTATTTGTAGTAGTAAATGTAAGCGAAATTTCAAAGTAAATGGCTATGCTTGTAGAGATATTAGGTAATTTTTGAAATCGGGAGACATGAAAAATGAACAACGCCTTCGCCGGAAATCGAACCACGGGCCTGTCGGTTATGCGTCGAGAGAGCTGACCACTACACCATGAAGGCATGCGAAAAAGGCGGGAGAAATACTTTATATGCTTTTGACTAAACTAGAATTGAAACCTTTAATCAACAACAGAATCAATATTCTGATGTCATAGAATACACAGAATGAGTACCTTTGGTAGTTACATTTCTAAAACGTTTTTAAAAACGAGGCATGCTATCAGAACATCTCTTAAGGCTGAGGATTTTAAGTCTGAGGATTTAAAGGCTAAGATTAAAGTTTTTCTGTATCTGGAGACAATTAAAAATTTCGCCCTCCCTCCCGCTTCTCCATGGAGTTAGGAAGTAAGACCTTTCTTACCTCTATGCGTTTCCCAAAATGCAGTAGGGAACATGAATTTGGCACTCTCTGAATGCTGCTCCAGGGAACAGATTCCCGCTTTGCCTCCCCAGCTATGGCACTGCAAAATGGGGCAGGGATTATCCTCTAACGTCTTTAATTCGGGAACTAAATATATGAAACGAAAATGTTTTGGAAAGAACAATAGTAGAAAATTTATCATGGTTTTTCCTGAACCCGAGTTTTCGTCCTATAGATTACCGTATCCATCAATAACATCACAAAAAGAAAACCTTGATTCTTTAAAGTATAACGACATCCTTTGACGATTGCTAAGAATGAAGATAGATACATATCTAAGAGCTTTTCCAGAAAAAGAAAGGTAACCTGTCTAAAAAGAAAGTAATGTTGCCTTTACATTAGTGAAACGACCAGTCTTCCCTCCCACGGAAAACAGAGTATAGGGAACATTCTTCGAGTATCGACCTATATGAACTCGTAAAGTTATAGCCATATATATTCCAGTATGAACTCGTAAAGTTATAGCAAACTTAATTGACTGTATTGCATGGTTGACTTTATCTCGGTATTATTCAATGCCGAAATAAATAAGACGTTGCCTGATAACGAAAAATTTGGATAAACCTCAGCTATAAAGCAAAATCGCATTACAAAGGTAGCGTCTTATATTATCCAGCATAATGTTGTATGAACTTTCTTCAAAGTTAGTCACATTTTGCGTTTCTTGAAGAGTAGAAGACATTTTGTTGCTGTTACATCAAGATATCAGAAGATGTATTATATTGTCTGATAACAGGATGTAAACAAAAAATCCTGTAACTAAGTTTCATCGTATTTTATAAATGAAGACATATCGCTTTTGTTGAATTAGACCAAGATGTGGCGGATTTAGAGAAAGGTTCTTCGTCATCACCATTTCAATGGAACGACGTCATTTGCTTTGCATAAAAGAAGGCATGTTTAGGTTATTGCTGTAATTTTATTTCTTCTTAATTTAAATAATCATACATGTGATTCTTCATTTGCTTTTGAATTATTATAAATGGCAATATCAATATTTAATAAGATTAGTAAAATGTTTGATGTCTCAGATGGCAGTGGAACGGCTAGAAATCTGCGAAATTGCTCCTTATATTATTTTCTTTTTCTATTACTTGCGTATAAAGTTCTCTAGAAAATGTGTTACTGTCTATGACAGTGTAGTGTTCTAGCTAAAACAAAGTTCTTTAGTTGCTAGAACCTAGTAGAAAAGTACAGCGACGATCGCTAAATTCTTGTTGCGTAAATAACAGCTCCGAAGAAGGGTTAAAATACCTTTTTATTTTAACTCAAATAGATTCATAGATGATGGGTCCTCGTGGGCGTACAGGAAACCAACACTTTTGGATTGAACTTAAAAAATAGAAAATGTACAACTAAACTAAAGTAGAATAAACAGGAAACCACAGAATGAGCAGCTGCTCCGCATGAAAGACTTTCAGCATTTTTCTGCTCATTTAGCGGCTTTTATTAAAAAAATATTAATAAAATAATATTACAAAAGTAAAACTATTATCATTCAGATTATAAGCCACTTTTATGACTGCTACTTGTACATTATTTAATTACATTAATATGTAAAAAATTATAAATAAAAACGAGAAGTATACAGCTTCGAGAGTGTCGTTGTTTATAATAAGATAGTTCATTAGAGTCTGAAGTTTCTGGCGATCACATTTATTCCCGAGAATCTGCTGAAACCATTCACGAGCATTGTTTGATGTATAGGGCCAAAAGTATAGATCTTTGGTTATTTGACACTGAAACAAGTAGTGGTCTCTGGTAAGCCGCAAATGCAACTGTCTGTGTTTTGTAGCTCAAAACGAAATAAGTAGGCCGCAAAAGGTCCATGAGCTGTCAGAAATATCTTCTGACAGCTCATGCACTGCTAAGTCACTGCACTATTTGTAGAAAATAATTTACGTGAGGGGATGGGGAAGAAGGGAAATGTTCTTCTTCCAGTGACTTCTTGTGACCAAAAAATTTCCACTGTGACATAACATCTTTTTCTAAACGAAATTTTAAGTAAGAAATTGGATTAGGCAGGAAAATAATTGATGTTTAAATAGTACACTCATGTCCATAAATTAAGGATAATTCGGAGTCACGCGGAAATCGAACTCTAAAATAAATGTATCACCTGTAAAATCCCTTCACACATCTTCAAGAGTCATATGCAAATTTCAGGAAGTAACCAGATGACACCGATGGTACGTCACAATGACAAGAGTGTAAGAGAGTGATATATAAAGAATACAGGCAAAGAAGTAAAATTGTTCGCAGGCGCTTTATAAGCATTTCAGTGCAATAACCGAATAGTTATGACACAAAGGACGCATTTGGATAATTTTTTACGAGGTAGAATTATCGGCCGTCCGGAATGTGGGCGTACCCAACTGGAAGTATCAGACGAACTTGGAATTGCCCAGAGTGTCACCTCCAGGTTTTGGCAACAATTCCAAGATGATGGTAATGTGAGTAGACGTTACAGCACAGGTCGCTCCAGAGTTACAACGCCGAATGAGGACCGGTATTTGGCAGTAACTGCCAAAAGAAACAGGCGGAGCACAGCCTCAGACCTGTCTCGTCAGCTCTCTTCAACCACTGGTACGACAGTTTCAAGGCAGACCGTGTACAGACGCTTAGGGCAGATTGGTCTACATGCTCGTAGACCTGTCAGATGCGTTCCACTTACTGCAACTCACTGTCGCCTGCGGTTAGCCTGGAGTAGAGAGCATGCATTATGGGCACCGCAACAGTGGGCTTGTGCGATGTTTTCCGACGAGTCCAGGTTTAGCTTGCAGTCTGATTCTCGCCGGACTTTCATATGGAGAGCTCCAGCTACCCGTTACCACCAAGAAAATATCATTGAACGACACCGTTACGGTGGTGCAGGAGTGCTCGTTTGGTGTGGAATTATTCTGGGTTCCAGAACTGACCTGCGTGTTCAAATTGGAACCATGACAAGCCAAATCTATCGGGACCTCATTCTGGAACAACATGTACGGTTGTTTCGGGGCGCTAGGGCCACACAATTTGTGTTTATGGATGACAACGACCGTCATCACCGTGCAAACATCGTAAGCGAATGCCTTCAATCGGAGGATATCACCCGTATGGACTGGCCAGCATTCTCGGCGGACTTGAATCCAGTAGAGCACGTGTGGGACATGGTTGGCCGACGAGTTGCAGCCCATCAACCTCCTCCTACAAGTCTACCGTAACTTCGGAGAGCATTGCTTTTTGAGTGGTGTAATATCCCCCAAGATAAGATCGGTAATTTGATGCTCAGCATGCCTAGGCGTTGTACGGACTGAATTGCATCGTCTGGGAGACACACAATGTATTAACAATTATACCAACCATGTAATATTGTTTTTTGTAAATAGGTTTTTTTTGTAATTTGCTCCAGGGAGAAAAATCGCTAAATTTTTTAATAATATCAAACATATAGCATCGTTTTTTTGCTTTTTACCTTTTGTTTAACAAATAAGCTTTACAAATAAGTCAAATTTGTTTTGCTTCTAACTCTTCCTTTGCCTGATTTTGCATTATCCTTAATTTATGGACATGAGTGTATTTGCAGCCTCTCGTGCTAGCTGATCAGCGATTCCATTGCCGACAGTGCCCACATGGGAACGCGTCTAATATAATTTTAGTTTTGTACTTGTTGGAAAGTGCAGTAACAGATATTGAATATCTATCACTAATGGAGAGCGACTTTGCTGTACTATAGCTTGAAGACTCGAAGCACTGTCAGATATTATTATACTAGTTGTAGAGAACATTTTTGCAAATTTAATTACCTCTCGAATTGCTAATGGATCTGCCTAGAAGATGGTATTTCATTTTTTTAATTTTGCTTCCCAGGTTTTAATTTGCATTTATAAAAAAAAGCGCAAAAGGCACAACCTACATACAACTCTGTTTTAGATCCGTCTGTGAATATTTGTAATTGAAATAAGTTAGTCTATAAGTTTGTAAGCATGTTTTCTGGGAACAAATATGCTGGATGAATGTCTTGATTTTGTATGAGTTCCTCATAATCTTAAGGATGATAGATAGTAGAAATGAAGGAACTTAGTTGTCGCTGAGGTGTTACTTTGGTTTTAACATCTTCTTTCAATACAGTGAGGGTTATTAAAGAAATGCCTGCTAAAATTTGTAAAGAACTTGTTGGAGTTGTTCGGTAAGCTTTAGTGATTGGTAGAAGAAATAAACATTGCAAAGAAAGTACTTGTCTTTGAGCATGTTTATTTAGAGTACTCCCCAAGCAGAAGTACCATGTAGGAGAATCTTCTCAATCACCGCGTGATACCAGATTTTTTGAAATTTTGAAAAAATTTCCGAAGTTCTGGCTGTAGTAACTCTCAGGAAGTAAGAAAATATTAGAAGTTTACTTTTGATATAATTTATGTGGTGGTGCCAGAATAGCCTTTTATCCAAAATTATGCCTAAATAAGGCATTTGTTTTTCTATCGTTATTTTCGTTTGTGATATTTTAATGATTGGATTTCGTTGGCTGTTAATTTTCATTCCGTGCTTTATAATGTAGATAGCTTTGCACTTTGAGATAGAAATTTTTAATTGAAATTTGTCGGCACAATGTTTGAAAATTTGCAATAATAAAAATTAGTATTTTCTTCAATGTCCCATTGACCTTTTCCTTGAACTATTAGCAGGAAATTATCGGCATATGCTTGGGCATGTGTGTGTATTATTTCTTCAAAATTTTGAAGTGCCTCATTAGCTATCAGATTCCAAATTACTGTGCCCAAGCATGAGCCCTGAGGACATCCTCTTGTAATCGTTTTTAAAATTTTTTTTATTATTATTTAAAGAAAAAGAAATCCTCGTGCACCACAAAGTATCACACGAGGCTTACATATCGTAAGTAAAAAAAACAAAATCGTAAGTAATAACATCGACTTTCAATAATACAATAAAATCAAGCACAAAGAAAGAAAAAAAACTCAAACAAATATATATACACATATAAATATATAAAGAAATCATTTACAATGTTTGAAACAAAAGTCACCAAAGTCGTCAAAAGCTCAGTAGGCCAAAGGTGAAGACACAAAATTATAACATTCCGGCGGCCAGTGAATTCCAACTAATTTTAATCTGCATTTCAATATATTTCTTGCATTAAGCAATGGGCAATCAAAAAGCAAGTGGAAAACATTTTGCTGAACACCATGACTGCGCTAACACAAACTGGAAGACGTCAGCTTAAGCCGTTCGAGGTAAACTTTGAACTTACTATGTCCAGACCAAAATTGCGTGACGTTAAAATTAAGCAATAAGTCCTTACTTTTCAATCTTTCAAAAATAACAGCTCCCTTATCAGAAGAGATATAATCACAATTCCATTGTTCAATAATTTTGGCTTTGAACGTTTTTTTTAAGCACGATTTTGGGATATTTACACCAACATTACTATATTTTTAGCTGCACTCTTAGCAAGTCAATCAGCTCTCTCATTTCTATAATTACCCGAGTGACCACGGACAAACGTAAAAAACACTGAACTACCTTTCTTCTGCAGATCTCTGAGAGACTGCTGAATATTAACAATAATATCATTACATGATGAGGTATTTATAAGGGATTCCAGGGAAGAGAGTGAATCCGTGCAGATTAAGTAGTTGGAACCACATCCAACCTTGGCTAAGTATCACTTAACTGCAAAAAGTAATACAGAGAAACTCAAATATATAAACAGTACAATCATTACTAATACGAAATTTTTGGTAATGAATTTCAACACTATCTTCAAAAATGACATAAGCAAAACCAACTTTGTCATCAATCCTACTAAAATCCGTATAGCCCACAATTGAGAATGAATTTTCATCAATGTCCATACTATTCAGAATCTGTACTGGTTGTCTTACAGAAGGGTGAGGAAGAACAGAAAAGGGCAATAAACGATCAAAATGAAAATTGGAGCAATTTATAAGACTATTCTTGTAATCTATACAGGTCAGAATAAACAAATCCAACGGTGAAGATTCGTCTTTGAACTCGAAGCAGACGATTAGACTTAATTTTCTATTTTAGGGACAATCTCCAGGCTCTACAACCATATGAAATAAAGGGAACAATACCTTGTTTATAAATAATTGCTCTAACATTCAAATTAACACCAAAACTATTACATGCAATTCGATTCAGCCCACGCTGAAGTCTTTCACATTTATTAGAAATGTAGGAAATATGCTTTATCCAGTTTAATTTGCTGTTCAACAAAACACCTAAATATTTAATTTCATTTACTCTCTCAAGGGGACTATAATTTAAAAACAATGCAATTGATATCCTTCGTAAGTAGTAGTATTTTTTCTATCAATGAGCATAGTCTTAGATTTTGCATTGTTCAAGTTTAGCTTAAAATTTATTTTTAGAAGATCTATAAAATTATTGAAAAGGTAAACTTACCCTTTTGTCTTCTTCGTGGTGGGTGGCTTGAAGCATCTAAAACTGGGAAGTAATCCAGGTTAAAGTTGTATTAATCCATTCGAAAAAATGTTAGGCTTCCTTTCACAACAGAAGCTTACTTTATTTATTAGCAGTTACAACACAGCACAGAGCTTAAATGACAGAAATATATAGCATCATTAAATTATTAAAGTTATAGAACGCGTAACATGTAAGCAGCAAATAAATATGGCTGCTTTCTTTCGTTTCAGTCACGTAAGCAGCATGGCTGCTTTCCCTTCGTTCTCCTTCTCGCTACTCTTTTAAGTGTCTCTAGTCAGTTCATGAAGTTCACTTCACTTCGCTTCAGTTCGTGCTCAGCAGCGACATTATTGACCACTGATAAATGAAATCTAAGACATCTTGAGCGAGTTGAAAAGCTTTATGCCCCTCCTTTCCTTGAATACAAATCAACAAATCATCTGCAAAGCTAATAACTTCAGAACTGAAGATATCAGCAGGTTTCTGTAAGAGGTCATTCATAATAATAATTCAAAGCTTAGGACTGGAAACAGAGCCTTGTGGACATCCTCTCTGAGGTCGTAAGCTTATGGTATTGAATGCCAGCATTTGAAGCGAATTGGAAGGACCGGTTGCTAAAATAATCTGTAATTAGCAGGAAAATTTCTTCTGGGCAATGGATTGAGTGTGGTATTTGTAAAATATCTTTCCAGCATATTTGAATAAAATGCTGCCTGAATATATAACGAAATTATAGGAGAATGTAGATTTTGATTTTTGTTTAATTCAAGTACTTGTTGCAATTTCTGGAAAGCATGATCTACAGATTTATTTGCCATAAAGCCAAACTGTTGTGGATGAATGATTTTTTTCTCGTGAAGATAACAGTGAAGACATGATAAAATGAATTTTTCTAAGAGCTTTTCAAAAGTTGGGAGTAAAGAAATTGGACAATAAGGTTGAGGATTGTCCAGAGGCTTGTTTTTCATCAGGAAAAGAATAATTTCTGATTCTTTTAGTATTGTAGGAAACGTTGCATATTTTCAACAAGGATTAACCAACGTTTGTAGGATATTTTTGTTGGTTTGAAAAATGTGTTTTAAAATTATGTTGTCTATGACTTCAGGTCCCGGAGTTTTCTTTAGATTCAAATGCTTATTAATTATTATTCAAATGCTTATATTTTTTATTTCGGCTAGGGCTGGAAAATGGTAAGAAAACGGTTGTTACGATTTTAGTCTGCTTGTTGTCGATTCAGAACATAAACTTAATTTCGTTAATTCTTCATCCTATGGGAAAAGTTGTGTTCAGATACGAGTTACAACATCAGTGGAAGAAACTGCTCCTGAGAAACCTGACATTGAAAGTTGTGGTGGAATAAAAGTCTTGTTGTGGGAATTTTAAAAGCTCCGAAGTATTTGTACTCCAAAAGCTCCGAAGTATTTGTACAAATATTTTTCCAGATATTCATCTTCGCCGATCTAATATGTCGTTTATATATTGCTCTAGCCTTACTAAACTGTTGTTTAAATTCTAATCTTTCATCAGCCGTTATTTAAAATTCTTGATTTCCTAAATGAAATAGTTAAATTTGCCGTTGAAAAGCTGACTAGCATTAAAACTCATACTAGAATGAATTAAAGCAGGGTTTAATATTTTGTCCTACTTTAAGGCATATTTTATAAATTAAATGTATAATTTAGATTTGATGTTAAATTTTTTCATTTAACATGTATTTGAATAAACCCCTATTAATATTTGTTCAGTGTATCGTTATGAAAAAATACAAATACGTAGTTGTTCTGTGAATGTGACTAAAATAATTCGTTGTGTTGATTTATAGGAAGTTTTATGTATAAGAAGCATTTAAATGAAAACGTATCCAGTTAAAAAATCTCCCAAACTATCAAAGCCATCAAACATATTTGTCATAACTGTTAATAAGTTTATTTCACAACACAAACTATCTATAGATGCCTTCCTTATAAAAACATATCTGTTGCATGCAGAATCATGTATGAATTCGTTAAAGTTCTACCTAAGACGATTGCCTGATTCAAGACGAATCCCATGCTTTCTGTGTTTTTTACAAACAAACCATTGGACGAACCATTCCACTGAAATCATCCCGCTATTTCTTTTAATCATTCGTCTTTTCATTTCAATAACTGTTATACACTGTAATCTGCAGCATACAAATAGCACTATTAGAAGTATAAAATTATCTTACATAGAAACATTGTCTAACGTAGAACCATTGTCTCTTAACCCTTGCGCGGCGATTGTCAAGCATACGTTCCAGCAAAAAACGCACTCATTCCCCGGCCGGCACGCTGGCGTGCCATAACCTACTGCGAATGTGGGCATCTGAAAGCCCAAATTTGAAATTTGGAATTTGTTATATTATCGATTTCATATTTTGTAAAACTTTAACGAATTTTTGATTAACAAACTCAAGGATTTCAAAGCGAGCAATGGGAACGTTGTACAGAAAGAACACTTTTATATCCAGCGCGTGAGACTGTGCATCGAAAGTTCTAAAGATATGCTCAATTTAAAATTATTTTGGGATATTGCTCTTGAACTGAATTTTAGGGGTTAGGTGCGAAGAATGTGATATTTAATAAACAAAGGTAACACACAAAATGTTAGAAAAACACCCTTTTGGACGTAATTTAAAATCTAAAACCTTTCAGATTTTCTTTTTTTCCTTCTGCTTCTTCTTTTTCTTTTCTTCTCTTTTTTTCCTAAAGTTAGGCTTAGCGTACGCAAAATTCCCGGCCTGTGAGACGATTCCTTTCGATTCCCATCCGCCACGAAGGAACTTCTTAAACAAGGGAGCGACATCTTGAAAGGGTTAAAGTATGCTGTAGGTAAATTGTGAAGTTTTTCAGCTGCATTTAAGAGGATTTTAAAATAAGATGTTGCGAAATGAATTAACTAATGGATGACTTCTTGGAGCTAAGTGAGCTATTTTTAGAATATTTTGCACGTTTGTTTCACTATCACGTTTCCTCTTGCAGGTCATGGTAACTGAGTTCTTGCAGAGAGCCAATGAGTTGTTGCCACATGCACCAGAAGAAGGAGAAACTCGGATGAATTTAAAGCTCTTCGTGATTATTCTTCAATATAAATTGGATCAACTAATGGCAGGAAGGTGAGTGTGATGACTATCCTCAAGAATTCAATTTTCCCTTGTCATTTAATCAGTACTTTTCTTACTCAGAAAAACAGTACAAAAGCAATTTTTTCCAGTTTGAGATCTAACAAATAAAAACGGAATTTCTCGGAAACGTAAAATTGTAGGATTTATGGGAAGAAAATAATGCAATATTTCTTATGAAAAGAATTATTCAAATATGTCATACTTTTAGCCTGCAGTGAAGGAAAATTCAGTGAAGCAAAATTATAGCAAAGAAATGCACATCAGTATCTTTTTATAGGTTTTTAATTTATCATTACTGTTTTTAACCTTTCCTGTTCTCTTCACAGAATCAAAGAACATATCAAATTACTAATTTATTAGTATCATTTATCTTCTATTGCCTAGTAAACTTTTATATTTAAGGACACAGTTAATAACTAATTGTTCAAATGTTTTGGAGTTTAACGGTACGGAGACTTGTAGATCACTTACAGATAAACGAGGAAAGCAAACAAAACATTGCAGATATTATTTATGGCTGAAATAATGTTTTGATTCCATTAGCTGATTATTTAATTAATCATGCAAAGCACAGAGCAAAATTGCATTGAAGAAATTAATAACAGAACATGGTATTAACGTCAGAGTGAAAAATTAGTCTCTGACATTTTATTAAATCGGTCAGTAAATTTATCGGAATGTTTCTTATTTCAGTAAAACTAAGAATCATTTCAATTATCGCTTGATGATCTTTCTTTGCAAGTCGTTGTGTCTCCATGTTAATCTACTTTTAAAATCTGTGCGCATATATTTATTTGTGGCATTATCTCCTCCGGAACGGCGGGAAGTTGAGTTTCGAGAGAGGTACCACCCCCTCCCCGGATTTCAAAAATTTGTGGGAAGCCATTTCGATCATTCTCATCTTCGTGCTACTTTAATTAGCCGAGATATTAATTAATAATTCGGAAAACGCTAATTTTCGCCCTCATTTTTTCGACTGCCAACAGTTTCGCACGTTGGAGATGAAAATCTGCTTTATTTTGAGTAGTGCTGCCATTGCTCGTTTTCAAATCGTAGAGTTTCCTAGTAAAAAATTTCTAAGTTTTACAAAATATGAAATAAAAGTAGCATTATCAAACATTAAATATATTATTCCTGATTCCAAAAATTCGTGGGAAGCCATTTAGACCATTCTCATCTTCGTACGACTTTAATCAGCCGAGATATTAATTAAAAATTCTAAAAACATTAATTTTCGCTCTTATTTTTCCGAAGTGGCAACAATATTGCACGTTGGAGATCAAAATCTGCTTCATTTCGAAAGGTGTTGCCACTGCTCGCTTTTCAAGAGTTTGTTAATAAAACATTTGTAAGCTTTATGAAATAAAAGCAGTGCCAAACATATAAATTATTATTCCGGATTCCAATCATTCCTGAGAAGGCATTTCGACAATTCTCATCTTCGTACGTCTTAGATTATTACACGAGATATCAATTAAAAACTCTAAAACCACTAATTTCCGCACTCTCTTTTTTAAGAGTCTCACATTTTTGAGATAAAAATGCTTTATTTCGAAAAGTGTTGCTACTTCTTGCTTTCAAATCGTATAGTTATTAAATAATTTGTGAGTTTTACAAACTATGAAATAATAATTAAAAAAATCTGAAAGGTTTCAGCTTTGCTACGCGCAAAGTGACTTTTTTAACCTTATGTGTGTTTGCTTTATTTATTAAATATCATATTCTTCGCACTAAACCACATAAATTAAATTCAGCAGCAATATCACAAAATATTAAAAACAGTATATTTTCAGAATTTCGGATAGAGTCTTGCGCGCCGGAGATAAAAATGTCTTTTTCCGTACAGTGTTGCCATTACTCGCTTTGAAATCGTTGAGTTCGTTAATCAAAAATTCGTTAAAGTTTTGCAAAATGTGCAGTAAAGTTTTGCAAAATGTAAAACAAATTTGTTTGTTTTTGTGTAGAAACTGTAATTTTAATTGCAAAAATTGTTTTTTTAATTGTTTTAACTGTACTTGGTAATTTACGTTTTTCTATATCTTTCAATTTTTAGGGAAATTATTTTGGTTTTTATGTATTTTTGCTTTGCCGCGAAGTGTGAACTGAATTAATTGAATGAGAAATATATCTCTAATGAAATTCGAGGAAATAAGTGTTTTGTATTAGCAGCAAATATTGCCCCCAGTTTATCTCGGACAAGTGGCGAATGTTTAGAACAGCGCATGCGTATTAGGTAAGCGGCCCTGAATCGTCTGTGAAAAACTGTTTCTTTTTTAATTTGTTTAATTTCTTTTATACATCGTTTTAGATTTATTATAGTATTTGAATAGAACATGTGGCAACGATTAGGTAATTCTTCAGATGATATAATTTTTGTGCATTATGAGTTATAAAAGGAATGAGGTGTAACGCTGTTAAGTGAACCTAATGCCAGAGTGTGGCTAGTCTAAATAAATATGGTAAATTTTAAAGAGTGCATTTATTCTATTGTGGTTTATGCGCTATCGACGAAGTAGATTTAATTCAATTCAATAAGTTTAAATGAAATGCAGGAAAAATGCGTATAATTTAATATTCCGTACAGCAAAGTCATGTGGTGTACACATCAGCCGTTTTAAAGTAGTTACCGGTCTTTTGTACGTAATGCGCAATGTTTTGAAATGAATGTTGTCTGTATTTTTTTTCCAGCTACTTATTCCCTATATCAAAGATAGAGACTCCTGAAATGAACCTGCGTTATCTTCTGAAGTATGTAAAACTTAATACCACTGAGCAGTACTGGAATTTGATTGCCAGATACAGAGCTGTACCTAAACAAGTAAGTGATTCATTATGAATAACCACGAGTATAACCATGTGGAATACCTTTTCACATAATCAGTAAAATCAATGATTATTTTCATTATAATTCCGAAATAATGCAATAATGTAATTCGAATTTTGAGATTCAAATATTTTAAACTAAAATGATTTCAGTTTTTAATAGCCTTCAGTTGTTAAACTGGGTAAGACTAAATTTTTAAAATACGTTCTATTTTTAGATTGACGAAATCATTGAACTGATGAGAGAAGGAATTAGGACTAATTATACACTCAATGAAAATTCGGTGGTAAGTGCTTTTCGATAAAAGCGAAATACAGAATTCCAGCTTGCTTTAAGTTATTTTAAAATTTGTATTTATATGTTTATTTTTCATTAAACACATATTGCAAATTTAATTTCACTTAAAACTTCAAATATTAAGTTTCTTCTTATATTCTTATTCTCATATAATATTTAGAGGACAGTTTAGGATTCGTGAAAATTTAGGATTCATCCAATATTTAACTGCATTGTTAATACATTTTTTGAAAGTAAAAGCATTCTTTAGTATTCATTAAAATGTTTAACTCCATTTTGTTTTTAAAAAAGAATAATAATCTTCACAAAGTCTTAAAAGAAGGTTTCTGCCTTGTGGTTATACAATTTCGTGATCTTGAAAATAGTGATCTTGCAAAAAAGAGACTGTTTGCAGGCATTTTTTTAGAAAGCGAGTTCGCCATCTTGAATATGAGCTTCACTTTCAAGTGAGACGCTGATTCTAGTTGCGTCCGTATTACAGTAGTGTGTGTACTAGTAGTAAAATTTATTATTGCATCTGAGTCAGTTTGAAGTAATTTACGTTCATTCGTCTACAAACATCCTATTGCCGTTATTGTGACTTTCTTACATCCTAAAACTGTTTGCCACTCAACTGCATAATGCCACTCAAATCTGCAGAAAGTTTTCATTGAGCGAGCTTCGTGGTGTAAAGTTCTTAAGGGTGATCTAACTTTAACGGAAATCTAACTTTTATTCAGCATGTCCTGTACTTGAGACAGAAATGTTATGAAATATTAAATATTTTAAATGTTCTAAAGAGCAACTCCTGGAGGGCACAATGACCGAGGCTTTGTTAATTGACGAAGCGCTTGTTCGCTGTAGGGTCGTAAACTGAGCTATAGACTATGGATTAGTCATCTACAGATCGTCACAGTCTTCATTTTTATTGAAAGTAGATTGGATTCAACTTCAGGATGTACTCTGGAGCCTTCAGGACGTCACCTATCCAGACCCTATAGGGTGACTGTTATGAATCCTCCATTAAATTAAGGCTTTGTAAAGGATTGCCTCTCCATCATTATTTCAACATATATCGCAACCTGTCCGTCCAAGGTGTGGCTCCTCTGCTTGACGACTTGCGTGCCATCTCATTTCAAGCACGTCCATATAATTTGCCTTCTTTTTCTCCAAGCGGTCTCTCGTGCAAGTGTGATGTGAATACCCGGAAATAAAGCCTTTGAAAATCTCACCTTCAATGAAATCACAATTTCGACCTCTCGATGTTTCCCTTCGTCTTGACAAAAGAAATATTGTCCAGATCATACATAAGCAGATTTTTCTTGAGCGTAGACATAACTGCAGCAGTTGCATATCTTTATGTAGAAGGGTCGAAACAACTAGTTACGTTAGAGCATCCTTCATAATTCTAAAGCTCATTGAGGATAGAAATTTACATGTACTAGCTTCAAAATTAACTGTATTGTATTCTTTCATTTATAATTTATACTGATATGTTTAGTGCGCTGAAGAATATGATATTTAATAAATAAAAGTAGCACACAAAGTATTAAAAAAACGCTTCTTTGGATATAATTTAAAATCTGGAACCTTTCAGAATTTTTTATGATTTTTAAAATTTTTTACTTATTTATTTATTATTATTGTTATCATTATTTTGCGCAATTAAACCCATTTTTCACTTTTCTTTAAAATAATAGAGAATTAATAGACACCTGTCATGAAATTCATATTCCGCTTGTGTTAAAATGTACAGCACAGTTAAAAGTATGTTTAAAGCACGTATTAAAAGCGCGCGTGTTTTCATGAATGCTTCATGTATGCTTTCACGAATGCTTCACGAATGCTTCGTAATCAGAATACTTAGAAATTTTGATTTCATTTCAGTTTTCCGACGCTTCCAAATGGAAACTGAGCGCAGACGATTCTCCATTTTACAAACATTTCGCTAATATCTCGAGTTTCGTCCCTGAAGATGAAATGTAAGTATATTATTAAGCTGAAGAGATTCTACATGTTATGAGAGAAATTCTGAACGATTAAAAAGTTGAGTACAAACTTTATCGTAGAAAAGGTAACGTAATATAATCTGTCACTGCTTTTCAGTTTCATTTCTTAGCTAAGAGTTGTTTATGCAATAGTAACTGCTAGAAATTAAAATTGATGAACATTAAAGATAACAAACAAATGCATAAAGAAAGCTCACAGTAAATATGAAATTTGCATAAAAGGTATAACGTACTGAGATACGCAAATAATTAGCATTTCATAGCATTACAACCAAAAATCGTGACATCTCTTAATTGTATGAAAATACAGATCGAAACGCCTTTCTTTTGCTTGCAAATCACATTTACTCGTTTTTTTTTGTGTTAAAATCGTAATGCCTTGTGTAAAAAGCACCTCATACTAACAGGTCTCAGAGTTTGATCACGAAAAAATTGTAGCCTAGAACTAGTCGAATGAGCTTTGAAGAACAAGTCCTTCAAGTCATTCTTCAAGCAGGTTTACACTTGATTTCTTATCCTATTTTTGTGTGTTTTAACAGCTAAAAATATTCGTTCAGCTGCTACTGAAGATGAAGGAACGAGAGAAGAATGATACGCCACTAGTTAGTACCAATTAGATAATCACTTATTCTGTTAGTCGAAAGCCGGGCATGAATTTCTATGAGTCGGGCGGGAGAGTGTCAGAAGGGCAGATAAAGCGTCTGACTATATATTAATTGAATATGATTCCCGCAAATGTGAGTCAATTCAAGAGCGATTATGGTATGTGAAGAGAAGTCTGAGACCCTTACACCTGCCCCTTCGGAGTGTTTTCGAGCAAAATTGGGAAGGAGCTTAATAGTTAATGCGGCGGGACTTATATCTGTAATCACCCCACTTATATCCGGATACCTATATTTAATCCTTTATTGTTTGAAGATTACACATTCTAATGCTTTGAAATAAACTGATTAGGGAAAGTGTTTTGTCAGTACGCTGACTTCTGTGTTATTTCCTTGCTCAGCTTTGGCAATTACTTCGAACTGGCCTTTTCCTCACGCAATTTAGCTTGCGCAAATTAGATTAGATTTAGCAAACTCTTAATAGAATTTTGCACTTGCGAATCTTCAAAATATTCAATTTTAACTTACATTTTTAAGTTAGCTGAACTCCACAAGCTTAAGAGGTTATTCTGTAAGCACAAATAGTGCGTTAAATTCAAAGTTTTAAATAAGAAGGATTTGGTTAAACATTCTGAATTTGTAGTTGCTTTCACAGATGAGGCGATAAATCGCCTGGCAGTCTTAATAGGGACAGTTTAGTTAAATAAGTGAAATCTACAAAGTAACGGCGATAAAATGCGGAATTAATTCTTGCTTCGCGAAAATCATCTCTTAGAAATCATGGCGAAATGAAAGTTAAATCTGCCGATTAATAATGTTCTGGTTGTTCAAAATTTACCTGTATCTACGATAGCAACCATTTTCATTTTATCGCGAGAAGATAATGACAAAACGTTCCTAATTCGTAGTACGTTTCAATTATTTTTAGAATCATTAAATAGACAGCAGACGATCATACCAAGGCAAAATCTCATAAATTATGTTATATTTAAATCCTGAGAAAGCCTCTGTTTAAGAAAAATTCTGAAAGGTGCTCTCAGTCAAAACTTGCATGGATCTAAGGGAGATAATCTGCATGGACATCACCTAAATAAAATAATTCTATCCTGTCTAAGAAGATTCTTAGTTAAGATTCTAAGAAATTGCTTTTGTGAATAATCTTTTAAAGGT
Source organism: Stegodyphus mimosarum (assembly GCA_000611955.2). Lineage (NCBI taxonomy): Eukaryota > Metazoa > Arthropoda > Arachnida > Araneae > Eresidae > Stegodyphus > Stegodyphus mimosarum. The sequence goes on along the minus strand of KK112715.1, from coordinate 672,605 downwards.
TGACTAGTTCACATTCACTCCAATAAGTTAAAATTTTCTTAACATATCACGTAGCTGACCATTAAGACTTCGGAAGAAAAAACGTGACGAAGGTACAACATATTGTTACGAAAAATTCGGCGGTTGCGCCTGTATGTAAGCTTTCCGGCATAGCACTAGGGTTGCCATAAAATAGTGTATGGTAGGGTTGCCAGATTGGCGACTTTATCGCTCATTTGGCGACCAAATTGGCGATATCCCATGGTCCAATCGGGAAGCTTCTAGAATAACTTCCTGTCGAGATATTTCTCGAAACGTGTGGAACTTAAAGAAAAGCTGTATAAACCCTTGCGTTTCTGAGAGCAGGCAGATTGTGAAGTATTGTGAAGTAGTTGCGAGTAGTTGCGAGCAGTGTGATGAGCGTTGTGCTTACTGTGAGTGCTAAGCTACGCGAGAGTTCTGTGAACGGAAAGCAATCGAGTAGTGCTTTGCCGTGAAGCTATCTTTACAGTATAGCTTGACAGTGGATTGGTGATTGTTCCACGGTGTTTTATTATAAGTTTAGTGTTGCCGTGAAGCTACCTGTACAGTTACAGCCTGAAGCTGTGTTGCTGATTGTTTCAGCGTATTTATTGTAGATTTTCGACGTTTTTACAGGTAATTTTGGAACTGTACTGTAAATAGTGATTTCTGTAAATAAATTGTGCTTTTTATCGTTCTGCATCGTGTTTTCATCGATTACTCTCAAATCCACGAACCCGTATAACGCAACAAGATGTTTGCTTTCGGTCGTTGAACTACCCATAGACTTCTGCAACACTTCACACACGCAGCGGGGAAAGAAAAAGTTCAGATGGGAGAGAGATTGCGTTATCAAAGAAAAGAAAAAGAGAAAAAAAAAAGATTGCAAATTTTTTATTTACTTATGCAACATAGTCATATATTCCTTAGTTTGGCCATACCGTATCTGAAAAATAATTTTTAGGAAAAATTTTAACACAGGTGGTAACATCCGCTGTGAACACAAGTATATCCATGCTTCATACACGTGACATCAGAAACTTGTATAAAAAAGTTTTATTATATTTTTCATCATACTGCATTTCGTTAGTTTATTCTATCACAATGTTAATCGATTACACGGCCTTGGGAAAATGTCAGTCGTAAGACCTGTTATCATTCTTTAATTAATTTAGTTTAACTTTCAGTTTTCTCAAGTCCATTACTGTTAGTGTAACGTATTATGTGATTTAAAAACAATAAATGAATAATTCTTAATAATGAATAATATATGTAAGAAGACAATTTTTATAAAGAATTGTGCCTTTATTATACGAAACAAACATCGCTTCTAACACTATGTATTAGTCACTCGATTTCAGAATGATGGATTACTTGCCGCCTACTTGAATAATTTTTAATATTTAAGACAATTATTTTGTATATGTTTAGAAGCAGAACATTAACACTGTAAGATAATTTTGACTGTAAGCCAGAGGACAATGGTCCGCTAAAATTAATTATTGACGCATTTTGGAGCGAATTCTTTCGATTTCCTTGTCAATAAAATTACCTCTTCTCATAAAATTTTGATCTCATAAAGATTTTTATGAGCGCCTTGAAAGCATTGCTATTGATAAAACTAATTGCTTAATTTTGGTCGAAACTTTTATTGATTTCCCTGCAAATTTAGCAATTAATTCCAGATATTATAAATTTCCTCATTTAAGGTGTTTCTAATATTATTGCACGTTCAGTTATTGAAGATGATTATAATGATTCGACCTAGTTTCTTTCTAGGCTTAATTCATTTTATTCAGAATTAAGGAAATGTTAACCATAATTTAAAATTATTTTTCTTTTCTCAAAAATAAAACACCAATATCTTTTGAGACAGACTTTAATCGAAACCTACTATTTACCTAGTAGACTGACAAGACCTGGATTTAGGGTCCGATTTCTTTAAGACAGCAAATCATCCTGCAGTTATTTATAATATTCCCATTCCTTATCAAAACAAGGGAAATGGGAGCTTCTGATGAAAAGCGGGCTTTGTTGACCCGCTGTACTATTTATTAAGTTTACTTAGTTAGACTATTAGTCAGACAACTCAACTTCTCGTGACATAGCTCAGATGATTAGTCATTACAAATGCGACTTTTTGTAGTTACAAGTTTATTTAAAAATAAAAAAATCTGTAATGTAATGCAATAAAATATAACTCATATGAAAACATCTATAATTTGACCACGATATTTGAAAAGATGAAGACTTCAATAAAAATAAAAGTGCTTTAGAAATTTTACTTTTTATTTTGTTGCAAGAAACTTTGTTACATCTGCCTATGCTATATAAAGTAAGTAACGCATACAGCACCAGAGTAAGAGAGATATCAAAGATGTCATGCAAACATGGCAACGCAGCTATAAAAAATATCGTTTGCCAAATATGTAAGGAAAAACTGAAATTTAAATAAAGGATGAAGAAACATATTTCGGCTTGTTTGTTGTTAATGAAATTGCAAATATAAGTGGTGATTAATTATCTTTTATTCTAGGGAAGCAATCCAAGAAAATGCTAGCGATGCAATCATGAATTCTCTAGTTCCTGCGTTCCAAAAGCTGGCAGACTTCATGGAAAATGTAAGCATAAGCTTCAATAAAATGTAAAAAATGTATCAGAATTAAGAACATTAAGTTAGCATTCTTTAAAGAGAAAGTCTCTTTAATAGTTACATTAAATTTAATTAGCAATCTTTCCATTATTTTCATTTGTTTTCAGTTATTTTATCCTTATTTTTAATTTTATATCAGATATAAACAAATTTTTATTTTGATTTAGAGTTACCTAAATATCATTCTGGAAAAGAAAAAGATTTATTGTTAATTAATGAAAGACATTAACCCTAAATTAATTTTATGAAGGAAATCGACAGTAAAAATGTACCCGTGATTGCTGTTACTTTAAACAGTTCATTTTTTAAAAATTTTGACAGGAATCAATTATAATGCTAACTTTTGCAAGTTACGGTTATATTATTGAATACTGTTATTATGAGGATAAAGTGCATATTAAGCTGTCCAAGGAGTTTACCTTTTGACATTTATTGCAGATTCATTGCATTTCAAAATATTGTTTTCAGTAGAAAAGGATACCTTTTTTTTCTATATCGATTTGATTACGAAAACATTTTTATGGTCTGTCAAAACTTCCCCGATATTTTTAGAAGACTGTTGAGGAAAGCATCTATTTAACTGCAAATGTTTAAGTTGCTACTGAGTTATTGTCACAGCATAGAAAAATTACAAAGATACTTGTACTATTTTTTTGCAGGAATATCGGCCTCACCTTCGAGCTGATATAGGTGTAGGTAGTTTGCCCAATGGTGAATACTTCTACAAAAATAAGCTCGCCTATCATCTTACGGATGCTACCGTCAATGCTGACGAAATCCACCGGATGGGGCTATCAGAAGTAGCAAGAATATCACATGAGATGGAAGAAGTAATGCCATCTATTAAATATAATATTGTTCTTTATAATATTGTTCTGAATTTCTATGCTTACCTTCTCCGTAAAGTATTCATATATTTGTACCAGCTGAATTCTAGTAAACTAAGATACAAGGCACTCTTTCAGAAATATATATATATATATATATATATATCACCTTGTACGGATAGAAAAACTTAACCAGCAGCGGGAATTATCCAAGTTTCTCATGTGTTACTTACGGTTCTTCATTTATTCCAATTCACATTCATACGGTAATCATCTCAGATTCTTAGTAGAGTTTCAGGATCTAGTCTTCTTTGACATCCTGCAATGTAACTAGATCTAGCTAAGTGTTAATCCTTGCGACTTCTTGCAAAAACTTGAAGATGAACACAGCCAGGGAAAGTGTGTAAAAGACCTTTTTATTTAACACAATATTTTACAGACGCCACCCGTATTACGTCCTTGCAATTACCGACCACTTGCAGGAAGAAACTTAAAGATAAACACTAAGTTTAAAGGTAAGAGTAGCGAAAGACTGCACAAATCAATTTAATCTAGCAGGCTGACTCATATACCGGCAGGATAATAATTCGGCGGTAAGAATGAGAAGCCGATATTCAATTTAACAGCTCGTAGAAATAAATAACGTGCGCTCACAATAGCGAAATTATGATCTAACTAAACTGTTCGCTACATCACTTTAAATAATCTCATTCCCCTTAACTAACATATTGATGAGGGGAATAAGAGAAGACGTTAAAAGCTAACAAATTAAAATAACTTTTAATAAAATAAATGAAACCCTACAGTATGTCTGTTGTCTGATGTAATATATCCGTTGTTCGACACCGAGACTGTTGCAAGTCATCTCAGACTCGTTGAAGCGTGTGTTGTAAATGATTTCTCGTAGACGTAAATGCTTTTTAATTAACACGTTTAAAAGTGTAATAATGGTACGTAAACTATCTAAGGAAAAATGATTCTCATGGGTAAGGAGAAATCACGGCGTAATCCGTCTTTAAAAAGCTAATCCAGCTTTGCAAAGGAAAAGAAGCACTCGTACGCTATATAAACAAGGAAGGAAGAAAGCATCTGCAGTCGTGAATCATCTTAACTAATACTTAAAAGGGATAAAACAAGTCTTACAAAATATCCAGAAACATACCGCCATTCACATTTGGTTCAATAAAGAAAATGGCCGTCGACGTTCTGCCGGGATAGCACAGAAAAAATATTTTGGAGAGAAGTTAGCAGGTATCTCTACAAGCGGTTGCTGGGTTCCTCAGATACCAAAATTTTGTTTGTTTAACCTTTTAACTGCTGTGGAATGTGACTTCATTGGAGTGCATGAATCTTTCTGCTGAACTATTTTACTCTGTTTCAAATTCATTTTCTACCTTTTTCTCTTAGTTTACTGATGTAAGGATCTGCGCAAATTGCTTACGCTTACGCAATACTTTCAACACAGTCACTTTTGGCATGCCGAATTCAGTACTTACTCTAACCATTGATCAGCAATTGATCAGCTTCCCTGAAACATGTCGAGCACTATTTAATTCTGTCATCAGATGCATGACATCGGCCAGGACTCTTTACACAAGCGAACTAGTTCCGATAATCTGTCCACAGCACATGTTTATGATATTCTTATGCACTGGGTGCTTTCTGACAGATTTGAACATTTTGAAACGGAGAATATGGAAAACCATCTTTTGTTGACCACCATTTTGAAAATGAGCCCCACGGAGCGGCGGCGATAAGTATGAGAAGCGAATTTCCAGTTTAGTGAGAAATTTGGGCAACTGCTGCAGCTGACAATGAACATTGTAGTTGTATGCACGTGGATGATAAAAATAAATTTTTTATTAACTTTAGAAACAGCATCTTTCTTTTATGTATGCCATATCTTATAACAAAATCACGTTCCTTAAATCTAAAATATTTCACAAGCTGACTAGGTTCTCATCATTCTCATAGAGCTACAAATGTATGTAAAGTAATCTGGTTGTGCTTTTATAAATATTTGTAGTTTTTCAAAATTTTTGGCTTGTTTCAAAATTAATCTCAACAGTTTATTTCTAAATTTTGTAGCTGTGTAATTAATCATTTATAAGAGGGTTTTCTTTAGCTACGCAAATAATTTTATAGCCACTCATTAATAATTACCTCAATGATTTTGTATCTATGTAATTAAAATTAAAGAAATAATTGAGCGTTTTACTTAATTTGTTAAGAAAATTAGTATTTTTTTACTATATACCTTTGAAAAAATCCTTAAACTTGGAACGTATTTTTACTATATACCTTTGAAAAAATCCTTAAACTTGAAGAACGTATTTTAATCGTACACATTTCTGTTAATAATTTTTGAATTTAAAACGATTTTTAATCATCCTTTTCTAAACACAAGCATTAATAAAGCATTATTAAAACTAACTATGGTTCTATTTAATGACAATAATACATTATTAGTAAGAGCCCTAATAAAAGTATTTAAGGTTACTTATGTAAAAATGGGATATTAAAATTCTGAGGATAGTATATTATAAACCGAAATTAAAGTAGAAATTACTTCTGCTTAAGAAAATAAATTTTCTTCATATTAATATGCACATTTATAACTAGATTCGGTACAACTTATTTATCGCATAACGTAATTTGTAAATAATAAACATTTAATTATATAATATTTTCAAACTGATGTCAATAATCTAGCGGCAAAATATTCTCTGCATAGTCTACTTTATTACAATGATTTTTATTTATCTTACAAGCTTAGACTGTAACGATTTGGTAGCACATAATCTTTTTAATAACAAGATTTTACTTCAGAGTTTTTTATATGTTTCAATCGATTTTTTAGGTGATCCGAGATCTGGGACTGAATTTTACAAGACAAGAATTTAGCAATCATTTGCGAAATGATTCTTCGCAGTTTTTCACTTCAGAAGTAAGATCTTTTATTCTTGGATTCTATATTATGTAAATAACAACTACGGAAATTGCTTAAGGAGTTTCTTTAAATTATAAGACAAACAAAAAACTTTAATGTAATTAGTATGATTTCCAGTTTCATCCATTACAAAAAGCCTCAAAAATATTTTACATATATCATGTACTACAAAATCTGATACACGCAGAATTTACATTGGAAGAGAGATGGATGAAAAGAAATTTCAGATTTAAATAAGTAAAATTACTCAATATCAGATGGGATCACCCCTCATCGTAGAACAAAGATCGTAGCGATGTTTTCTGTAGACAAAAGAATTTTAAGCTGTACAAGTAACAATAGCTATTCGAAGCCTTTGTTATGTTGATAATAGTTTGAATTTTCGGTTACGAAAGAGATCAAGTTAATTATTTTCCGTATTTACGAAAATCTTTATTTCATTTAATTCTTTGAATTAGTAATTTAATGTTTCATTGTTTATGATTAATTCAATATTCGGTTATGCAAATTCTTTCATTTTTCGGTAAAACAGATGCTTCAATAAATTTTTATTATTTTTTCCTTTTATTTGAATTTAATCAAGATTTCTGTGTTTTGTGAAAGGATCAAGGAAAGAGAACGAATTTTGCTTAGTTATTCTCTAGTTCAGGGGGGCGTTACTTCCGGAGAAGTTTCTAGAAAGAAATTGCTTTGTTTCGGTTGCCCTTTAGGACATCCATGCCAGAACCGGGACCTTCGTCCTGGGGAAGCCTTTCGAAGTTTGTATTATCCAGGTCCTGGAGGACCCCTCAATGACGGCGTAGACCCCACGGTCCCTGCCCGGCTTTATACGTCGCGATTAGCGGCAAGGACGAGAAACATAGATACTAGATCAAAGATTAAAACGCTGGACACCTTTGCCTCGGGGCACCACTCCCTCGGCATCAGAAGACACTTGGTGCCTTGCCTCACTTCGTCAGTCCCCGTCACTGGGACCGGGAGGGCCAAACCCCCACCGAGAAAGCCCATTTTCTACGTACTATATAGCTCCACCACAACAAGAGAACAGACACGACAGTACCAGTACGGTCCCTGCCAAGCCTGAACCAACCTGAGAATAAACTCGGGCTCTAGTCCTGTGAAGACAACTTATTTGCCCCCGTGGTTGAGACTGTCTAAGTACAGATCCTAGCCAGTTGCCCTTTAGGACAGGAACTACGTGACGAAAGGTCGAAGGTGGTCATTTCACCTACAGTGGAAGTCGTTTAATTGGCGATCTAAGTGTCCGGTCGTTTGGACGCTTTAGAGAAGTGGCGCATATGCAGTATACAGTTTCTGGTCTTTTAGGGTGAAAAATGGAAATTTGGTCCCGAAAGGGGCGCGAAAAACGCAGCCTTCATGGTAGCCTTGTTTTGGGAAGACTTAAAGGAGGATTTTCGATATAGATTACTTTTGCTCGGGTCGTGGTAAGTGACGGTTACCTAAAAGGTGAGTTGCGAAGGCTAAGAAGGCGGGGAACCGCAACTATGCTCCCTACTTGGTTTTCCACTTGAAATGAGAATCTGATGCTGTCATAGAAAATAGTGCGGAGTTCGAAGAATATCCTACAGTGGAGACTTTACTTCAGGATGTGTTACCCTGACGTGAGGGGTTCTTCTCCTTCGTCTTCTTCATTTTTTTAATCGTCAATCAGTGAGCCTTTAGGCTTTGTTCCTATCACGACAATCTTCACCAGCTTGCTAGCTATGACAAGGTGGCCGCCAGTTGCATCCTAATAGTGTAGCCGACTTATGGTGTTTCTTCTCTGCAAAATTCTATGATTTTTCCTCTTCATGACACAAGGATTTTGGTAGCTCTCAGGATTGAATTGTCAACCTGGCCTAACTACACACCTCCAGTGGGAATGGAAAAAGGAAATGGAAAAAGTCGTCAAACAGTTAAGTCTTCCTTTAATAATTTTGAAAAGCTCTATGCCCGGCAGACTTTAATCATTACACTGGAATTTTCGCCTATTTCCTTATCCTTGTAACTTACGTAAATTTTGGCTGAAAGCTCCGCATGATTTATATGTTAAATTTTTATGAAATAATTTAGTGTCCAGGTGTTAAATTAATGTTTAAAGCAAAAGAGAAATCATACCTGTTTCCCTTCTTCAGTAGTCTTAATAACTTGTATTCAAATAGTATCTAAGTATGTCATATTTGTAATTTGGTACCAAAAATATAATTAACTTAAATATGATAGTATAATAGATAATCTTGTTGAGAAATAATAATGTGAAAATTCCTTTTAACATGAGAAGACTTAATAAACATGGTAATCATTTGAATTTATTATATGTATGTTTTAGTTAAGTACATTTCCTTTTCTTTTTGTCCGATCTTTTCACAGCTCGGTCCCGGAAAGACATTACTCACAGCGTGATGTCTATAAATATCTACGATCACTAAGAAATGCTTACTTGCTAGTTAATTAAGTTTTAACTTAGTAATTTTTAATATTCACGGATTCACCAACTAATATTGTGAAACCAGAAACTCACAATATTACAACTTTCTAGAATTTTGAAAAGAAGCTCAACAAATCGCCAAAATTACTCTTGGATGTTTATAGAAATTAAAGTGGATTTGGGTAGAAAAGTCTCTCCGTATTATAATTCATTGCTTTACCAGACTAGCTTGATAAACAGAAGTGTTGCGTTCTCGTAGATGAAATTAATATTTTGTTGCATTATGTAAGAATAAAGGTGAGAGTTAAAAACTAAATCTCGATTTTATATGTGGTGGCATTCTTTTCTCAGTTCTATAAGGTGGAATACAATCACTGATTATACTTCAACCGAAGTGCCTCTCTAGAGGATATTAGAGGTGAAATAAGGTATCTTTTGGATTTTCTTCATCAACAACGAAGGTAGCCTTTACATCGGTGGAGGACCCACCATATTTCACTTAACAAATAATCGAATGATTGGTTTCAGCCTTAACATTGCGTTTGTAGTGCTAGCCGTCATTGAATCTTCGAAACGCTTTTGAAAACCATTTTGCCTCTTTGAAAACCTTTTAGTTTGTTTTAGATGTCTTCCCTTTATTGAAACCTTCAGAAATATGGTTGAAAAAGCTCGACGTGGTCCCAGTTAAGTCATGGTGAACTTAAAAAAAGGTTCTTGAATCAGAGCTGGTTACTTTGAACCCTTTCGTACTTCCCACTTATACACAGAAACATCTCTCGAATTTACATACAGAAATCTCACCTAATTGCAGAGAAGACAAGCCGTATTCCGAAGCACAGAATCCAAATCTTCTCGTCCAGTTGTTAATGTTTTAAAAAGGAGATTTTATAATTATAATTTAATGCTGTAAAAATTATTTTGAGTAAATGTAAAGAAACTAACATAATGCAGGTATTTCATTTCCAGCTGAGTTTAATTTATTGATTAAGTTGTCATAGATTTTAAATGTAAGTAAATCTACAGTTTTAAATTGCATCTCTTTCTTATTTTCCAGGAAGAAGCTTTGAACACTTACCGTGAAGTTATTGAAACTGCAATTAAACCGAAACTACCTGAACTGTTCAAGATTGTGCCACAAAAGATATTAACGTGAGGAAAAGTTTAATTATAAAATCATAAAGTCTTCAGTAATGCGATGCGTACATCAATATCAGTATTGTTTAATATATGCAGTTTTAAGTGTTCCTTTGGCGGTTGCAGTCGTGAACATCTTAACTATTGTTACGAATTTTGTGTATATGTAAATAATTTTGTTGGAGAGTTACTCGTGTAATACAAGAAGAAATAAATTGTAATATTAGTTTATAACAAAATATTTTGTTTTCAAAATGAAAAACAAATCACAATTTTCATTTATCAGCAGACAAATAAATTGCAATAACAATTCAAATGCGTTATTAAATCATAATTTTTTTCAGAGTGGAAAAAATTCCTAACGATATGGCAACTGGTCCGAGAGCCTACTACTTGCAAGCATCAGCAGACAACTCCACACCTGCTACCTTTTTCTTGGACACGTCATCTCTGAGAAATATGTAAAAAACCTACCTATTTTGTCCCTATCTGTATTTAGTCCACAATCTTACTAGAATAAAGCAGAAATCTTTTTTTTTCAATTTTTAATTAGAATTAATATTTTAAACTTAAAATTCGATCTTCATTCTTGTTTATGGTAGGTTATTATTTAGATCTTAAATTATTTCTTCAAATTTTCTGAAATGAATCAGTTATTAAAACAGTCAGTTTATTTCAGCATATTACTCTCTTTTCTAGACCCAAGTATGAAGTGATGACACTGGCAATGCATGAGGGGGTTCCTGGCCATCATTTTCAGGTACTAATCTATCACTATATATTTCTATAAATGGATATCTTTCTATTTATAAGCATTTGTCTAAATAGCCATATATACACTAGCGTGCAAAACTGAAGCAAATTAATTTTTTACCATACAACCATGAATTGTTGGAAAGAGCTTTTTGCGATCATTTCCCTGAAATCCAACTCAGTAGAAAGATAGTGTGTATTCAAATATCAGCACCATGAAGTCAGAAAGTACGTCAGCGCGCAGTGCAAGGCAGCGTAAAAAGAAGAAAGGAAGACGCTTTTCCAGGCATTGTGAAAGTGAGATTTTCGCAGAATGACTATAAGAAAACACCAGGACGCCTTTACAAGTGATAGAATCACTGGCAAGCTTGAGGAAGGTCATAGTCTGACGTCTGTCATACAAGAATTTGGAATTAATAAAAGTGTTGTTTTACGAGCTTGGAAAGCTTTTCAAAAGATAGATTATGCAAGTGTAAGAATGGTAGTGGGCGGCCAAGGAAACCAATGGTGATTGATGACTGATATATCGCCTTGCAGGCAAAAAGAGATCGAAACTAGACAACGAGCAACATTGCTCGGCAGTTGCACACGGTAGGTGTTTCGGTTTACTAACGCCAAACGAGTTCATAAAGGCAGCCTAGTCGCCTGCCGTTCTGAATGCTACCTATCATTGACAAAAGCCCATCGACGGCACCGTTTGCATTGGTGCAGAGAACACAAAACTGGACACCTCATCGTAGTAGAGACATGTTTTCTCCCATTAACATCAAGGAAACAGATCTTTGGCTTTTCTTCCATGCTTCATGTTTATATAGGGAAAATATTTCGCGGATATCGCAAAGCCCCTGCATGACTTGTTGAAGAAAGATGCAACATTTCTTGGAACGAATTACAGATTGAATCTTTCGCAACGCTCAAAAGGTTGCTGACCAGTGGCACTGTTTTGAGACATTTTATTGCAGACGCAGAAAAGAGGATACACTCTGACGCTAGTGGCCATGGCATCGGTGCAGTACTGGTTCAGATTCAGGATGGCAAAGAAAGACTAATAGCCTATGCATCCAGGTCCCTTACTGCAGCTGAAAGGAACTATTCGACGACCGAAAAAGAATGCCTTGCCATGGTCTGGGCAATCAGTAAATTCAGGCCATATCTCTATGGAAAACCCTTCACCATTCTTTATGTTGGCTGGCCAATGTTAAGGATCCATCCGGAAGTCTTGCACGATGGGATCTCAGGTTGCAGGAATACGACATAAATATCGTCTACAACAGTGGTCGCAAACACTCCGATGCAGACTCACTATCAAGGAAGCCCCTTATAGAACCAATAATTGAAAACAATGAAGACATCCCTTTCTTCGCAGCCATCATAGATTAGGGAAAAGAGCAAGAGAAGGAAAAACAATTAAAATCCATTTTTTCAACTCTCAAGAAAGATGACGCATATCAAAACTATCAAATAAGAATGGTATACTGTACAAAAGAAGCTATGATCCTATGGGACCGCAATGGTTCTTAGTAGGACCAAAGCAACTTCGTAGCGAGGTTCTAAGAAGTCTTCATGATGCTCCAACCGCTGGTCATCTCGGATTTGCCAAAACGTACTACCGAATAAGGAGGAAGTACTATTGGCCAGGGCTATATGGGAGCACAAGGCGATATGTATCACACTGCCGAGAATGCCAAAGACGGAAATCGCCGCCGCAACGTCCACCAGGATAGCTTCATCCGATAGAACCCCCTGACTCACCGTTTACTGAAATTGGGATAGATCTACTTGGACGCTTTCCTATTACTCGAAATGGGAACCGGTAGATTATAGTTTGCACAGATTACCTTACCAGATTTACAGTCACAAAGGCAATACCAACAGCTGAGGGTACCGAAATTGCCAAGTTTATACTTGAAGAAATTGTACTGAAGCATGGTGCCCCCAAAGAGATGATAAGAGACCGAGGACGCAACTTCTTATCTACCTTTGTTAAAGAAGTCATTCAACTATGCAAGACGTCTCATCTTCTGAAGACTGCATACCACCCTCAGACCAATGGCTTAACTGAAAGATTCAACAAGACACTGGCAGACATGGTGTTCGTGTACGTAGACGTTGAACAGAAAAATTAGGATACTGTTCTACCATTTGTAACCTATGCCTATAATTCAGCGAAACAAGACACAACGGAATTCAGGCCATTCTTTCTCATTTATAGTAGATATATCCAGGCTCACGTAATTTTTCCATACAGTATCGAAGATGCCGACGATAGTTATGCACAACATCTGATCACTAGAGCTGAAGAAGCTAGACAGCTTGCATAACTCAATATTCTTAAACCGCAAACCACAGACAAGCGCCGATATGACGAGAGGCATCTACCTGTCAGCTACAACATTGCAGACTTAATCTGGGTCTTCACTCCAGTACGAAAGGTTTTATTATCCGAAAAGCTCCTAAAATGTTACTTTGGACCGTATCGAATAACACGACTGCTCTCTGACGTGACGTACGAAGTAGAAAGTATAGAACAAAATAGGAAACGACGGAATTCAAAAGACATCGTTCACGTATTGAGATTGAAGCCCTATCTTGATCCAAAAATACAACTAGACGATGAAAGAAAGCCCAATATTTTCAGGAGATCTGTTACAAGAAGCCAGACCAGATTCGCAGCGGGACGCTGCTTCTTCCTAAGAAAGGGAAAACGTAGCGAAAATTGCTCCTCTCGTCTGAGCTCCTCGTATATTAGTGGAGAAGACGCAGGATCTTGAGAGCCGAAGGTCCCGAGTTCGAAACCTGTCAAAGGCAAGATGCTTCATAATCGATTTTTATGTAAATTTCCTTCTTATTAACCTCTTTTATGTTCTAGAAAATTCCGAAACCGGAATGTTCCAGCATGCTCATCAGCTGTAGTATATAAGTAGTTCTTTATTCAACTCGAATAATAAAGTCTTTGAGTTTAGATTTGAGTACTTGCTTGTTCATTTGTACGATCCTTTCATCTACGCAACAATATAATTAGAGTTAGAAATTGTTGAAACGGTATTGCAGCCGGAATTCAGAATAAAAGATAACCAATTATATAAATGTGGATTTAAGAGAGAAATTATAAATAAATATTGCAAGTCACTGAGTTCTGAAGATTTTTCATGAACTGTTTTATTGCATATCTGGTTTAACTTTTTATTATTTCGAATTAATTTGAGCAATGACATTAACGACAATCAATATGACAAAACGTAAATTTTATCTCCTATTTCAGGGAAACTCACAATAAGTATGTCAGAAATTTAACATACCTACGTCAAGAAGTTTAAAATTTTAAGTTCTTTTAATATAACTTTATGCCATTTTTTTCGGTTTGATGTGATTATTATAAAAATATGAACTTAACCATAAAAAGTTCAATTACTATAGTATTTTAGTAAGTTTTAATGATAATTGAATAATCTAAAGCATTTCAACATTACTCTAAAGGTGAACTAATTTTTTATGAAACTCCTCTATTTATTATTCTTATAATTGACAATTTTTCTTACTAGAAGAAAACTGAGTGCTTTTGCAAGAGTAAATATCCCATAAATGAGGAAAGAAACAAAACTTCAACTATGATGATAATGTTATAAAAATAATGTAGCTCTTAATTTAATTTTGTCTGTTTTCAGATTTCTTATGCCATGGAGCAAAATGACTTCCCCGACTTTAGGAAATATGGTTTCAATAGCAATGCGTTTATAGAAGTAAGTATAGAAGCAAGTAGTGAAGGTAAATATAACAGACATAAAATTATATTATTTTTCAAATAAATTACTTAAAAATAAGGTACAAATAACAGAATTCACTTAAATTAATTATTTAATATTATTTTTATTAAATATGATTAATACAAATAAGATGAGGATTTTAAAGTTAAATTACGCTGAAAAAGTTTACACCGGACTTTAATTTTATTTACAAAATCCAAAAATATATAAATCTACAAAAATATATCAAAATAATATGCAAAACAAAGGAGAAATAACATTCCTTAATAAAGTACTTAAAAAATAAAAATAATCACCATAGATTTAAAATTTATATACTCAAATAGTGTTTCAAGCGTTTTTATTATTTTTGAACTACAGTTGAGAAACCATATTTTATAATAACATTTTGAAATTTAAATTTGAATACTAATTCAATAGAAAGTTTAAAATGCAAACAAATCCTGTACAAGCGAACTAACGATGAATCCAGGATATTGTATAACATATTCAATATAATGCATTAAGTGGAATTCATTACCCCCAATTCAAAACAATAATAATTTTGTGCTTTCGGAAAATTTTTTTATATCGTTTACAAATTTGCTCGCATAATGCCGACTGTTACACTATTTTGCTTTTAGTATATAAACTTTAGATTTAGCAGGCTGTTTCAAATTTTAGAAAAGTTTTTGGTGTGGAATTTGTAAGGTTTATCCTAAGTTTTTAATAGTTATCTTTAAGTTAAGCTATTTTCCTGTCCCTTCTATTTTCAGCTTACAATTTCCTACCAGATGTGTTTTAGAATCGCGTTTAGTGCAAATGAGTAAGAGTAGTATTTAAGATGAAGTTCCACTGACTGAGATAGATAGACTCAGAGTTTCTGACTAGCGCGCGTTTGCCTTTGGCTACGTCTCTCTCTAAGCTGTTACTACACGTGGCCGTATTTCAGGCCCTTGATAGCTTAGCTAGCTTATCACACATTTAGTACTTAGAATTTTGATAGCTTCGGCTATTTCTTTTTAGTTTAGTTAAGTCTTAATTCTTATTAGTTTGAGTTCAAGCCGAAGGAGAAGCTTTGCTGTACGCCTTGAGGAAGGGGCCAACTGTGTTAATTCTTATTTTCAGCAACAAAGCGTAATTAACTTACTTCTTGGATGTTTGATCTGATAATTTTTAAATGGGCTATGTACCTACACCTTGATTTCTTAAAATAATAAACAGTTGAAAACTCCAACGGGCTGGACATCTCCAAAACCACGTAGTTATTTAACTCCTCATAAACTTAACAATTAACAGATTACTATTGACCAAAAGCTTCATATGGTCAACATTAGTAACTTCATTAACATATATTACATATGTTCATATTTATTACATGCTGTATTCTTACAATCTGAAGAAAAGAAAAACCTTTAGCAAAAACTTCATTCTCAACATGGTTTGTCATTTCCCAATGGCAAATCCAAAGCTTATTCACTCAATACTATGCGACGTGTAGTAGCGGTTATTCATAAATGTAGAGGTAACACTCATTACAGATTTTCTCGTCTTCCTCACTTATGATGGCTTATTTCAACAAAATAGCAAATTAAAATAGATGCTACGTTTAATCTGGGAAATAAATTTAGCTTTGTTATCTTTTGTCCTTCTTCATGTTGCATTTTGGATGTCCAGTAGTGTATATTTACGTTTGTATTTATCACATCTTTCTGTACATCTCTATACAAATGCAGTATGTTCTGTGTTTATTAGCGAGTGAAAGTACATTTCGTCAGACTATTAAACTTCTACATTAAATGTTTGTATAACTTTTATATATAATACGTTTTCGAAAATACATGCCCAATACAAATATCACTTCCAACTTCTGACTTTTACATTCAGCATTTTCTAATTATCTGCTTGCTTTCGCCCACATATTACATATGGCATTATTTTCCTATCAATTCCTTTCGGTTGCTTTATTTAAAATTACTTTTCTTTTCAGAAGCACTTAGCATCATTCAGCTATGAAGGGCTGTTTAGTATATGTATATATCCTTCGAAGTGGTGGCATATTCCACATGACCCTACCTCTGGTCAGTAGCTGTCTTGGTGATGTCGTGTGTGTAATGAAGTGGATTATTGCTGAGAGTACTTCAGTTATTACAGTGCTTTTTAAATTATCGGTTAATTGGAAATTGCACATCATAATTTATAAATTCTGAATTTACACTAGTTAATCAATTGTTGTTCGTTGTAGTACAGTTCTAAACAATATCCAAAATGTATGATTTGCTGAACTAGATTTTTTTAAAATTATGCTTTTGAATTGAAAAAGCGCTTTCTATCAAGTTACTAGAAACCTCATGTTCTGGTAAAATTTGAATTTCGTTAGCATTTATGTTGCGCTTTGAAGAAAGGTGCTTTAGTTCCTACGTGATAATTCGCTGCTGCAGTAGTGGAGATTCAACCTGGTGGCAGTTAAGAGTAAAAATAAGCAGTTTATTTTAGGCAGTTTATATAACTTCCCATTCTTCATGTTTGTGATCGGTAATGATCATTAGATTGTTGCTGTAAATATAATATTTGAAATGTTGCTTCAGTTTAAACATATTTGAAAAATAATTAAACGCTTTAAACTCTTTACTTTATTTTATTTATTTATATATTTTTTAGGGCTGGGCTTTGTATGCGGAGTACCTTGGTTATGAACTCGGACTTTATGAAGATCCATATCAAAGGTAAGTTCGATTCGCTTTACTGTTTTGATTGAACATATTCGAAGACAATGTTGTTTGAACATATTCGAACTAACTAGGTTTGAAGATCTTCTGATGCGTAATTAAATGATTGCACTTAAAAGAATACTTCGCTTAAAAATACCTGCTGCTATCAAAGTACTGTCTAATAGTATTTAAAGCCTTATTATCTCGGAAGATAAGACAAGTACACATAAAATTAACCACATTGTCGATTTCGTGATTCTGCTGGCAATTCAGACTTTGAATTCATGCAACACTGATGCAAAGGAGTCCATCAACATAACCCCGAATACAAAGACAGCCTTACATATAGAACAATATGCATTTCGAGAGAAAAATGCAGTTTATGTATTTTGTTACGGATGAGAGATAAGTACAGGTAGTCTTAGTATATTTTTTAAATGTTAGGTTGTATGTATAAGATGGGTAAAAGTTTTAGAAGGTCATTTTAAGCGAAAATATGCAATCTTGTATTGGGGCTAATTCATTAACTGACAATATTAACTTATAAGGTTTAACGTCTCTTACTACTGTGAAATGTGATTCAACCTTTTAATAGTCTTTTAGCGACTTATATCTTAGTCTATGAGAGTGAGTACAGAACTTCCAAAGAATGTAAAACACCCTTTCATTTAAATTAAAATAGATGAACAGAAGCCACACCTGTGCTTACGATGTCCGCCAGCATTTATGTGAAAAGTTGAATGAAATTTAAATAACTAATAGCCAAAGGTTACACACGGAAATTTAATCGCGAAGTTTGCAGAGAATTCATTAGCGTGTTTTTAACTATCAGCAAGTAGAAACTTCGAAGACAGGAACTCTTTTTAAGCGAAAACTAGTAACTTGGCTTTCAAACAGCAAAACACACTTTGACTTTACAATCTCAAACTCTCACTTATGTACAATCTAGCTAATTTGCACTCAGGAGGGAAAATGAAAAAAGGGAAGTGACAGTAAAAATTCTAAGCATAAAATAAATGTTATGTAAATGAAATGAATACCTTCTGGCTGAAGTTAATTTAAAACAGAAATAGTTTGCGTATTTCGAAGGGCAAATAGTACTGGCTTTTTATATAATATAATACATAATATGCATTTGACTACTGTCATTCAATCGTATAATATGTTACTGTCATTGATCTCCAGAAATAGTAAGAGAATGGATTTGATCCATTGATAAAGAGGAGTTAAATTAACAACTAGATAAAAGATAATTTCGTAGAATTAATGGCGTTATTCCAAACGAATCTGGAGCTTACCTTGGAAGTGAATTTTCAAAAAGGGAATTCTTTTCTAGAAGACTTAATAATTCGGAACTCAATAGAGTTTCTCCGTCGAAAATCTTACATTTTTCATAAAGTTTTCGATTTATGTTGCTAAATATAATAATGGACTGGCAGGTAAAACCAACTGTATCTAAGAATCGAAATAATATTAAACTGCATTGTTTCAGTTCATGTATTCTGCTAAATAACTAAATACTTTGTTTACAAAACGCATATCAGATACTTGTTATTTTGCAGCCGGAATTAATTTTAGCAAAACCTATTCAATAAAATAACAGTTTTTAGATTACTGTCTCTTTCCATTTCGTTTTAGTTGATACTATGAAAGATTAGTTAATACGGTAGCCTATAATTAGTACACTATCTAATTGGATTAATGGCTTTTAGCCGCTTAATACAGACGTAGAATGTAATTGCATTTTAAATCATAGACATTAGTCTTAATCTTATATTCTGAGCTTCGATGTGAATGAAGTAACAAGCCAATTAAAAAAGGCGATGTAAATCATTACCTTTTTATAAGGATCAGAAACAGTCCATTAATATCAATTGGTAGAATAAAGTCTTTATTTGATATTTCTTTCAGTTAAAGGAGCTTAATCGCCGCAAAAGACATTACAAATCTAATTATTAGGTTACTATTAACAGGATAATTTTATTTTTGATGAAGAGAAACTTACGCCAATGTCTTTCAAAATTACCCGAATGATTTTTATTGAAAATAAGTCGAACAAAGACTTAGTTTAACTGATTAATAATATTGCAGAAAATATCTTCTCTTTACTGAGAAAAAGTTTTTATTTGTTTTATTGATGAGCATAATTAATTTATTACTTATTTTAAGGTACGGACATTTGTCCGAAGAAATTTTCAGAGCTTGTAGGATGGTTGTTGATACAGGCATGCATGTCTTTGGGTAAGTACTATTTTTGATTAACGCAATCAGTATAACGTCTAACGTTTTAAACACCTGTACGATGATGTTACTTAATTGCTAAACGATAAATTGCACAAACACAGATTCATTGGTGTTTGTCTACCTCAATTTCCAAGTTAAATTATAAGTAGATCCATACTATAGTTCGACAATAATAATGAAAACTTTCCATTTTTATGAGATATAACGTTTAACATTTACCTTCGAACAATTTGATGAATTTAGCTAAAACCCAAAGTTCGTAAGTTCAATATGCTAATGTATAGAAAGTTAACAATGTTAATTACAGATATTTATTTAAAATATTTCGCTTAATACATTTTGCTGGTATTTAATTGATAAAAATTTGAATAAAAAATTTGAAATCTCAGTGGTAGGAATGTCTTCGTGGAGGATTTTCCATGGTGCACTGCCTCCTACTCACGTTAGACACGACGAAAGGTATAAAATCCCACATAAACAAACCGTTCGTTCGGAACTTTTAATGAGGTACTATTATGCCATAATAATACGTTATAAGGTATTTTCTTCTTCTTTCCAGCATGCCTTCGTGGTGTAACGGTAGCACATTCGGCGTGTATTCGAGAGATCCAGATTCGAGTCCCGGCGAGAGCATTCTCATTTTTCATGTACAACTGCTTTGAAATAACCTAACTAAAAGGCGCTGGACGATAATATGTCACCAACAGGATTTGACGATTAGTTCCCTCCATCCCCAGTTGCCCTTTAAAAGGGGAAATTTTCTACCGCCTTTCAGCATGCTTTCGTGGTGTAACGGTAGCACACTTGGCGCGTATTTGAGAGGCCCAGGTTCGAATCTCGGCGAGCGCATTGCTCATTTTTCATGTATTCCTACTTCAAAATAACCTAATGGCTCTACAACATATTCGACCATTGTGAACCAAGAAAGAAGGATACGTATTTTTTTTTACATTTTTCTCAGCTTAGATGTCTTCTCGAAGTCGGAGATACGAGATTTTTCGGCATATCAGAAACAAATAATTTCCTTTTTCTAATCAAAACTATGTTATAATGCCTTATTATAATGCTTTATTTTGCAATACTTTGCAATATATATACACTTATTTGGGAAAACTGACACGTCATGAAAGAAACATTTTCGAGGTGGGAAACAAATTACGCGTCATATTACTGATGGTAATACAAACAGTTAAGAGCTTTATGTATAATATTAATAGTTATAATAATTAATAGCATGACACAGATATCTCGTGAAATCACCATAAGCGAAAACAAGAGCCCCTCTAGGCCTTGGCATAGAATCAAAGATTTTTTGGCTGTCTTTCTGGGGTGCAGTCTGTCACCGAGCAACCATTTCGAAAAACATATAAACATGCCAGTTTTACATTGTACAATTGACGACATGTGTGGCGAATAAATAAGTCGGGAAAGCGGTATCTACTGTTACTGTGAAGAAAGCTTTGACATTAGTATGTAGTCCTTTGTCGTCTTTATGAAATATAGTGCCAGAAAACTGCTAAAAAGGGTATAATTTAAGTGGAGGTCCCTTGATATGTCAGTTGCTACTGAAAGAACTCTAAATTTTTAATAGCTGAGATTCCTTATGGTAATCAAGACACTTCTATAGCATCATGCCACAGCATCTTGTACGATGTTCTAAAATGCATGCCATTTTCGCACTAAAACATATCTACATATGAATTAGAAAGTTCATAGCACTGTATGCAGCCATTATGTTAGTCCTTGTCACAGCAAGTCTTGTCTGAAAATGTAGATTGCTGCAATATACACGTCGTTGACTATGTTCATGCACTCGCTGTAGTCTGAGGAATCGATGGCGTATTGTCAACTGATTCTTCCGCAAAGAAATGGTTATAGGCAGTCTTTTGAAGTAAGAGATTTCGTCAGTTCTCGGAAGCAGACAAGGCGTAACCTGCAGCAGTACTCAAAAAGAAACTGCAAGGTTCGGCATTGTCATGCAGATGAGATATCTGTGATCCTATGAAGTTGCAGCATTTAATCGTCCGTTTCGGATTTTTGACTTGTCCGTTTCTCTTCAGTTCACTGCTTCGATTCTCGAATCACTGTCATAGAAATATGTGCCTTACGAGTGGCAATGTTATAGTACAAAATTCCTCAATGATGTAATTCCGTAATTCGTCACTGCTGTTACTCTTCAGTTTGCTTATACGATGTCCTTTGAAGTCGACCAATCATATTGACTCCTATAGAACAGTGTCTAGTTCATTAAAAACGATTCAATTGTTATCTGGTTCCTACACTACTCGATTTATACATCTCATACGTCACTTTGGAGGATGCTGCTAAGCCAAGTAATGCGCATTCACTTTGCAGTTCTAATCATTTGCATGTCAGATTACAAAAAAACGTTAGTTTTACTGTTTTCTTTAAACTTTGGAACAAAAGACGAGGAAAATGTGCCATGTCTCCGCCGGAATTCAAACTCTGGACCTTTCGACTACTAGCAGGACATGTTTCTCTAGTTACATCAAGAAGACATGCAGTAATGAGGGAGAAAATGTTCTTATGGAAAATGTAAAAAAGATTTGTTTTACATTTTTTATAAGTTTCTATAGACGTAGTTCAAATATTCCATTTTATTTTTCTATTTTATATTCAATAAATGATTTCAAAAAACGCTTTTATGGGCTTTTTTTTATGAAGTGAAAAAGATGTAATTTAAGCTTAGTTTTGCTTACTCGTATCAGCAACTGTATCGAGTAGCTGTCTTTACATTTCATGTTTAATTCAATTTTACCCAGAAAAATGTATGTAAATCCCGTCCTCATTATTTAGGTGGAGTAGACAACAAGCTATTGATTACATGATGGAGAACTCTGCAGCCACCTTAGACAACATTGAAAGAGAAGTGGACAGATATATAACATGGCCAGGCCAAGTGAGTATGCACACAACGTTTGTAAAGATTCTTCGTTTTATATCAGGTAGGCAAATGGTATAACACAGATGTAAATATATGCTTTCGCATTTAATACGAATCAAAGATAAGGCAAAAAACAATTTGCCAATTCACATAGTAAAAGAACTTCTAAATCACATGGACATGGCACAGAAGTTAATCGCGTGTTGGCCACCACCCACTGATACAATGCCAGCAACACCATCTACGATTCTGCTATCTTGCGAGGGCGGGTTCAAACTCAGACGAACAAGTTAGCTATACGGTTGGTTTATGTGGTTCAGCAACCCTAGATGCTCACTTATAAATCTTATAATTCTGCGAGTGTTATAGCAATTCTAGAAACTACCATGGATGATTTTATTGGCAGAGTAAAGCTAGGTGCTAGTTGTGAGTACATTAGAATATCAATAAATAAAATAAAAACTAAGGAAACAGAGTAGAGAAAAGCAACCAGATATTTGTTTCGAAATCTCAATGCTGCATTTCACTAGCAATCATGGGGCAAGTAGTAATTCTGTCAATAATTCTAGACGATTGTACTTATTTGGAGCAACTGGTAAAATTGCATGAAATGTCGTCCAGTATTTAACTACCGGTGACAGGAAAGATTTACTATACATTTTGCTAGTTATCTTTAGCGGTGTAAGGGTTAGCCTCCTTCC